>OY015311.1:77255848-77812220 GCA_955612985.1 Cheilosia scutellata | reverse complement strand
TTCATAATCAATTTCAATCGTCATTTTTCAAGGCGAATACTAGTCATAACGTCGAAAGGGACTTTCACGAATATTGTGAATCAAATTTAACTGTTTAATAAAAACCAAGTATTGTGATGATACGAATTTTAGTGAAAACGAATGTGGCACCCAATCGCACAATCATGTAAAGATTCAAATGGAAAAGCAGATACTAGCATTTTTTCGGGCATATCTCAATGTGCGCTTTGTTATTTTGTGTGCACTTTAATGAATAAGGTGGGTTTCCACATGTCGGTTGATTGACAGCAGTTTGACAGTTCTCGCGTTCTATGTCATTGGCCGACACCACCGTCAGTTTATTTCCACTTATGTCAATTATTGGCAAAAAATCGTTTGATTGACGAACTTATGAACACAATCATGTGAACATTGAAATGGAAAAGCAGATACTAGCATTTTTTCGCGCACATCTCAATGTGCGCTTTGTTATTTTGTGTGCGCTTTAACGGATAAGGTGGGTTTCCACAATGTCGGTTGATTGACAAAGTTTGACAGCTCTCGCGTTCTATGTCATTGAACGACACCACCGTCAGTTCATTTCAACTTATGTGAATTAATGGCAAAAAATCGTTTGATTGACGAACTTATGAACTCGATGCCAATTCATTTTCACTGTCAATTATAGACAAAGTGACATTTTGTTTGACAATTCAGCTATTTCCACTTGTCCAGTGATTTCTTTGTTAGTTATTGACACATCTCAATGTGCGCTTTGTTATTTCGTGTGGAAAAAGTACGAAATTCGTTAGCTCTACGTCCATCTAATAACATTTTAAAGAAAAACATACAAATTCCACTATTAGGTATGCAATTTCTTCTATACCAACTACATCATCTCTTATCTTCTACTCCATAGCCACAGGATTCGGAATCCGCTCATGTGCGACAAGCCCCCCAGGATCAAAACATCTCAGCCGATGAAGCCAAAGCAGAGCTTGAACGTTTCCAAAATGAAAATGCTCACTACGCGTTCGAGTCCAAGGTCGATGATGATATCAACGATCAGGCTCTCCAGAGGTCAGAAACTCGTGACGGCACCAAAGTAGAAGGCAAATATTCCTACAGTGATGGTTTTGTTCGTCGTACCGTCCACTATGTAGCTGATGAGAACGGTTATAGGATTGTCAAGGAAGATACCGAAGAAATCGGCACCGGTCCAGTCTTCAATCCCGATGGTCGTGCTGATGTCTCAGGATCAGATATCGGTTCATATTCAATCAAGTTGGATAACGACGATGAAGACAAGAAGCACTACAAGGAAGTCAAGGCAGAATAAGATCGCGCACACAGAACTACAAATCAAACTATCTGTATTAGACTGAAATCATTTTGACTTAGTTGTAAGATTGTGTAAAAATGTATATGTGAATGCAAAATAAATATATATATGTGCATAAGTTAACTTGTAGACATTTAATTCAACGTGCCTATATAACATCAAAAATATTTTTGTTGTTTGTTTTAATTTGACAAAATAGTTATAAACATTTTTATATCTTCAAAGACCTTCACATCTCATTGTGGACGGTGACATCACACTCGCCGCTAATGGAGCTGCTGCTGCTGCTGGATATGATTAATGCTTTCTCCGAATCTGTCAGATTGATAAATTTATTTTTGGTCTTTAGCTCGTTTTGGATCGACGAGAGGAGGTCAGGCGATTTGGGACGCTTTTCATTTTGAATCGTAAAACTATTATTTGGAAGCTCTCCACTCGTGGTTGGTTCCAGTTCCTTTTGGTCGCTTTTCTTTTTAAGTCGCTTCGATCCCTTGGTGATCAACATTACTGCGGGTGATTCATGTGACAGAGCTTGAATGACCGTCTTCAGCAGTTTAGGCGGTGTTTCTGGTGTCTTGGGGTTGCCAATGACCACATCGGCTTGAACGGCACTGCGTCGTGCCTCTTCACGTTCTCGAGCGGCATTCTTTCGCATAAGACTCCTTGCTCGTTTCCGCAAAATGGCCTGCGCATTCGGATAGTAGACAATGACCTCATTCAAATCGGACTTTGACAGAACAAACAGATTGGCATAGCCCTTAGATCGTACATCGGCTGTTCGGCGGTCAGCTCCGTTTATTCCCAGTAAGCTGATTTCTCCAAATACAGAGCCCTCAGAGAGTGTGGCAAGAACAATTTCGTTGTTGGGACCGCCCATCACCTGGACCTGTCCCAATTTTATAATATACATCTCACGACCTACTTCGCCTTTGCGACAGACATAATCGCCTGGTAGAAATGTGACAGCACGAAGCTTCAAGACCAAATCACGTAGAAGTGCTTCTTCACAGTCGGCGAAAAGTTGAACCTTTGAGAGGGTTTGAATGTGCACTGATATGGCGATGTCGGTTTTGAGATTAATAGGGAGAGAGTCCAAAATGTTGCTTTCATCTGAATAAAAGGAATCGAGTATTAGAAAGGAAAGAGATGTGTATAGATATGAAAGACAGACCTAGGGTTCTCTGTTGGTCCCATGTGAACTTGAACCACATTTTCACCCTTCTCTGAACATCAGCTGGTAGGTTCAGGCGGCGCATGTACTCAAGAGTCTCATCCTCAAGCTGGCGGTATTCATTCTTGTTTCTAGTGGCTGTCGATATGATATCTCGGATTTGCCCTATAAGCAAGGCGAACACGAACACGCCCATTAACCAAGCGGCAGTCATGAAGACGTATTCGCCTTCTTTTTCCGGCTTTGGGTTCTTTCCTTTAAGAAGAGGTGAAAGGTTGTATATAATTTTAAAAAAAAATTACATAAACATACATATTACTGTATTTGGCATCACTTTTCATTGAAAACCGACTCGAAAACAAAATACAAAAGGTACTTAACTGTCGACTTAAACTTTTGACTTAAAATAACTGTCTATTCACCTTGAATGGTTTGAAGATACCCCCATAAAAAGTACAAACAGTGATGCCATATCAATTCTTTTTTTTTTTTATCATTTTCTTACCAATAGAAGTCGCTGTCTTTGTTGCGAATGCAAAACATCGAACATACGGATGGCCACTTCCACTAAACACCCATCGATTAGTTCCGAGGCCTAAAATGAACAACAATTACCCGGAGAAAAGCTTCAAGCAGTATGAATCGTGACTTCTGATTTGCATATCGACCACAGCACATTATAGCCACTCACTTACCTTGATATGAACTATACGCGTAGTACGAACAAGCCGTAAGGTGTATCATATAAAGCATGTAGGTCAGGGTTTTTGCAACTCGAACCTGAAAAGACATTAGGGGACATATTTTATATTTGAACTTGTTACTCTGAGAAGTGGACTCATCTATCCATCCAAACGAAGATGACTTAAATTGTCTGAAATAAACTTACAAAATGCGGCGAAGAAATGACGCGATCCAGAAGTTTGAAGACCTCCCAGAAGCTTTGAATCTTCAGGAACCGCGGGAACCGCCAATACACCGCACCAGTTCCGTACTTGAAATACAACAAGTCCAGGGGAAGCAGCGACAACAGATCCAACTGTAATTTAAAATTTCTTTAGACTGCCAAAGCTAAAGATGTGTGTATGCCCACCTTAAATTGAAGCTTCCTCATGTAGTTTTTTCTTGTGAGGTTCTTGTTTTTCACCCAAAAACCTTCAAAGAGATACATGACGCGATGCTTGAAGAACACAACATCTAGTAGATAGATGAGATCAGCGCAAAAGTCACAAATCAACCAAGCGTTGGTGTTTTCTTCGGTCTGGAAGGGGAACGTCGATCGCAGTGGTATTACCCAAGCGTTGTAAAGAAAACTTATCGAAACCACGCATAGCCAAGAGATGTAGACCTTTCCTTGCGGATCGAGGGTTTTCTCATCATTGTTACTGCCACATAGACTGGAGCATAGCCATAGGCTAGACTCTGGATTGTCGGCCTCGAATTGTCTGCGATTGCTTTTATTGACAACTTTGATGTTTGACTTGTTATCGCCTTTTTTGGGCTGTTTCATTATCGACAGCGGGGCAGCGGGTGGCGGTGGTGGGGATGGCGAGCTGGCACTACTCGAAGGTGTTGGTGGGAGCTCTAGCCGAGACTTGACCTTATTCGCGCGAGCTGTAAACCGACGCACTAAATGACGCACTTGATCGCGTAAGAACTGCTGACCATCGGAATCAAGACTGAAATGAAAAGGACCTGTTAAAATATATACATCAGAGGATTAAATTTCTAGATATACCTTCCTGGGATGGATCGATTGATAGCATTTGCTGAAGTGTCGGCATCAGCATCGTTCACAGCTACTAACTCGCTCTCATTGAGGTGCTCCTCATGCATCTCGCTGGTATTTGTCTCGTCGTTGCCCATGTCAGGCGGTTCCATGTAGCAAATCTGGACATCTTGCTCGTCACCGTCATCTTCATCCTCGACGACTTTAACTTCCTCCAGTGGATGAGAACAGGTGTCAAATGTTTCCTCAGTAACCGGCGATTCCTCCTTCTCTTGTCCGGCGTCAAGAGCCCGCCCTGAGACTTCATACTCTTCCACCGGTACCTGCCCAGGCAGCAAGCATTCATTCAAAATCTTCCGTACACTCTCAGGACTGACCAGCGGCTTCTCGTTCTCGTACTTTAGAATATTCTTAACCAGCGCATGTGTACTCTCAATATTTGAAGTATTTTGCTCCGCTTCTAGACATCCAATTTTCCCATTGCGAAAGTACAGCTTTGAATTGAGAAACCTCGGACTGCCCGGCTTAGACCTTTTATTCTTGAACGAGTTTATTTTATAGGTTATTCCCTTCTGCGAGTTCTTCCTCGACGATGGTGAAGTCTTCTTCGATGGACTTGGAGTCTTATTCTCCTTATTCGGGCTTGAGACCTCTGTCGACTTACGACGCCTGTCCTCCAATTTTCGGCGTTTTTCTCTCGCATAGAGCTCTTTGTCACGTTCTCTCTCCCGTCGAATGATATTCTCAGTGACGGTTAGAAAATCTTCTATTTCCTTGATATCCTTTGAGATCTCTTCTAAACTCTTTCGCACTGATGCCTCCTTTTCGCTTGGTGACGAATATTTCACTTCAAAGCCCTTGGAGTTTATCACATTTCGCATGAACGGGTGTCGCTCCAAGGTTTCCGAAAACATCGGCGAAATGGGCCTACTATAACGTGTGGGCGCTGGCGTGGACATCTTTCGAGTGACCTTGCGAAAGTCTTCGTATGGAAAATTCTCCAAAATATTCGGTGACGACTTTAACAGCGACTCTGACTCGCAGCCCAGGGCCTATACAAAGAATGCATTAAATACGAGTTTAAATCAAGCGCGTAGTTATTACACACGAACTAATCCAATCACATTACTTTGTTCTGCGATACTAAAACCCATCGCTGAGTTTGTGGAATGCAAACTGAAACTAAAACCAAAGCCGAGACTGAGACTGAGAAATTGTATATAGATTCATTGACCAAACCACTGCGCGATTGAGTGTATAATATTCGCAAGTTTCTGATAAAGTCGAAATGACGACGCGCGTCACGTCGCTATTGGAAGCGCGTATACCCCGATTGACTATCAATTAGGTACATTAATCGCGGACTTGAACAATTTTTTTTTTTTTAATTTTTTTCAATGTTGTTACTGTGATTATTTTACGAGTTTTCATGCGTCTCGTTTTGAGTTGGGTTTGGGTAGCCGCAGACCACAGTAAGGATATACGACGACAATCAAAACTTGTCCAAAAAGTGTTACTTACCTTTCGCATCAGTCCAACGTTATCCATCGTCAGAGTTAATGGTTTTCTTTGTGGCCTGCTATAAGTTTCCCTTTCTGTCTCTGTATAACGTCTTCTGGAAAAGATTGCAATTAAACCTGTCTTTATTGTCATGCTCAACTGCTAAGGATGTAGTAAATGTTAAAAACAGCTATTAGCGGCGACCACTTAAGGAGAGCATGATGAAACCATAAATTAATATTCAAAAGAAGTTTGTATATTGATATAAGAGTTGCCATCTTGACCCGAAATAACGTGCGTGGTCTGTAAATAGCTTTTAAAAGAAACTGACTTCGCCTTAAAACGTTGGAGGGTAAAACTGTTTGTAGCTCTTTGATGCCTGGTGGAGTACTCGTAATCGTAAGTCATGTGGAGACGCAGAGATTTACATAAGTAGAGCAAGAGTTTTGAAATGCCAGACTGCGAAAACCAATAAAAAAATCTGTTAAGGCGATCTTAAAATGGAAGAGGAAGTGAGGCACGAAACTGAAGCATAAGAAGTCATTTTGAATGACGGGAAATAAGACCACTCGTCTAGTCGTCTGTTGAAAAAAAAAAGTCCGTCCATCTACTCGCCTACGCCACCGACGATTTCGACATAATCCTCAAAACGCAGCGGGGTGTCACTGGCGCGTTCGTGAGTAGTGAGACGGAGGCGGCGAAGATGGGTTTGGCGGTCAATGAGGGCAAGACAAAGTATATGCTGTCATCAAGAAAGGACACCCAAGACCGACGTCTCGGACAGAATGTCACAATACACAGATATAGCTTTGAGGTGGTTAAGGACTTTGTCTACCTAGGCTCCGCTATGAACTCAGGCAATGACACCAGCGCTGAGATTAAACGAAGAACAACTCTTGCTAATCGCTGCTTCTTTGGGCTAAGGAAGCAACTGAGTAGCAGTGCCCTCTCTGGAACAACTTAAGTAGCCCTTTATAAGACCCTAAGTCCCAGTCCTTCTCTATGGTGCAGAGGCATGGACTCTATCAAAAGCCAGCGAGGTTACTCTTGGTTGCTTCGAGAGGAAAATTCTTCGAGTAATTTTCGGTCCCGTCTGCATAGACAGTGAATGGAGGAGGAGATACAATGACGAACTGTACAGCGACATCGTCCTAGCCGGAAGAGTGAAGGTCCAACGACTGAGGTGGCTGGGTCATGTAGAGCAAATGGACTCGAACGCTCCGGCCCGGAAGATCTTCGAATGCACACCCGAGGGACGGCGGAGTAGAGGAAGACCGCGACTCAGGTGGCGCACGCAAGTGGAACGCAACCTTAACCAACCTTAACCTTAACCTTAACCAGTGTGAAACCAAAACCAGTCAAAGATCGTTCTGGCTGGAGACGCTTGTTGGTTGAGGCCCAGGTCTACCCGGGACTGTGGCTCCACCTTAAGTAAGTAAGTATATATGAAACTATTTGTCAAGAATCATTAGTGCGATCCTCGACACGTAAAAACTTTTACGGTCCAAGAATTCCAAATCGAAATTAATCTATATTTTAGTAATTCCGAAAGCGCCTATCAGCTATCTAAACTTTTTTTGGTTATAGAAATTTCTGCTATCCAGTGGAATATAATAGACACAAGTACTTGTCCGTTGCACTGCCTGAAAGGAACCCTTCCTTTGACTATATAGTTTGTTTGTTTTTCAAAGAATCTTTTAAATGAACTTCATTAATGAAGAGCCTTTGAAATCAGCATCTACCTCGTCCACCCCAAAGATCTGTCAACTGAAATGACAGAAGCAAAACTCAATCTAGCATTCAAGATTTTGGCCTAAGTTAATGTTTTCCTTTTGATACCAGTCTATTTAGGACTAGAATCCTTCCTACAGGCAGAAGAAACGCCGAGTATTTGCTTATAAATATCCGAGCATAATTGCTTATCTCGTCTACGTCCTGCAGATTCGAGCCATCAATGGGTGTGTTCATGGGAAACACACTCGTCACTATAGAACTCTTAACCGCAGATGATATCAAGCCCTGCATTGCATAGGCTATAGGGGCCTCGGGTAACATTCTCTAAAGTTTGTCGGTAAATTCATTACCCTTATGGATACCAGTGTGGCCCTAGTTTTGCGGTCTAATGTGGTGATATACCAGTTTCCAAGTCCAGTTAAGGGGTTAAACAGCGTTTTGGTTGCAAACTGACTATCGTTTCACCTATGTTTCAGTCTGCACATGGCTATAAAAATGGCATTATAGGTTACATAGGCTAGGTTATGTGGCAATTATTCAATACTTTCGAAATAATTTTTGTGATTCGAGTGCTTTACTGTCGGTGTAAATAGGGGAAGACCACTTTTCACCGACAAAAAAATCTCTAATCGACAAAATATCGAGATTTTTGGAAGATAATCGAAAAAAATCTCGAAAGCAAAAAATGTCGAAAACCAAAATATCGAAAAAAAAAATATTCTGGAAAATATCAAAAAATTTCGAGATTTTGCAAAAACAAATATTAAAAATATTATTTTGTCGCCCTTAAAAGGACGGTAATTCACTTTTTTGTTTGCTACTATCCGATGGAGCACTCAGACACAACTAATGGTCCATTGTAAAAAAAATAATTCACTTAGTTTAACTTAACGTAGAAATTAAGCACTGTTTGTGATAGGCTCCATGGAACCTATGGACGGTTAAGTGTAACCTGGCTTTAGGTATTTAAATCTGTGAAAATCAAGAAAATGTTCCTTCTCCGTGATTCTCATGAATTCATGAACCTTATTTATATTTTTGGAATAATTTTCTCTTAAAATACACAAAATTCTTGAAAGTACTTAAAGTATTAACACCAATCATTTTCAGGTATTTTCAAGATTTTGTTTTTCGTGAATTTATTTTCAACATTTTGTGTTTTCGAGATTTTAGGTTTCGAGATTTTTTCCCAAGATTTTTTTTTTCGACATTTTGTTTTCGAGATTTTGGATTCGATATTTTGAGATTCGGTTAAAAGTGACCAACCCCCGTCACTCGTCTTAGTTCCGATTTGTATATTTCTAGCGCGTCTTCATCAATAACACTTACGTAATCAGTATAGCTTCTGTTTTAATATTATTGGCGATTTAAGTGTTGGGATAGGTTATAGATTGTTCTTTATCATAACTTCTCCATTACAATGATTCCCTCAGTCGCATTGCTGATTTTGATGCCATATAAAAAAAAATAAATAGGCGGCGCAACAGGCGGTAGACACCCAAGTCCTAGCTTCTCGCAACCACTCGTTTTTGTGAGCTTCTATTTTTGGAACAAATGGAAGGGACCTACAATTTTATGCCGAGTTTGAACGGCTGAATTGAGAAGCTTTTTCAGGACAGTCATACTCTCGGATGTTTGTCAGACGTTCGCGAGAGGTGGCGCAGTAGAAAAAACCTTAAGATGTAATTTGTGTTTTTCCGGGGATCCCTCGCACAGTAGTCCAGCACACTAACCACTGCGCTACTGATGCCATATGCCTACCGTAAAAATCCAAAGGGGAGAATGTGTAGCACGGTTTCCAGTGCTACATTTGGAGTGATCCACAGAAGGCACTATAGTCATACATGCAAATGCCGCTCTTTCAATTTTGCTGAGTAGGGAGTGGTAGCTAGTGATGGCCACCAGCCAACGACTCCGTGCATGAGTCCATCAAGATCCTTCTGGAGAAGTAGAGTGCATTAGGGGCCTTTTTAATGCTGGAGTTACATTACCACGCCACGCAATTTTGCATGACTTCAGAGAGAGAGAGATCCGTTTCCTACAGTCAAGGCTAATGATCTGTAAGAGTGAGACTACAAATCTCCATACAAAAAAAAATGGCGACCTAAGTTCAACTGTTAGGATTGTGGTTTCACTCTTACACATCAATATCCTCGACTGTGGAAAAACGCAACTTTCTCTCTGAAGTCATGCAAAATTGCGTGGTGTGGGGATGTAAATCAAGCATTATACATCCATGCAAGTTCAATTTCCAGCTCAGCTTCCTATTCAGAACCAGACCTGTAGGTACTTGGCGCTGTCGGAGGAGCTGAGGCGGATTCCTTTTAATTTTGACCAGATTTGTAATATATAGAAGCCGTATTTTTGTTAACCGATTTGTCCATCATTGCGAGAGCCGATGGCATATAACTCTGCGCATGAAAGACAGATGCGTTTGTTTTCCTAAATTAAAAAACGACTGCCATTTTAACCGCTTCCATGTGAAGACTCGCTCCTAACCGACCCCTGGCTAGTTTTGGAGCCGTCGGGAAAATGTAATTCACTTCATGGTTCTAGTTCCGGTTGGAACCAGTATTAATTACAAGGATAAAGTCGTCTGTATATAGTTTTTTCGCAATAGTATTCTTGATGTCATTGCGTTAGGGATGGGCCACACGTGGCTTCCCATGAAAGCCATGTCGGGCGAGACAGGTAGATGAACAGAAGGAAAATGCTTTCTCTTTTCTACTTACTTAAAATTGACGTGTCTCACCTGACATGACTTTCATTGGAAGGCCTGTATGGCCCTTAGTAGGCATATCCATAAAACGGGTGTCGCATCGTAGGATAATCCGCGGGACCCCGGGCGAGCGAGTTGTACATATAGCCACCTCTCTATTTAGTTAGAGACTTTGAGCGTGCAGCCCGTGACACAAACTTCTAGGTTCCACATTTCACTTTCACTCGAAATGAAATCGGAAATGAATTTTCGTGTTCTACATTTCACTGTATTCGATTTCGATTTAAAAATTTTCGGAATTGAGACAAAGTGAAATTGTGATTTCGAAAAAATTTGGGAATCGCTCGAAATGCAGAACACTGAAAACGAATTCACTCGATTTGCAATTTCGATTTCACTCGATTTCTGGAACCTATAGCTGAAAGATCAAAAAAAGGGAGGTTCATCTAAGCAGGTTTAGATAGGTACTTGAAATTTGGAAAAAATAGGCAATAACACATTTACGTGAGAGCTGCTCTATTTCCTCTATTAACAACCGCGATGCATAGGCGATTTAAGGCTTTATCATCGGGTAGACTGCTTTAGAAGTTTTTGGCAGGACATGTTTAGAAAAAAGTAGCTTACTAGCAAGGATTGCTTAGAGATTTTTGACTTTGCTATAGCATTTGGAATGGTGATGCTTCTTTAGCAATGGCAGCGTTATACCAATTGTCTTCCTTCCATCAATGGCGATACCATTTTTGATACATCTGCATTTGGGTTTTCTTTTGGAAATATTTTGTTGAACTCAATTTATGTGTATTAAAAGAGACTAAATCCATTTTAGTCGCGCTCAGAAGGCCTGACGAATTTGAGAGTTTGTCTTTCGAAAACCGCATTCGACAATATAGTATCTCACTGGTCAATTTTTACTGACAAAGAACTGCAGGAGATCCAATATTGTCATTGTCACTCTGTTACTAAATTTTACAGTATTTAATCGTTAGTGCGGTGTATAAGGGATAGGGTTCTACTTATTATGAAAACTATGTCGAAAGTTCTTAAACCAATAGAGGTAAGCAATCGCCACTTACATAGAAGACTGCCATTAAATGAAAAACTATCAACTGTTGCGTTTTAGGATAAAGGAACCATTAAGCACACACTTAAACGATAAAGACTATCGATTTTTACCCAGACTACATCTACACACTCACTATCAAATTTGAAAAGTTGTTGGACTTATGTAATCGTTTTTGCAATAAATCACAAATTTCTATTTATTAGAACGAAATGAATGGAGCTGTATTATTTTTCTTTTATATTATTGTGCGTTTGTCAATTTATGGTAAACATTTTTCTCACTCATCAAAAACCCACCTGAGTTCACAAAATTACTTAACGTTGTCACTAATTTCACTGTTAAAGGCTGTACAACTTACTATTTAAATAGAAACCGAAAATTATGTTTTTTTTTCCAGACAGACGAAAACCTCTGTATCAAATCGACACCTCCATATTTCACAATAAATTTCCTGAAGTTTTAATCTGCCGAAGAAAAATTGTATGCGCATGTCCTTCTTTATGCCATTGTTCATATTCATAACAGAGATAAGGACTATCAACTGGTGCTTCATTTATGTAAACAAGGAACACGCGAAAATGAATACCTCTACTAACTTTTGGGTGTATTTTTATTCGTATATACAACTACAATCGGTTTGTGAAAAATCGGTCAATAAGAGTCAGACAAGCAGCTGGCTGGTCCGTTGGTACCATATGTCCTGCATTCAGTACTGACACTTCATAAAAGTTCTTCGCTCTTGTAACATAACCGCGTAGTTTACCATTTACCAAAAAGGGTTTGCGTGGAGCTTTTCTATATTCTTCAGCACCGCTCCATTGCATTTGGTGAAATGCATTTTCCGACAGTGGGTATGCTACAATAAAGTCCCAGTTACCGTTGTAGTACATTATGCGAAGTCCTGCGTCGAGTAATCGTGCAGTCCAGTGCATTGCGGTTGTCATAAAATCATTGCTGAGATGGGTGTAGACTGCATTCGGTCCGGAAAATGGATGATTGCCGACGTGGAGTGCCTCTCGAACCTGGTGGAAGAATATTTGTTAAAAATAAGCACGTTCCTGGCCAATCAAAAGCAACAACTTACATGGGGCTGCTCAATAAAGTCCCTGAATGGAAACAAGTCAATTGCTTCTGGTTGTTTAATATTGTAAAGGTTACTGTAGTTGCTATGGACAGTGAATTGGTGTAAGGCTGAGTCCCAGTACTAAGAAAAAATAGCCTTAAAAATGCAAAATATATAGATAGGTACTTACTGCCTTAGCCAGTTTCGGTTGATCGATATACGCCCGAATAAGGCCCTCCGTTACCTTCATTTCCTGATAGCCTGGTCGGCCAATTAAGCCCATTTGATAGGCAAATGCTGAGTAGTCCACCATGTTGATGGGATCTGAAAGTGCATTCCCCAGAGCTAGGCCCTGGTGATAGAAAATTTTTACAAACCATCAATCAACTTTATTTAAAAATTGTCTATAGTAAATTTGATTTATCTAGACTAGAGTCATAACTCGTGGCATTTACCGACTGACCACAAAAGGTCAGTGATAATTTGTTAAACTCACCTTTAGGTTAATTTTCAGATAGTTCTGCGGTATGCTGTTCTGTTGGTAAATCAGATCTCCGATCGCTGGTATGTATTTGCCAGCAAACGACTCCCCGGTGATGTAAAAGTCATTCCTCTGTAAATCCGGAAACAGCTTAAAGAACTGCACTAGTCCAATGTACAAGTCACGAGCTACTTCCGGAATTGTCTCACAATACCCATGGGAATTGGTGAAACTGAAACCCGTGCCCACAGGATTGTCAATGTACAGCATATGGTACCTCTTGTGCCACGAATAGCGATTCTCTGCAGAATTCAATTCAATTTACATAATATTCAGGTCATTGCATCACTCACAAACCTTTCAACTTTGCTCCGTCCAAAAGGAAAGGCCCATTTTCTGTAAACAATGCCAGCAGTGATGAAACTCCTGGTCCGCCCTGTAGCCACAAAACAACAGGTTTTCCGTCGCCTCCATAGTTTGATTCATTGTTGATGGATTTATTAGCAGACAGCTTCTTGAGGAAATCATGATCAAAGTCGGTGTCTTCGGTTTCACCCGCCTCGGCTTCATTGTCGAGGTCGTTATCCGCTTCCGACAACAATCGTTGTGAACCCTCAGCCGGAAAGAACCAGAAGAATAAATTCGAATCGCGCTGCTCGTCCACCGTCAGATAGCCTTTATGGGTGAAAGTTATTCAGAGATGACCGTGAACGCATTGATCGTGGACTTACCAGCATAACTTGTCGTATTGAGAAAGAGACCCCTGTTCACTCGGGCTAATTTCCTAGCTGTTGGCTGTAGACCAGCCTCGATATATGGTGTCAACAAAAGCCTGCCATCGTCCAGATCGTTTTTGTGGAAGTTATATCCATCCGAGGGTAGATTTGGTACTCCAAATGTCGGAAGCAGTTGACACCGGACTGCAGAGAGGAGAGCAATGAAATATCCAAGCACCTGATGTATTTCCATTTCTTTCTATTCTTTCGGAATGTTTACGGCTGCGTGGTAAGGCTTCGACTGCCTCTGCGTCAGAACAAGCGATAATCTTTATACGGGCCAGAACGGATGGCCATTGTTGTGCTACCGATGTTACTTCCCTATCCTTCTCTTTTCATTGTTGTTGATTGTTGTTGGTCATATAATCAGGCAAATAACCACATGTGGGTACAGAATTTAAAGTGGCTCTTTCCTGATGGGCTGCCTATATGGCGCGACGATGATTGACTTAAAGACAATAAATTTGTTCGGGCTTTTGGCCGATTACTCTATCAGGTTGTTTACATGGGCAGGTGGTGCTTAATCGGTTTCATTATTTTTATTTTTATTCTAGTTGGCGTGTCTTTGCATTTTTATCTGTTCCCCACTTTGCATGCTTGCTATACGGGACGCCATTGGATGGACGGGGAATATTGGTATATTGAAGATAGAGGGCGATAGCCGACGGGTTCAGTTTCAGTGATTTGGGATTTAAATGGGATATACATGGGGTTCTTTTGAAAAACTGGAAATTGAAAGTCGCACTAGTTTCTTGAAGAAATGTCAATATTGGATTATATCGCGGTATGTGCTCAATGATGCCGCTCACGCCTTGATCAAATTTGGCCGTTAGTCATCGACTGGTACCCATATATTGCCAGTGGATGATTACATATTTAAAAGTAGTCGAATGGAATGCAGTGCTGCAGAGGGTGAGATGGAGGTATTAAATACTTACTTACTTAGATGGCGCTACAGTCCGGGGTGGACCTGGGCCTCAACCAACACGCCTCTCCAGTTAGCACGATCTTTGGCTAACCGCCTCCAGTTGCGCACTCCAAGTTGGTTCGCAGGTCCCCTTCCACTTATGCGCGCCACCTAAGGCGAGGTCTTCCTCTACTGCGTTGTCCCTCCGGGTTGGAATCGAAGACTCTTCGGGCCGGAGCGTTGGTGTCCAATCGCTCTACGTGTCCTAGCCATCTTAGTCGACTGATACGTACTTTTCTGACCAAGTCGATGTCGCTGTACAGCTCGTAGAGTTCGCTGTTAAATCTCCTCCTCCAAAGCCCGTCAACGCAAACGGGACCGAAAATCACTCGAAGAATTTTGCGTTCAAAGCGACCAAGGAGATCTTCATCCGCCTTTGATAACGTCAATGATTCTGCCCCATAAAGCAGGACTGGGATGATGAGAATCTTATATAGAGTCTCCTTGGTGTTTCTCGACAACGCCTTACTAATCAATTGCCTTCTTATGCCAAAGTAACAGCGGTTGGCAAGTGTAATTCTTCGCTTGATTTCTGATGTGATGTCATTTTCAGAGTTAATAGCGGAGCCGAGTCCCGAATTACCTCAAAGCTATAGCTGTCTATTCGTGACGTTCTATCCGATTCGTCGATGTTGTGTGTCCCTTCTTGTTGACAGCATATATATTTTGTTTTGCCCTCATTCACCACTAAACCCATTTTTGCCGCTTCTGTGCTAAAACTTGCAAACGCACCAGTGACAGCTCGCTGTGTTCTGTCAATGATGTCGATATCGTCAGCATATGCAAGTAGTTGCACAGACTTTTGGAAAATTGTGCCGCTGGTGTTGGCTTGCGAGTTTCGCACAATTTTCTCAAGAATGATGTTGAAAAAGTGGCTAGATTTTACTTTACTGCCTATTCGAAAAAAAAAAATACTTTTTTTTTGTTTATTCCGATTGACTTCAATGCGCTGAGCTCAAATATGTAAACAAAAGTTGGCGGCCTCTTACCGTTTGGGCGTGGCACGCCCCCAAACTTCCAAAAATACCATATAAAATAGTACCAAAATTTCAGGAATGGAGTGTCCAATTTTTGTAAAATTAATTTTTTTATATTCCCTAAATGTGCAGTTAACTTATAAAAAAGTTTCATCAAAATCGGTTTCAGGCGTTCATACACTACACAAGATCTTATAGGCAAGGTTAAGGAGACTGATGGCTCTATATAGTTGGCGCAGTTTAGAGGGTCTCCTTTCTTGTAGATCGGGCAAACGATGCTGAGGTTCCATTCATCAGGCATACTTTCCTCTTACCAAACCTTGGAGAGGTGTTAATATATGCTCTCTACCAAGTTATCTCCCGCTGCCTTAAAAAGCTCGGCCGATAAACCGTCCGGTCCAGCAGCTTTGTTGAGCTTCAGCTTGGATATTGCTATCCTCACCTCATTTTGGTCAGGTATGGACGCAAGTCTTGGCTTTCATCATCTAGGGTAAATGGTTCATTCTGCCTGCAGCGGAATTTGTGTCGTCAGAAATTGTTTTTCCATATCCTCAGCACCGACTGTGACTCTAACACAAGAGTTCGTCTCTATATACAATACCTACATGCCTCAATTCGGGTTTTGTTCCCGTGACACGTTTTGCTTATCTTTTGGTAAAATTTCCAAACATTGTTTCTGGAGTAGCACCTCTTTATTTTCTCGATCTCTTTTTTTTTCCTCCGGAGAAGACGGTGTCATTTGCCTTCTTTTTTTATAGGTGAGGCTAAAGCTCACGAGCTGTTCTCGTCCTTCTCTGCAGCGCCGCTTTGTAGGCTAGTTCTTTTTATTTTACTGCGTGTACTTGCCGGCACTCTTCATCAAACCAGGAGTTTCGTGGGCGTTGTGTTTTACGGCGCACGCTTGTAAAAATAGATTTATTTGTTGAAAATAGTTAGCTTAAAATTAAAAAATTAAAATTAATTTAAGCAAAACCATGTATTATACTGACAATAAGAAGAGACGCAAGTCATCGACGAATCGAATTGGACAGAACGTGACATCACACTCGACAGCTATAGCTTTTAGGTAGTAAGATAGTTACTTGTTAAAAACACAACAAAGGTCTCGATTTATTAGTTCAAGTTCTTCAAATCCACAAAGTATACCTACTTTTTGCACCAAAATGTCCAGCTTGTCACGTTTAAAAGAATAGAGATAAGAATCACTGGGAAACAAATGTACGAAAAAGTAAAAATGTCCACTTTCGTAGAAATTCACAACTAAAGACATTACGCGACAATAAATCTACGGTTTCTTTGGGCTGAGAGGCTCCCTCCATTTTCGAATAGATAAGTATGATCTTTTTATGCCAATCATTTTGGCTGTGGGTTTTTTTTTTAAATACATAGCTATATACGAAAGTCCCGCACGAGTACGATAACTACGGCGCCAAAAATTGTTAACGGTATTTTGTAGAGGGGTTAAATACAAGCATTTCTTACTATGAGAGGGGGGGCTCTATCTGGCTTCGTTTAGGCGAAAGGGGCAATTTAAAAAAAATAATACTTAAAATGAAAAAAAAATAAATTGAGAAACAATGGCAACACTTACAATAAAGGACTTTATGAATTTTGTAAGCCAGGAATCTGTTCTTTGATATTATTTTTAAATCAAGTTATAGCTGTTAATAGTTTTTGAAAAAAATACTTTCAAACTTGAAATTTAAGGAAAAAAATTTAAAAAAAAAGTTTTATGCTGATTTTTTTCAATGTTGAGCAAATAGATACTTAATTTGTTTGTAGTTTTTACTGCCTAAATCAATTCTTAATCGAACACTCAAAACCAGTTTGATTTATGTCTTATAATTTTTGAGAAAATTGAAAATTACTTTTATATGTTGCTCCGCTTAGAGTACAAATTGCTACCCTTGCGCCTTGAAATGCGTATGGCAACCCCCCTGCTTGGGGTCACTGTTGGATTTTGGGATGGGTGCAAGGCTGAGTATATGCAAACTTTCTTTTAATTATATTAGTTTACCCAATATCAACAACATTCTTCAGATACAATCTCTGGCCAGAAATTTCACATTGGTAGACAAAATTTTGCTGATTTGCATTTTAGACAATTTATAACGAATTCCTGGCTTTGAAAAATACTATAGTTCTTTGTGGTAAGTGTTGCCATTCTTTTTTAATATTTTATTTTAATTTTATTTATAATTTTTTTTTTAATTACCCCTCCTGCCTAACCGGAGCGAGATAGACCCCCCCCTCCAATAGTAAAAAATGTTTGTATTTAACTCCTCTACATAAATCCGTCATTAGTTTTCATCGCCAAAATTATTTTACTCACCCCAATTTTTGTCCTAAAATTTCAAGTTTGAAATTGTTTTTTTCAAAAACCATTTAAGGGAATAACTTGATTTAAAAATAATATAAAAGAACAGATTCTGGGCTTTCTAAAATGTCATAGTCTTTTATTATAAGTGTTGCCATTGTTTTTTAATGTATTTTTTTCCATTTAAAGTATTATTTTCTTTAAATTACCCCTCCCGCCTAAACGGAGTAAGATAGACCCCCCCCTCCCATAGTAAAAAGTGTTTGTATTTAACCCCTCTACAAAATACCGTTATCAATTTCAAAAATTCCGTCTGATAGTTGGTCGATTCATCCTCGTCGGTCACGCTGTCAACGGATTTGTACGAATGCAGTTCTCCAGCGATTTGACTTTGAATAATGAAATTCAAGCTTTCGACGTCCTTATTCTTCGCTGCTAGTATTGCTCGTTCACTAATCTAATCGAAATTTTTATAATTTTGTGCAATGCCGGGGAACACTTTGGTGATGAGTTCCTCTTTCCACGGAAATGATGATTTTGTATTCTCGGATCAATTTTGCTGTCACCGAATTCTTGGCCATTGTGCACGTTGGCCTGTCAACCGTGAGAAAATTTATCGGCAGCGGAATGTGCAATTCGACCGCCTTCCAACAATGTGGCAGCAATGCCAGATGATGCAACAGCCAACGCATTTTGAGATCTGGACCAAATTGTTGCCAGAATCAAAGAAAATGCCAAAATTTCGTCGAAACAAATTCAAATTTTTTGCGTTTTTCCGGAATTTTCCGAGTTTTCCACTAAGAATTTTATATTTTTCCCTTCTAAAAGCCATTCCGGAACATTTGCACACAAAATGCCATACAAAAAATCAATTTTCGATTTTTCCAACGAAACTAAAACTCCTGCAACCATTCAAATGCAAATATTACTTAAAAAAAAATATCATTGAAAAACACGCACCAGAGAGCCGAAAAACTCGACTTCTAAGCTTTTGTGCCTTATTTCTTTTGTAGAGCTCTTGAAATGCATCTCAACAAGTCTTGAAGAAATAATCAGCAGAACGTGGGCGATGTCTTCGAAAGCATCAACACTTTTGGCAGCGATCCAAAAAAGTGATTTCCTATTCCTAGTAAGCCTCATTGTATGCGAAAAAATATTCAGTTTAACGCTACCCTTATCAGTTTCCCTACAGACCAAATCCTTAGATTTCATTTCTGCTATCGACCGCACAAAAGAAGTTCTGAATTCTCTTAAGAATATCAGAGAAAATGCCGAAGATTTTTTCAGAGGGGCTTTTCAATCCGAGTCCCAACTTGCCGAGGACTTATTTGAAGTTGAATTAAGAGTCCCAAGAACTTCATTGAAACAAACAACGCGTTCCAATCCAGAAACCTCTTCTACTGAAGCCTATTTTAGAATGTCTACACTGATTCCTTGCATAGATTCGTTAATACAAAATCTTACGGACAGATTCATGGTCAACGCAGACGTTCTACCATCATGTCATGCCAAAAAAAAATCAAGACGTCTTCTGCTTTGAAAAAAATAATTTTAGTATGTTCGTTTAGGTACTGTGAATCAATAAAGTAAGTATGCAGTTGATAAAACAAACATTAGGCACTAAAAAAACATAAAAGCAATGCATTATAAACAAATGAATAGATATATTTCAGAAAGATATATAAGGAACTTCATTTAAGGCACTTAAAATATTTAAAAAAAACACAAAATCTTCAAATCTATAAACTTTAACTAAAAAACCCTAAAAAATACATCAAAAAAGTAAGTATGTAAAACAAATTCAACCCGTTTTACTACAGTTTTTACTTAACTAAATAATATAATTTTATCATCTAATATTTGGTGGGGTATCCCTTTTGTTTTAATACTGCTTGGAGTCTGGATCTCATTGAGCATACAAGGTTCATGGTAACACTAGCGGGTATATTCTCCCACTCCTCCAAGAGGGCTTTCTTTAAATCATCCTTATTATTAATCTCGCGTTTTCTGATTAGACGATCAAGGTGATCCCACAGATGCTCGATTGGGTTTAAGTCAGGTGACTGAGGTGGTGTTTTGAGCTGTTTTTTTACCTTATAAAGAAGCCACTCTTTCACTATGTATGCAGTATGCTTGGGGTCGTTGTCTTGTTGGAAGACGAACGAGTCTCCAAGGCCAAGTTTCTCGGCACTTTGGTGCAAATTATACTTCAAAATATTTAAATATCCGAATCTGTCCATTGTCCCATCGATAAATACCAGCCTGCCGACTCCAGAGGCTGCCATACAACCCCAGACAGGTACAGATCCACCGCCGTGCTTGACTGTTCCCATCATATTCTGTGGCTCCAGCTCGGAATTTACTTTTCGCCATACTTTTGTTCGTCCATCTGATCCATGGATGTTGTACTTGCTCTCATCTGAAAATATGACGGTGTTCCAAAAGTTTTGGTCCGCTGATTCATACTCCTTCGCAAATGAAATTCGTTTGGTACGGTTGACTACATTGATGAACGGCTTTTTACGCATGTTGCGGCCATGATATCCGGCAGAATGGAGTACCTTGCGAATGGTTTCAGGATTGCACGCTTTTCCTAATTGATTTTCAATTTCAGATTGTATTTTTGGTGCTGATTTTTTGGGATCCTTTCGCACCTTACGCACAATAATCCGTTTTTCTGCTTCGGTAAATATGCTTGGGCGTCCAGATCTTGGGTTTGTCTTGGTAGTTCCTTCTGCTTTATAATTTTCGATTACCTTTTGTACCGTTGAATGGCTTTTCCCAACAATTTCGGCAATCTTTCTTTGAGAATTCTTCTCAAGAAACAGTTTTATTATCAAGTCTTTCATGTCTAGAGACAACTCCTTCCCGCGTGGCGCCATTATTGTTCAAGCTAAGATTATGGTATTTAGTTTGCAGATTTTTTTAATAAAACTAAAGAGCTAATATCAAATTACAACAATACCTTTAACTTTAATGTCAATTTTTTTTCACCGCGAAGAAAACAATTGAAAAAAAACTTTTTGCATACAAACTTTTTTGATGAAAATTTAACACAATGTGTAATGTGTAACACATGTCATGTCAGCGATCATTGTGCTTCAAAAAATAACGGGGCTTAACAAATCAGCTGATCTTTTGATTTATCGATAGCTAATATCGTAAACAACAATGGATAAAAAGAAAAAAAGTTTCCTTCCAGCATAAGTAAGAAATTTACGGTTGGAAATGTTAATACTGGGTGCATACATGGGTGCATACAAACTTTATTGATTCACTGTACATACGATTTAAAAACTAATAAAAATCAATGAATTGGAATATACAAGGTGTCCCAGTTAAGCAGTACAATCCTTTAAAGGAAGATTCCTGAAGTTCCGCCGAACAAAAAATTGTATGGCAGGGGGGGTCCATTTTCACCATATTTCCCGTTTTATTTTTTTTCATGAAATTTTTATCCTTGAGTATTTTTTTTTTAAATTATGTTAAGAAACTTTTTTACATACGATCAACAGAATTTGTAGTAAACGCCGTTTTTTTGTCAGACAAAAATGGTCGAAAAGATCCTCGATATTTCTCTAAAATCAATTTTTTCTTTCACAGCACCCCAGAAAAAAAAACCCTTGGGTGTTTGTTAGGTAAGGAGATCTGGGTGGCCAAGGATTGGACCAAATCGACCAGTTCACCGTTCGTTAAAAGTATGGTTAAGGAATGGAGTTACCTCGCTGTACTGTCACAAGGTGCTCCACCCTGTTGAAAGAACATCGCTCTTCTCTGAAAAAGAAGAACACCTTCCAGGAGCTTCGGCAATCATTCTCTAAGAAATTCAATGGAATTAACTGTTTGTGGAAGAACGTGCGGTCCTACTAAAGTGTTTACATTTACGCTAAACTTCCTTTGAAATAAGCACACATTTTGAAGAAGTTGTTCAAAATTATAATTAAATTCTTATCTTTGAAAGGATGTTGTGTGTATTAAATGTTGATTGGGGCCTGACCAATGGTGCAAATTGTGGAGGTTTGTAGCTTTATAACTTTGTTTGTGAATTGCGCTTCGTCAGTCCACAGAATGTTCTTGAGCAAGTGTCCGTACCGGTGCTAAATGGAAAGGGTGTTCCGTGAATCCTGGTTCTGGTTCTGAAGTTCCAATTGCACAGCTAGAGGCTGACTAAAGGCTTAACTTCCACAGCACGCAAAATCCCACCCTCAATTTCTGCCGCTGCTGCGTCTGAACGTCGTTTTTTTTAGTTCGAGGAGCTCACCCTCACCCGGTATCAACAAGGCGCTGATACGCATCAGTACCCGGCTACATGGTGTACTACGATTTGGGTATCGGCGTTGGACTCTTATCTTGCCAACGAAGCGTTTCCATGGCAGAACCCGTTTACAAACACTATGTCCGCGTAATCACATTTTGAATACATTTTGTGGAGATCAACTTATCAATGTTAAGCTTTTTTTCATATTCGACAATTGCTCATAATTACGTCAGTTTATTATTCTGACTTAATTTTGTTTTACCATTTTTTTTTTTTTTTTTTTTTGACATAAACGGCTTTTACAACAACTGCTGTTGCTTGACATCATTTTTAGAAAATTTCTCAAGGATAAAAATTTCATAAAAAATAAAAATTTATTAAGTAAACATTTTGAGAAAAAAGCATTTTAAGTAAAAAAATGTAACAACAAATTTTTAAAATGTTGAGTTTAAGGAGCCATAACTTTTTTGTAGCTGCACATACATAATGTACCCTAAGTGCATAAGACTTGTATGCGCTTCTACCTAAATTTTTTTTTTTTTTTTTTTTTTTTTTTTTTCAAATGCACAAAACAATTTTTGTATCTCTAATAGTTTAGCGTTTTAAATGGTAACACCTCCAAATTAGATTTCACATGCTTTGAAGGGCCATAACATACAATTTTTTGTTCGGCGGCACTTACGAATCTTCCCTTAAAGGATTATTCTGCTTCACTGGGACACCCTGTATAGTTTTTTATTTAAAGAATTCCTCGTAAGATTTGGAAGCAAGCCCCCCCCCCCCCCCCGAAACAAAATCCTGGCTACGGCCCTGAGCATACCTACATAAATTGGACATAGCTATACCCTGCTGTGTAACCGTTTGATAAAGTTACAGAGGTCATTGCACCTCAACATATATAACAATCTTCAATTCTGTGATTAGTTTGCGGTTTTACTGTGTAATATTGAATTGGTTAATGAGCTTATCCATAATTTTACTGTGTATAACGTGGTACAACGTACAACCAAATGAAGAACGACGCCTTATTGGTCTTCCATAATATGTACCTAGACATGTAATTGAGACACAAAAATATCAAATATAGGTATAGGTACCTAATGTGCCTTTTTTTTTATTGCATCGTGAGCGGACCTAAGGTTTGCTCTTTTGGTAGAAAATAAGTCACAAGTGCAATTTTAGAGGAAATAATATCTAGTCATACGCATACCTAGCTTCTAAAGGTCTGGAGAATTATCTAACGTGCCCAAAACCAGCTCCGATAATCGTAGGTATTTGAATAACTTCGTCCGCTACTGTAACACTGTCCCTCTTGTATTGATCTAATACTAATATTAATAGGTACTATACAATTTTCTTTTCAAATTACTCGGATATGTATAAGCAAAGCGGTGAGGTGACCTTGTATATCATTCACCGTTATTGACCATTGCATTGCTGGTTTCAATTTACAGCAACAACCAGTCTGCCAGTTCATAGTTAAATGAATATCGGCTTAAGTTTGCACTAAGACCAACTGTTTTCATATCCCATATGGTCTAGTGGCTAGGATATCTGGCTTTCACCCAGAAGGCCCGGGTTCGATTCCCGGTATGGGAAATTTTTTTTTTTTGGAACGCAAATAAATGTTCATTTTTTATTTCCCATTTCTTAGTCGAAGTGGCTATTCGCCCGTTGCATTTGTACTGAACGGACGCCCGAGTCCTTTGAGACACAGGTGGGTAGATAACGTTAATGATATTTTCATTAAAAATATTTTTTTAAAGAATAAGTTGAACTCAAATCGTAGAGGGTGATGTCCGAAAATGATATAATTATGTAGTACCTACTGGAGTTGTCTTTTACGCCCATATTTTGACATTTCGTTGGCATTGAATACCAACAGTCTTTCCTATTTGCACCATTCGCTCCGATCGGACAATCATCTTGAATTACAACCCACCTTCGTCCAAAGCTAAAAAATCTGAAATCTTCCTTCCCATGAAAAAATTAAAACGACGTAGCCTAGTGTAATGTATAATTTTATTATTTTAGTACTTCTAACAGACAGTTAATTGCGTGTTATTCAAGATCGATACAAAAAGAAATGTGTATTTGGGCATCACGAAGAGAACAGTAAGGCGCGCGCCTGCCATTGCGATCTTCCGCAACTTCCCCTCTTAAAAACCGTGTTAGCTATTTACTTTTTGGACTTGTCGTCCTTGCTTTTGTCGGTCTTTTCCTCTTTTTTGTCCTTGTCTTTCGCATCTTTATTATCCTTGTCCTTCTTTTCCTTGCCATCGTCTTTCTTGCCCTCCTCGGCATCCCTATTCGTTAGCTTGTTGTTGATAAGATTGTGCAAGGCGATAATGGACCGGACCATCGAGGCCAAGTACACAACTAGCATCTGATCGTTGGTCTTCACGTACATTGTCTCAGAGAACTGATCGGAGGTGATGTCAGGCAGCAGGTTGAAAATGTCTTGCATTTGATAGACAATTTGATGGTTGATGGGTAGCTTGCCATCGCCGACTTTCTGCAGGTAGTTCTTGATGTCCTTGAGCTGAGCATTTAAACCTTTAAGGCCGTGCAACTGGTTCGTGATCTTCTGTGACAGGCTACCAACAGTTGTGTCTTTGATGTCACGCAGCAGATGCTCAACTCCGACTTCTTCCGCCTCCTCGGCTCCGATTTCACTGGGCACATGTTCAAATGTCTTGCTAGTGGGGGTACCATCATCATGAACTTCCTCCACAGCAATATACGCCTCAGTTGGCAGTCCCAAATCCTTGGGCTTCGCATCAATGATAACCAGCACCGAATTTGGACAATATCGCCGAACCAACTCATTGATAGCAATATCGTTCTGGTGTAGCTTCGGTCCAGTGTGATACCAGCCTACCACTCGTTCTCGAGCATTAACCTTCTTGAACATTCCATACATATTCTCCAGATAATCATGGTCAAGGAACCAAACAGATTTATCTTTCTCATCTTCATCGAATGGAACTAAAGGAAATTCAAACACACTTTATGACTCATTCGTAACACCAATTTCGCGGAATACTCACCAGCGAAGCTGTTTGAAACATCGAGTACACCCTTTGATCGCCAGCAACCGAGGAGCACCCCAACAACGCGTTTTTGGTTTCCGATTTTACCCATGCGATTGAAATGGTCCACCACACTAAGCAGTACCAAGGGATGTACTATTACCTTGTTTACGGTGACTACCTTGTTAATAATGACTTCGGAGACAGGCATTTCGAATGAAATGTATTTTGTTTAGATTTATTAAATGCACAACAAGACAAAGGAGGCTTTTTAGCAGAAAAAAAAATTGCATATAGCTCTGAAAATGATGATTTTACGTTTTCTCTTGTATGAATGCGGCTCTCAAACACGAAATGACAGGCAACAATTTGACGAGTGTGAATGAAGTTGGTTACGATGGAAATAATTTCTGTTCGAATTCTTATGTGTTCTCATGAAGAACACATGAGGATTTATATTCGATGTGCTATTTTGACTAAATTTTGCTATTGAATAATACGATTTTAAAACGCTGCGCTGGCGCTGGTTCTTTTAACAAACAGGTTAGGGTGTCTGAAGTCATTCAATTCATTATTTCATTGTTGTTATCAATCATATGTAATTGGAAAATTTAACAGCGTGCTAGACTTAAGACTTAAGTAAGTAGTTGGAGCACCAGATTCCATTTATAGGTCCTTGGGCTTACTTTCTCACAACTGTTCATTCGTTTGAATACACTATTTACTTTCGCGAGATGTTCGCGAGAGGTGGAAAAGTGGGAAAACCCCTGAAGTGTAAAACTGTTAGAAATAAGTACACCAGAGCTTTTGCCTTTTTTATCTTAAAGAATGTATAACAATTTACCGTCTAATACCAAGGTTTCCCTTATTAATGTTAATCCATTTGGTGATTTCATTTCAATGAATTGTCTGCTTAAATTTGTTTAAAAGTATTGTACACATTTGGATACATTAAACCCAAAGTTTAAAGAAAGCAACTCTCGATTCGTTTAATTTTTACACATTTCTTTCTAAAGGACCCATCCCATAGAATCCGTCGGGTCCGTTGCGGTAACGTATTCGGCTGACAGGTTAATAGAATACACAGAAGCTTATGGAAGGTGACCCATAAGCAACGCACGTGCCGGATGCGACGGATAAAGTAAGTTTATTATCTACTTTTCTCTCCGTCGCATTCGTTGACAGTTGGCACAGCGTTATAGAGGAAGCACTTTCATTGGTGGAAATACTTAGATAATGCGAGAAACTGTGAAATGCTGCAGCCTGCAGATAACAGTCAATCAAAATAAATTTTGTGGATATTTTCGAATTTAATAAATTGTAAATTGTGTTAAAGATCTCAAGTTCGAACTGCGGCGACGGATTCTATGGGACTGCTCGTTCCTTCGAATATGTAATTCCGTCGACACAAAAGACATGACGAAGATTCTATGGGTTGGGCCCTTAAGATTATTATTTGTTCATAATATTTTGTCCAATTTTATTTAATGAAAATAGTACCATCTTATATTTAAAGCTAGATTTACATAAGTTTGTCCATTAATTGCTCCTAGATCCGCAAACTTATTTGGCCTACTTTTCGAAAATCCTTATTTTTTTTCTATTTCGAAAATGACGTTTTGAACACACTCATGTTATAAAAAATACCATAACCTTTCAACTGTCAAAGTCTCAGAGCTAAAACCTCCTCATTTCGCTTGCGGAAAATCTTTTGATTTATATCATTTATATTTTCAATTTTGAAACCCTTTACGGAATTATTCACTCTGCAAAATGCCTTTTATGAAAGGAGCAGCACCGGTCCGTAGGACGTTGAAATACCTAAATGGAGGCAGGCTGGTGTTAAAGGACAAAGTGAAGATTTTCAGTGTCAATTACAACACAAACGGCGATCATCATCTTGGTGCACGGTAAGGCCTTTTCCCAATGACTTCCATTCAGCGATTAAGTAATCAATTTTCTCGTTATCGTAGAGACTTTGTCTTCTGGAACATCCCACAGATCCAGTATAAAAATCCTGCCGTTCAAGTGGTTACCTTTAAAAATATGACTCCTTCCCCATTTATACGGTGTTATTACGAGGACGGCAGGGACATTCTAATTGACATTGATAGCAGAAACCGAGAACAAATCTTGGACCACCTCATACAAGTAGTTGGAAAGTCACAGTAAGGAGTTCCGAATCCCATCGCATTCACTAAGTTGGCTAATATTTTCCTTTTCTGTTTAGTGAACAACTAGATGCTGATGCCCGTCTAGCCGAGCGAAAAGATAACCCCGCAAATTTTGGGGTTGGCTGTGACAGACATTGTATCTGCGAAATACCTGGACAAGTTCCTTGCCCCGGAACAGTGCCGGTACCGCAACATATGCGCGGTAAGCATTTATTCCAGCCAAAGTAGTCTTGATAATAAAATAAAACTAAATGCGTAACTATATTGAATGCGATTTATGTCTAAAAATGATTTCGTCAGAGGTTTACAGAAACAAAAAATAAATGTATGAGAGAACATGCAATCAACTCGACATGAACACAGAGAAATGAGTAGGACTTTACAGAGGTACTGTCAGGAATTTATCTATTCATCTTGACTATCGTCTCTTCGGGCGATGGTTCCTGTTGTAGGGACCTGATGAGCCTCTGTGCTTTACGTATTGCATTCGGGTACTGAAGCCTCTCTGTCCACTAGAGCTGGTGCCGTCATTGTTTTTGTTAAACTGGTATTTCTGAATCAATGGGGTCTGGAAGCTTGAGTTGCTGCTCATTTCTATTTCCTCGTCCAGTGTCCGCTTCTCCAGTGAGTTGAGTTTCGCTTCGATTGCTCTTATCGCGTCTTCTTTGCTGATTTTTGAGTCCGCTGGACGGGTACCGAGAGCGGGGATCTCTATTCGAGGTTTTGGCTTCTCCAGTTCATCCTACAAAGGCATAGAGGTTCGAAAACTGATTTACTTTCTTTTATTATTTACTTACATAGTTGAGATTCTTGGCTAATCGCACTGCAAGTGGCTTCTTTCCGACGTATTGTCCGTTCAACTTATGCAGGGCCTTTACAGTCGCATCCGCCTATATAAATTTACTGTCAGCACATACATCAATAGGATAAATAGCCAAACTTACCGATTTAAATGTGATAAATGCATATCCGCGTGATTGTCCAACCAGTGGGCCGTTCTTATGGAACAGCATGTCGAACTTTTCGATTTGACCGCATTGTTGCACAATTTTTAGTAGTTGATACCAACATTTTGAAAATAAAAACACACAAATTAGTTTTAAAGGTCAATGGATTTTTGCAAGCACAGCCCATAAATGGTCTATCTACTTTTGGGTAAAATCAATAACAAGGCGAACTTACTCGGTGAGACGTGTGTCCAAGTTTCCAACCCAAATTCGGCGTTCTTCTTGTCCCTGTATGATATATTTTTTTTAAGAAAAATGTAGGATGGGTAATATTTTAAAAGAAAATACCTCACTACCCATTTAATTGGCTATTGTTTGGAAAAATTTCACAAGAAAAAGGAGAAACGATTCGTACGATGTAGTATTTCAATAAAGTTTCACTTCTATGTGTGACACATTTGCTGCTTTCAGCTTGTCAAAAGTGAAATTGTAGAGTGAAGTGGTGGCATCTAGTGTCGAGGTTGTTGGCTGTGTTAAGGTTGAAACACATTAGCAAGTTATAATGATTGGAATCTGTTTTTATTATAAAAAGTGAATTTTATTAAGAAGTGCCTCGGTAGGTATTATTATTCTGTTCAATTGGGCAAAACTGACGCATGAACTTTTATAATGAAAATAAGAATAACACAATTTTTGGCAAATACGTAAAGACATGGCGCAGCGGGTCCGCGTTTGCGTGTTGCTGCGGGTGTTATTACCCGTAAAAATGACGCGCGGGCTCGCACCGTGTCCGCCTACTTGTGTGCACCACCCAATTTAGGTGTGAGTACTGTACTGTATTTATTTTGCCGCCTTCTGATACCATATTCATACCAATTTGTTTCTCATATCGCAGGAAATCAAAAGACAAATGCAAATTTCTCATTATTTTAATATTTCTAGTTTCTACCAATGAAAATGCTTCCTATCACGCTGTGCCAACTGTCAACGAGTGCGCCTGACAGAAAAGTAGAAAGTAAACCTACATTATCCGTCGCATCCGGCACGTGCGTTGCTTATGGGTGACCTTCCATAATCTACTCAATACTGTGTATTCTATCAACTTGTCAGTCGAATACGTTGCCGCAACGGATGCGACGCGCGATTCTATGAGTCGGTGCCAGGGTTCCCAGGTCTTAAGAAAAAAAATCCCCTTTTCTTAACACCAAAATGACTTTTTTTCCCCTTTGAAAATCAAAAAAATCCCTTTTTTGTCCCCGAAGAAAAAATCTTTGCGTGACCAGCTTTTGAACTCGGGCAATGCTTCCTATTGCGTGAGATATTTTAATTTTTTTTGTTGGTTCTTCCTTCATTTCCCAAATAAAATGAGAATTATTTTCACTTTCCCATTAAGTTGTGCCACCGTTGTTTAGAAATTCGCGTAATATTTTGAATCTAGACATAGTGCAAGGACACACTATGTGATGAGCCACGCAAGCCTTCCCATGAAAGTCGTGTCGTTAGGTGAGTTGAGAAAATGGCTTCTCTCTTTTCTACTCACTTAAAAATCGACCTGTCTCGCCCAAAACGACTTTCATAGGAAGGAATGTGCGGCCCAGTACACGGGCATTACTTTCATTCACATGAACGACTTAGCTATACTCAAAAACAACGCCTCATTGCAATGAAATAAAGTTTGACAGGAATACTGAAATCGAAAATACAAAAATTTTATGGTAAAGCAAGCTTTTTACGTCCTCACTCTACCAACGCAAATACCAAAGGAAGATTTGTATCGAAAGCCGTATGGTTTCGAAAAAGAACCTTCATGCGTCATGTCATGCCCATGCGAGAATTATTTCTGAAAGTGGATTTTCGGTCAATTTTCTGTATGATCTACCTATCTCCTTTCTATACTCACTCAAAATCTACCTGTCTCTGACACGACGTTCATGGTAAGGATGTCAAAAGAATGAATGCATTCAGAAAAACAATAAAGTGTATGGACACGTTTCTTGAGCATGGTTGTTAACATTTATTTATTCTAAAAAATTCCCTTACCAACTGTTTTTGATAGGATTTTAAGATTTTTCCCCTTTTTGGATTTGTTCCCCTTTTTGGATTTGTTCCCCTTTTTTCCCCTTTCGTCTTAAAAAATCGGCAAAAATGGCGATTTTCCCCTCAGCCTGGGAACACTGGTCGGGGCCTTTACTCAAAGAAATTTGTTGAGTAAAAACTAGTAAGATTCTCAGTGGAGGGGTAATATCTTACTCTCTCGAAGCCGCTCTCTTTTACGAATTTTTCGAGTAAGGGAACGACATTGAGTAAAAATGCATAAAAATTCGTAAGTAAAAGTAAAGGAACAGACCTATTATTTCATAGGCCAAGAAAAATCCTAGATCCAAAATAAAGCTCTGATGTGCCCAGTGGAAAACCACATTATGTATATATGTAGTTCTCTTTCACTTGCACTCACTTACAAAAAAACTCACATGGAATTGACAAATTCATCGCTAAAAACAACTTAACTTTGAATTGTGATTGGCCGCGTTCCATTGAACGCTAGATGGCTAGCGCCATGTCAAACTCCATATAAAAAAACTGACATTTCACCATTTGCGCTGGAGCTCTAGCACATTTTGTGAAATATCATTTTCTGGGAAATTTTTCAAACTAGCGCAAAATGAACTGCTAGATTGAAAAAAATAACGAACTGCCAAAATAAAAGACCGGCTTTTTGCTGTCCTCCCGATTCGGAGGTGTCGCAACTGCTACTGCACGAGCACGGTGCCAATATCTAAGGTGGAATGACAATAAAACGCTGCTCCGTTATTGTTTGGCTCGATGTAATGGCATTTGAAAAATTCTAGTGTCCCATTTAAGGTGTTGGAATTGAATTGTGCCGATTAGAGAAATCACGATTGCTGGACTTTTTGTAAAATGGCCCAATTAGCAGGTTTGACCCGATCATGGAGGTTCTACAAAAGTTAAATTTAGTGTCCCTATTGAGAGATGTCCCGATTCCCCTCAAGTGTGGCAAAATGATTGACCCGATTAGGAGGTGTCCAATTCTTGATGGATTAGGAGGTTTCACTGTATTTCCCAAAAATAAAAAAGCATAAACAAATTGTTCTGAGAAGGAAGGAGGCCTAGGGTCCTATATGGGTACTTCTGCGATATTCACATTTAATTTTGGCGCGTAGGTTTTGGAAAATCGCCGAATGTCTGCTTTCGACATATACGCTGCGACAACGTTAACTATTTTATAGAAAACAGGTTTCGCTTGGGATTCTCAGTTGAACTCGCTGGTGAACATTAATCTTCCCGGGAACTCGAAGTGAATAAAATGAGGTTTTCTGAGAATGAATGATGTGAATGTTCTCGGCCATGTCATGCGGGATACTGTTATGTTGATACTTACGAAAATCTCCAAATGCATTCTATTTCTTAATTCGATAGGCTGGTGCAACAAACGAAAAGTTCCTCCTGTATAAAAATGCAAATCAGCCTTTATATATTTTAGCAGTTTAAAAGGCTTTGTACGCTTTATAGGTCTCTCACATATCTTGCCAAAACGTACCCATAGGTTCACAGTTCACAAATTTCTAATACACATTTTATTCTTTCGATTTTGTTTAACCATTTAAACTATTTTATTTAATTGATTTTTCTATCTACATTTTAAATAAACACTTATCAATATAATAAATGTGTATAAAACAATATAACAATTAAAAAAAAAACTTCTAAAAAAAAATGCAAAGATAATAACTAATTTATCTAAGAAAAAGTCTGTTTAACTTATAAATTAAGGATACCTACACTAAACTTTTGCCGGGTAGGTAGACATAAACGACCAAAGTGCAATTTGCGCGCGCAATTCTCCCGAATTCAAGTAAAGTCCGATCCACATGGCCTTTTATTTGTATGTTCTGCACTAGAAAAGGATACAGCATGTAGATTTTTTTATACACAGTTATTTTCCTTTTTCGTCAATTCTATTTAATTCAAGAATCCAGGACCTACATAAAAGGTCAATGTAAATCGCACTTTAAGCTATTAAAATCTTTTTTTATAACTACAACAATATTATGTATGTGTACGTGTATGTGGTCATTTTCGTGTGTTTGTAACAAGTCTTATGCAATGATAAACGATCCAAAAAAATGATCTAACAACAGATTAACGATCACCCCCGCCCGCTTAGACTAACTTTCGTTTAAAATCGAAAACCCCATCACATTCAGGAGGACTATACACATTCCAAAAGAATTTTGAAGAAAATGTTGGCAACATTGGAAAAGGCGTTTAAAATCGTAACTCCCCTTCGTTGATCTTCTTATATATATCAACGGTGAGGGGTTCATATTTTCCCTTATTGTTTTGGTAGTACAGGGCATCTGTGATGACATTTGGATCAAATCCTTCCTTTTGCAGATCAACCTTGCGAAGTTTGAAAGTTCCAGTTAGATCGATTTTTGTTAGGAATCGCAAGAATTGCGGTCGGGCATATGTGGGCAGAAGTTTTTGAAGCTCAATTGAAAATGTATCCAGATCTACAGACTTATCGGGATCATAGATAGCAGCCATACCGGCTCTACCTTCTGTGTGTGGAATAGACACTCCATAGACAACTGTGTCCTTGTATCCGGCTACGTTGCTAACTTGAGCCTCAACCTCGCTCGTTGATACATTTTCACCCTTCCACCGGAAAGTATCACCCGTCCGATCCATGAAGAAGAGATAGCCACGTTCGTCAGCCATTAACAGATCACCGGAAAGAAAGGCCATATCTCCCTTCTTAAAGACATCGCGGGCAATTTTCTTAGCTGAGGCTTTTTCGTCGACATAGCCCAAAAATTCTCGAGATGGATTACCCTTGATAATTTTCCCGACAAAGACACCCGGTTCGTTTGGTTTGCACAGTTGGCATAGGCCATCGGGTCCTCGAATAGGCTCTCCAGTATCCTGATCAGCACGGATTATGGATATAGGGTAAACGGATGGAAGAATGCGGGAAACGAAACCAATAGCTCCGACGGTACTGTCGTTGTTCATGATGTTGGCATTTCCCTCTGTGGCGCCGTAGAATTCGCCCACTTTCGGGATATTGAAGCGTTCGATAAACTGTGGCCAGATTTGAGGTCTCAGACCGTTGCCAAAGATAACTCGAATCTTGTGCTTTTTGTCGTTCTCTGACGCGGGAGTGGCCAAGATATAGCGGCACATTTCTCCAATGTATTGTCCAACCTGGCAATAAAAGGAAATTATATTTAAATAGTTTCTGGAGCATATTCATCTCTAATCTGCCTGCTTACCGTGGCATTGTACTTGACGCAGTCCGCAAAGTAACCAGATGCCGAGAACTTCTTGCGGATAGCCACAGTGGCACCAAATAATAGAGCCTGTCCCATACTCATGATACCTCCTGCGGTATGATAAAGTGGTAGTGGCGTGTAGAACGTGTCATCGCACTTGAAATCCATCGTGTAATGAATACCAGCACATATGAACAGATATCTAGAGAATCAAACCGCAAAAGAGTTACCGTACATCATATCATTTCAATTTGAGTTCACTTACCTGGAATGTGAGATGACAGCTGCCTTGGGCAGACCAGTAGTACCAGAGGTGTAAATGTACACCAGTTTGTCGTGATGATTGGGTGGCTCAATCGATGAGGGTATACTGTCCTTGGATGCACTTTGCAACAACGTAGTCAGATCCTTTGCTAGTCCAGTCACTGGTTTGTTCTGCTCATTGTTGAACTGATATAGTGCCAAAGAGGATGGTAACTCACTAGAGATACTCTCTGTGGCTTCGGCAAAGCTTTCGCCATAAATCAGAGCAGAACATTTAGCCACTGTTATACTATGAAGCAGCGACGGTCCGCGCAAGTTGGAATTTATCAATGGCGTGATTACCCCAAGTTTCGATAGTCCCAACCAGATGCCAACGAATTCGGGCCTGTTTTCCAAAAGTAGACCAACAACATCGCCCTTCTTGTAGCCATGACTATGGAATACGTTAGCTATGCGGTTGGAGAACTCATTGAGCTGTCTGAAGGTCCAGACTTGATCGTCGCAGAGAATAGCTGCCTTTTCGGGATGCTTCGCAACGTTAATGTGAAAGATGTCCGAAATGGTGAAGTTTTTCTTCTCGTACTTCTTTATCAGTGACAGGAGTTTGGCGTATGCGATAAGTGCGCTGTAAAAATATAGTTAAAACGTTTTTATTAATTTGTAGGATCTAATTTAATCTATTAATCGATTGGGGGATCATGATAAATTGGTAATACATTTTTTCCAATCAAATTGCGTCATATAGTTTTCGAGTGTTGATAGGCACTTAAAAATTGTATAAAGCAATCGGATCGAAAAATTGAAGCAATTAAGTAGTGCGTTTGTTTATCGAACACAATTTAGCTGCTGAGCGTAATAATCACGTCGAATCCAAGCGATTTTAATGGCCACAATTGCCTGGTAAGATTGAAAACTCAACTATACTACCTACTTGAAAAATCCTCTTTCCAAAACAGAAACAGAGTCTAGATTTAAACTTAAAATGCGGTTTAAAATATTTTGGTAATCCGTCATAGCTTGTCATCTCTCAATTGGTGGCCTGGTTTGAAGCTTACGACCAAATCTCTTGACCCTTCCCTAGACATTCTTCGCCTTTGATCTACATCTACATCTATATTACTAAAAATTGTTTTGGGTAGGTATAGCAAGGTAAGACTTGCAGAATCAGGGAGTTGAGAAGCGCATATGGTACTGATAAGGCTCTTGACTTACATTCCAGATGGTATTAGCCAAACCTGCAACGTACTTCACAACATCCAAATGCAGCTTATCAAAGTTGCACAGAATGAAAAGACAGGTAAACGACTTGTTCAATGTTACTCTATACTTCGGTCTCCGACCATAGAAACGAAAAGGGGAACCATATACTGATGACGATGTTTCTTTTAGAAGGAATCGTTTAAAGTAAAATCTGTCAAAATAGAACGTTCTCGCTAAACTTCCCTTCCAGTGAAAAAAAAATATATACGATATAGAGAACTGCGATATCTCCAGAAATATTCAGTCCACTTACAAGTAAGTTCCAAGAGGTAAACTCTGTTTGCGACCTCTTCAAAACTCCCAATATAAAATTCAGATTTAGGTCTAACAAATTTCAGATTTCTGAAATAAAGTGAGATAGTTGGACTGTTCCGGTACGCAAAATTTTGACACAAACATGTCTTCCATAAAAAATCTTGCGAAATGTTCGTAACCTTCGTTTTGGCTTTGAAAACTGGAAATTTTTTTGAAAATTTATTGTTCAAAACGATCGTGTCACCGCCGAATTTTTTTTGGGAACAGGCCGGTATCATGGTTCGAAACGATTTTCTGGTTATAGATATGTTTTTTTCTTTGTGTATATCGTGGAAGATGAAAAGCTTGCATAAGACACCAATGGTCCGACGTAGCGCCGGATTCTTACCAGTTAAAAAAACCGCGGAACCGCTATGAGGCATTACGTCGCGTCGTGCGGTCTGTAGCTCACTCTATTATTTAAACAATTCGCATTACGTTGGCTCTCTAAACGCCATTTCGAAGATCGCTGAGTATGAGGATGAGAACGGCTACGTTGCTTAAAATTGTCCAATTTTCGTCTTTCTGCAAAATATAATTTACGAAGCTGTCGTTAGTGGCCAATGCCCAAATTGGACCCGTAAGCCAATTTTCTCGATTTCACATCGTAAACAATGGAAGAACGATAGAAATTTGTTTTAATCCATGCATCGATTCTCCTCACGGACAAGCTGTCAAAGGCATTACGTGGGGATAGAATGTTTCGGTAACCCTCCGCCTTTCCGAAGACAAAATGTTACCATTTCGAAGTCAAAACAGTAGAACAGATTGCTCCAAATACTCTTCTTTGATCTGTACCAATCACCTTCCTTACAAGCGGACTATCAGAGGCTATAATAGCGGGGGTTAGATTGCTGCGGTCACTCACTTATGCCACGCACTAGTCTTCTTCCTTAGTGATGGATTGCCAGAGGCAATAGGCAGGAGGCAGACTGTTACTGACATCCTTCGTCCTTATCCGAAGACAAGCCACCGCCAACTTCATACATTTTGTAACCAATTTAGTTGACTAAACAGTCACCAACAGGACCTCTTAAGATACACAGAAATAACTCTTTCAAAAGAAAGTCGCAGGTAGCAATAAAGTTCCCATCAGTATAAAGCGTCGGGCCCTGATGGCATTCTGCCAGCTATGCTGGCTATGGTTACAGGTAGAATCAAGGACATTTTTTTACATTGCCTTAAATTTGGCTACATACCTACGGCATGGAGAGAGATACGATTGGTTTTCACACCCAAAGCAGGAAAACCAAGCCATACCTCTGCGAAAGACTTAGTCATTTCTCCACAAGACACTTAAAATGCTTCTCGACATCCACATAAGAAGCAAGTGTTGCAATGGAAATCTGTGCCATGCTCAGCACGCATATCTAAAAGGTAAATCGGTAGAAACAGCTCTACATGAAGTGGTACCTAGGTAAAATAGAATACAGCCTACACCACAAGGAATTTGCATTAGCCGCCTTCTTAGGCATTGAGAAGCTTTCAATAACGTTAGGGCAGAGGCAATCGAATGCGTTCTGGAAAGGATAAATGTAGATCATAGCATCACCAATTGGCTTTGGACGATGCTTGTCACCAGAAATTCAATTCCACTCTCGGACACAGTTCAATAAGAAAATCTGTTACTAGAGGCACTCCCCAGGAAGAGGTTATCTCTCCCCTTCTCTGGGTTCTTGTCATAGACGATATTCTTAAAAAACTCAGTAACTCAGGGTTTACGCGGGTTTACGCGGATGATGTGGCGATTCTAGTTCGGGGCAAATTCTTGAACACATTGAGTGAAACCATGGAATCAGCCCTCAACAAGCTCAGAAAATGGGCTGAAAGTTGTGGACTTCGTCTTAAACCGGAAAAGACAGAACTAGTACTTTTTAGTACAAAATACAAAATACCACCCTTCAAACTACCCAGGATTGTAGATAAAAAATTGAATTGGAAACTTAATGTTCAGGAAAGAGTCCGTAAGGCTCATAATCCTCTCTTCATCTGTAAGAGAACAGTAGGAAAAAAGTGGGGATTGAGTGCAACAATGATGCATATGTTGTACATCATGGTGGTTAGACCCATCCTTACCTATGGGGCTCTTGTTTGGTGGAGAGCCACAAATAATTTATATTATACGGGATATGTTGACTAGGGTACACAGAACAGTCTGCACTGCCATCACTGGTGGTTTACGCACTACACCCACAGCTGCACTTGAGGCGTTTATGTATGTCTTCTACCACTGGACCTACAAATAAAACTTCAAGCAGGTAATAGTGCGCTTCGGCTAACTAACGCAGGGTTCTTCAAAACCAGACAGGTATAGGGCATAGCTCCATACTAACGGAATCCTTCTGCATCAACATCTCTGAAAAACGGTTGAAAGTTTGGGTGAACTCGACTTCGAAACACCGTACGAAGTACAATACCCAGATAGGGAGGACTGGCAAAAGAATGAGGTTTCGAATGATAATAAAATTTCGATTTATACGGATGGTTCCAAAACTAAGGAGGGTACAGGGTCAGGAATATACTCTAGGGATATAGACCTACACCCGTCATTAAGACTTCCGGATGTTCCAGGCAGAGGTTCTGCCCGTGCTCAAAGCTGCGGATCTACTTCATATGGGATCAATATCCAACAAGAATATCTCTATCTACATCGATAGAGTCAGGCTACGCTAAAGGCGATAGAGTCCTTCATCATCAAATCTGAACTAGTCAGGAGCTGCCGCACAATGCTCAGAGCACTATGCGCGCAGAACCATGTCAGATTATGTTGGGTACCCGGACACTGCGATATTGAGGGAAACGAACGGGCTGATGTTCTGGCCAAAACCGGAGCGGAGCTTCCACTCAATGAAACTATTGAGGGCATAAGACCACCAATAGCTGTGACCAAGAGAATTATTCTCGAGAAAATTAAAAATAGGGCTGATCAGAGATGGTTGGATATAGTAGGGCACAGGGTCTCAAAGGCTGTGTGGCCTAAGCTAGATCGGAAAAAATCTGTAGAATTACTAAAGCTCAGCAGATCAAAGCTACGCACTGTCTTCTAAAGAAGCACGCTATGAGATTAGGTTTAACAGGTTTTGTAGGGAAATTAATTGTTTGGGCGAAGTGGTTTAGGGTTTGACCGTTTAGGTTCCCCAGGGATGTGTATGGGCCCAATATGGTGCCTAGTCCAATGTGATGAACTCACACCCTATTCAACCTAACCTAACCTAACCTATGTGAAGTCTCTCGTCTATACGTATTAGCCAGCAACTATTGCCGCCTTGGAAGACAACATAACTCGTGTTATTGGTGAGATACTAGTCGATATGTTGGAAAAAGTATGCCAAAATTGGACATTCCGGATGGACCACTTGAGGCGTATTTGTGGTCAACATTTACACGAAAAAAATATTCAAAAAGTTAGGTTAGGTTAGGTAATTATCCCTTAATACGGAGTAATTCACTTAGACCAAGTAAGGTCCATTGTGATTCCACAAGCAGAGTCGGTTATTTCCGCTACTCTTAGAACCATTTCGAATTTTGGAGAAATTTCTGTATTTTACTGATATTCGTTTCGGCAATATCAGCAAGCTCCTCAAAGAAGTACTCTCCTAGAGTTTGCTTTCTAATCGAGGATAGCGCTGGGCAGTTACATAGTATGTGGAACGGAGTTTCCTCCTCCTACTCATCCATTCAACTGCGACAGAAGTCATTAGCGGTAACTCCAAGCCTTACGGCATGTCTTCCTAGTACACAGTGGCCTGTTAGTACTCCGACAAGAGTTCCGATATGTTTTCTACTGACGTTAAGCAGGACCTTTGTCCTGTGCCGATTTATTCGTGGGCAGGTCTGTTTTGCGTGGTTGCAGGTGTCAAGATCGCACCATCTCTCATTAGCCTGTTGCAGTGCTAGTAAAACTTCAAAAGTAAATGGTAAGAATTGAACTGGGCGCAGTAGCGCAATGGTTAGTGTGCTGGACTACTGTGCGAGGTATCCCACGTTCAATCCCCGCAAAAACACAAATTACATCTTAAGGTTTTTTCCACTGCGCCACCTCTCGCGAATGTCCGACACACATCCGAGAGTATGACTGTCCTGAAAAAGCTTCTCAATTCAGCCGTTCGGACTCGGCATAAATTGTAGGTCCCTTCCATTCAGCCGAAAAATAGAAACTCACACAAACGAATGATTGCGAGAAGGATTGCGTAGGGTGTCTATGTCTACCGCCTGTTGCGCCACCTATTTATTTAAATTAAAAATTGATTTATCGACCCTAATAAAAAGTTCGTTCAATTTTGCAAATTTTCGTTGTATTTTTTTTTTTTTTTCAATTTTAAAAAATTAACGCTTAAAAGCACCCTTTATAAAGCTGTCAAAAACCGCATCAATACAAATACTTCTACTCACTTATGAGTTGCGATAACTTGTCGGTTGTCGCATCAATTCGAATTCCAGTTTCCACATTTGCAACCGACACGTGCAACTTAGCTATACTTTTTACATTTGCATATTTAAAGCCAATCCAAGACAATTATAGATACCTATTACAATTGATTGGAAAATTTAAAATAGATCGATCAATAGTGCAGCACAATTGCACTAATTGCTGTAATACCTTATACTCGTGGTACCTATACTCAGACTCAATCTATAGACGAAAATTTATTTAATTTACAGCGAGTCACTCGAATGGACCTACATTGTTTACATCACACCGTGTCGACAGTGGTTCTATTGTCAGTTCATTAGGTATAGATACCATGTCAAACTGAGACATAGATACTAATTATATTTGCATATTGGCATTTAACATTTTTTAAAGGTCAATAAAAAAACCTGGGAACCCATATAAATTAGAAACCGAAAGTCATCTTCCAACTGCGTACGTTATCGCATATCGCGTACTATCGTGAATTGCCAATACGCTATCAGAATTAGAATTTCAAAATCAAGACTCAAACATGGATAACCTAGCTAATCGTTCTACACTATCCTAAATAAGCGAGCAAACTCGAACGCATATAGAACAATATTTCAAGTAGCCATCTAGAAATAGAATAAACAACTTCCAGATTAGATACAGATAGGCCTTCGGATTTGGAGTTTGGATTTTGGTCTACATTTATACAATCCTGATCATGATCACCTACTTCTCACGTTATAAATGCAAGATTTGATTTTCGTAGGTATCAATGTACTCGAACTTGCTTTTTATTGTGACATTGGCATTGGAATACGTTCGAATGAAACGAATGAACTCAGAAATTGTTACGTGCGTCTTTTCGATTTTATTTGAAAATCACTTTTTGTTTTCGACGTGTTTGTTTTGTAAGCCCCCCTAATCCCCATGTGCCAGTGGTGTAATGTGCCGGATTTTTATTCATTCAATCCACGTCTACATCGCCGTCATCGTAGACAGAGTAAAAAACACAATATAGACGACACTTTAGCTATGCAAAATATTTGACATATCAAATAGTGCGGCGTATTGTTGGAAGCGGAAAAGAAACGTTGTTATGAGGTAGATGTGTATTTCCAATGTCAAAACTGGTTTTTGTTATAATCTTTCGGGGTTTTTATGGAAAAAAAAAAAAAATAGTCAAACAGGTAAAATTGATGGAAACCAAACCCAATCTTGACCTTGAACAGATTTACGCAAAAGACATCAGGCAAACATCAGCAACTAATTGAAGTTAATATTTGTCTTAATGAATTCAATCCGCTGCAACTTCATAACTTGGTGATAGGTCTGGGAGATACCACAAGTCACATCTAATATAAATGACAACTGGTTCTGCATCTAACGAAGAGAAAGCTAGTTCACTCTACATCGCATGCAGATGTAACCTCAGTGCAATTAAAACGTACTACAATTGGAAGCGATAATATTCATTCATTAGGCATAGGCACAATGCGGAAACGCTATATCAGTATCTGGAAATAAATTTTATACGCGAAAGGTGAGTCAATGACCTTAATTCAAACCGAAACAGCCCGTCTTATAGCGTGGTAGCATAGGAGGGGATATTACTTGAAGCAAAGGTCACACTGGTTTTTGGTGTACAAACCATAACGTGAGTAGTAGCTTGAAATATTTGATTAGTCAAATAGATACTAGATATACACACACAAACGAGAAATTCAAAACCAGTGTGTTTGGTTTGAGATACACTTCCCCACTTTTTCAGCTACAATTATCGTTTCTCAATCGAATGGCTGCAGCATAAAAAGTTTATATGCCTACCTGGTATAGCCAACTAATAGTTCTTGTGCGGTTTTATCTCGAATTTAGCACGATCCATTATAAGCATTAAGACAAGCTTCTATATTTAGAAATTTTATTGCTAACAAAATACAAGTCTCATTATTGCCGTTGTTATCTGAGAGTTGTTCATGTGCTAGAGATCAATGACAGCAAAGTAGGACAAATCATTACTATGAGGGAAAACTGTCAAAATTAAATATGCATCTATGTACTTGTGTACACTTGCTTTTTGTAGTAGATGAGCTAATAGAATATTATTACTTTTCTAAGTCTGGGGAGGATATGGGCTAATAGATAGATTAATAAATATAAATATTGGGAATGGTCTCGCACGTTTCTCAGTTTCGTGTAGATTTTCAAATTTGGAGACCAGTTTCTTCAAACTTCAAGTAGGGCAGAGTTTGAAGTAAACAAATTGGCTAGATGCCTAGCGGCTTGTCAAAATCCATATAAAAAAAATTGACATTACGAAAAAATCTTTGACAGATCATTGTCAAAATGAAGAAAGATTCAACGATTTGGCTAGCAACCCCAAATTCAATCCCAAGAAAAGCACCATATTTGCATTCACCAAGAGAGGAAAGCGATAAAGACTTATAGAAATGCTACATTCTTCGGCGAAATAATAGAGTTTTCAACGGAAGTCAAAATTTAGGAATCACTGGATGAAAAACTTACATAGAACTCTCACCTTACCAAAATTATTGACAAGGCCAGGGTGTCCTTATGGACCAGCAAAAGTATACTCGGTTAAAACTGGGGACATTCACTGACACTATGTACACGGCAATAACAAGACCTATCATCACGTCGTTTGGTATAAAGCAACGCAGAGGTCAAACTCAACAAAATTCAGAGACTAGCATGTGTCTGTGCAACAGGAGCAATGAAAACTGCACCAACAGCTGCATTTGAGGTTATCATAAAAACCCCACTCCTTCATCTAGAACTCATGAAAGAAGTAATGGTTAATGCCTATAGGCTCATCACAGAGAAGATGAATCAAATTTTAACATAGTCCACAGTCCACACTGATATCCTACAACTACCTAGAATACATTTAATAGACAATAATGTCTACCACGACATAACTTCCGACACAACTTTAAAGTTACATTCCCAGACCATCTAAACTAGGAACAGAACAAACTAACATTTGCCAAAGATTTACTTGTATGATACACTGAAAGAGTTGGAGCCGGATTATACGGACCTCGCACCAAAATATCTCTATTCGCTAGTATGGATACAAGCAGTTCCGTATTTCAGGCTGAAATACATGCAATAGTACTTTGCATTCAAGAGAATCTAAACAAGGCTATAACAAATAAGAACATTTACATTCTGTCTGAAAGCAGGGCAGCCCCGCTTGCAATTAACGCCTTTGAAATAACATCAAAATTGGTCTGGGACTACCTTCAAATACTGGCCACCACAAACAAGGTTCACTTTATTTGGGTGCCACTGCACCGTGAATATGAAGGCAACAAACAGCAGACGAATTAGTCAGAAAAGGATGCGTATCACAATTCATGATGCCAAGACCATTCTGCGGGCTACCAATTAACACTATTAAAAGTAGTGTGAAAACCTGGCTAAAAGAAAAGAAACTCCATTTCTGGAGGGATACCGAAGGAAACAGACAAGCCACAAAAAAAAAAAAAAAACGAAACAACTACTACAATTAAGTAGAAGTCAGTTTCGATTGGTCACAGGGTTCCTGACAGGGCACTGTGTCGTCGTGTCAAAAAACACTTGATGACCATGGGTATAGCACAAGACAATATATGCAGACTATGCAACGAGGACGCAGAAACACCAGAACACATATTATGTGACTGCAACTGTTAAAAAAAACTCGACAACGTTATCTAGGTAAATTCTACCCCGAAGTAGCGTTCATAGTTGCCAGCACACCCAAAGAGTTAGCCTCCTTTATACACTTTGAACCCTATAAACATAAAGTTTAAAGCAAATTCTTCTAGTGCTATACTGGCTCTCAAGCCATGAAGCATGCGCGTGCCTACCTTGGTGGTACTTGTTCCATGACGACTGTAAAGAGGAGGCATGATGGGTTGGGTTGGTACGATTGAAATCGCGAATTTTTGTTGCAAAGAGTCTTTGAGGTCCGCTTGCTTTGTACTGGGCCACACACACACATACATTTGACCAATCCTAAAAGAGAAGAGTCACAATGGCGAAAATGTCCATATAAAATTATCTATTATGACCATTTACATACTCTTAAAAAGGTAAAGCTTGGACAACAATCCAAATTCATCTGTATTTACTTCGACTTATTATTTGACAATTGAACTAAATGTCTAGTACTCTAGTTGATGAAATGACGGTTGACGTGAAAGTCAGCTTGTCATAAAACTGTACGTTGAGGCAAATAAAAAACTGCAGATCTTTGCCCGATAATGGAAGGTTAAGGTCAAGATGACCTTTCTACTTGAATATCCTTGAAATTAAGACGGTCAAGACGTGATCAAGCCATATCCTATAGCTACAATAATTGTAATAAAAAGCGGCTAGAAATTAGCGCCCCTTCAGAGCTAAGCCTATAATTCATAGATCTTAAATTCTAAAACCAGATAAAGACTATCCGCGGTACTAATAATAATTTTTAGTGTCCAGGCTAACTTTTACGAAGTCACAATGGCGAAAATTTCCATATAAAATTATCCATTGTGACCGTAAAAATATTTAAGTTGAAGATTAAAAATGATTATTGGTAAGGCCCTATAAAATTAATTTTTAATGCACAAATTTAAGGTTAGTTAAAAAATTAATTTTGTTTATTAAAAAAATCTTGCGGACGAAGTGATTACTTTACTGGACTACTCAGCGAGCGGGGTAAAAACTCTCCTGAAAGTTTCTCAATCCAGCAGCTCGGATTCAAAATGAAATTGTAGATCCTGTTAACGCCATGCGAATGGAAGCGGAGTTTCAAGAAATTTTACTGTTTTAGTTTTCCACTTAACTTTACTATGTTTATTTTTTATTTGTTTTTACTTTGATATTTTCTTGTCATACATTTTGAGTTTTCTCTAATTTTTAGAGAATTCAATGTACAAATCGTTTTAGTTTTCTTGGATTAATTTTTAGGACACATTTGTAACGCACTGCATCAAGAGCAGATATAATACAGTCCACAAATCGGTGCTGACTATTGAACAGAGATTAATTTGCTTAGCGGAATTTACCCAAAATCTCTTAGAAGAAAACTATCGGCCTTACCAATCATAATTTTTAACCTTGAGCTGAATTATTTAAAAGGTCACAATAGATAATTTTATATGGAAATTTTCGACATTGGTAGTTCACAAAATTTAACCTAGATACTAAAAATGATTTTAGTATGTGCTGAGAAGTTCCAAAAACAATAAATGTATATTAAACATAAATATTTAGATAAGTCCTTGCAAAATGTTCCAAAGTTCGACTTCTTATCGATGCTGAATTTATATTGTTCGTCTAAGATTAGATGGGCTCCAGGATGGAGGTTATTCGACCAATTGTGTATCAATACACATGCTCGATATTAATACTATTTTTTTAGTCTCCAAGTTAAGTTTAACGATCTCACAGTAGCGATTTTTCCAATTTAAGATTATCTATTGTGACCTAAAGCAAATTGTAGACCATTTTATATGCAAAATATGTATCTCCATTGTGAGATCGAAAAATTACAGTTCCGAGTAATTACTATAGTCGATGGGCTTTACCAATAATCATTTTTAACCTTCAACTTAAATATTTTGACAGGCGCCATTGTGACTTCGTAAAAGTGGTAGTAGTATAATTCTATAAGCCTATTGAACTCCAATTGTTTACCCTACTGTTTATTTGCTACTACCGGCATTCAATTTTTAGGTTAAGAAAATTGACTTGTAGGTACTCATATTTTTCAATCAAGAAAAATTGTAACAACAATTTTTTGTTTGGTTTCAAATAAATTGTTTTATAACTGAAATGCATAAGCAGTCGATTTGTCTTGTTCATACAATAATTCTTATATACTAAATATTTTTTTTATATGTGCAATTATTGTACATGTTATGTACTTTAAACAGAAACATTATTTAAAATTGGTCATTTAGTTTTACTTTCACTGGTTCGCTACACTCTCTTAACTTTCTTTATTATTTGTACAACAATTAATTATGTAATGTGAATCACATAGGGACAACAGACCCAATTTTTTTTTGGGTTCTTCTATCTATCATGATCACTGTCATTTCTGATTAAAATCTCTGTTTAAAAGTTGGACCGAGCAAAAACCAAACTTGCCATAGTAGTAGGGGTCAACTGAAAAGTTGTTGGTACCAGAAACATGCTCTTCAATTGGTAGAATAGCTGATTCACAAATGGATCACGGCAGAACACCTGAGAAGGGCATTCAAATGGCCGACATGCTCCACTGAAAGATGGGTTCCAAGCATGAGTCGAGGAACATTGAAATGGGTCTTTAAGGAAGATGGACCTTAGAGCGGATGATACTTGTAAATTATGCTTGGAGGAATTTGAGACAGCGGCACATATACTGTGTCAATATCCGGCTTTGGCTGGCTTTGGCTAGCAGAAAAATGAGGATCTTGGGACAACATTGGGTTGAGACGAGACTCATTAGCATAAATAGATGCTAGCGTTAACACTAGGAATTGAACCCAGGGAATAACTCTCGAGAAGTCCAGAGGGTCTCTCTGGGTAAAATTTAAAGTTGTAGAGAGACGAAAAGAGACCCGACAATGGTGGTCTGATTCGAATATCTCTCGAAATCGTATACATATATATATCTAATCTAATCTGATCTAAATCGCTTATACAACGACATGACACGACACATTTAATTACATTTATTTCATTTAATAAGTAGGTTTGTGGAAGTGCATTAAAATATGAATTTTCTATTATAATATATAGATAGATAATATTTTTACGTCATATCTTGATACTAATTTACATTAAATAATATGTTAATTTGAGAAGTTAAATATGGGGTAGTTGGTTGAAAAAAAATGATAAAAACGAATGTCAAAATATTGATGCAAAATAAACGCGAGGAGAGAAATGAAGTTAATGGCGGATAGACTTCAAACTCAAATAAGATCTGTTGGCTTGTTCGATTGGCATCCCGATTCGGAGAGTTCTTTCGCGTGGTTCTGGACGACCAACCGAAAACGATATTACATTACACTTGCCAGTCACAATGACAGACAGTAAACTGGCACAATCGAGGAGAATGCATTTATTTAGTGAAATTATACGAGTCGTTCGATGACAGATTTTGACTTCTAAAAATATTTATTAACTGATTGCCAAATTGACAATCGCTGATAGATCCAAATATGGCGGATTTTCGTCACAAATAATGGTCACTTTGGATTAATGAATCTTTTTTTGATTAATGACACCACCTTTGCATCTTGCAGATCTCAACATTCTTCGAAATTTTCACATAACAATGGCCGCGTTCCATTGACCGCTAGATGACTAGCGGCATGCCAAACTCCATATAAAAAAAACTGACATTTCACAATATGTGCCAGAGTTCTAGCGCTAATGCTGAAATGTCAGTTTTTTTTATATGGAGTTTGGCATGCCGCTAGTCATCTAGCGGTCAATGGAACGCGGGCGTTATGTAGGTAGTCTCACTAATTCAATATAACTATGACAGCTGCTTCACGTCATTCATGCGAAAACATTTTGGGTTCACTTGCAAGAGGTGTTGTTATGTCGTTTTCCATTGGTTTCACTCGGGGATTCACTCATTCCGTAATCCAATGGAACAAGAAAACTGCTTCTGGCTGACTACACTCACGTATTGGTGAAACGTCAAAAATTACTGTATGGCTGCTGCCAGCTGGCTTGTATAAAATGCATAAAATGCACTTGTGTAAGTGCTCCTCGAGTGGATTCTGACTTGAAATCGAGAAGCGAAATTCTCTCCTCAGAATCAACAGAAGAGTATTTTTTGCGCCAATGGAACGGTTTCAGAAGTGATTTTCTTGATTCCGGACGCTCCCGGACGCTTCTTTTTGCCCAATGGAAAACGACATTAGTATACAGTCTAGGCGCCCAGCTGATGGGGCTGTCAAAAGCACACAAATACAACTACTGAATCTCGTTTAATGTTCCGTTCCAAGTGCCACGAAAACTCTAATGTGGTTTTCCATTGGGACATAAGATCAATCTTTTTTTTGATCCGGATCACTTTTCATGTTCCATTGGGACAAAAAATCAATCTTTTTTTTGATTCGGATCACTTTTTGCAGATCTCGATTATTTTCGAGATTTACACATACTCTCACTAATACCAATATACCTTGCACAGCTGTTTTACGTCATTCAGAATTTGTTTTCAAAACAAAATTACGAAAAGCCTCGCGAAAAGCAATTATTCGAACAAAAACGTAAATAATGGACATGGACTTAATTTTGGAGCAATTACTATCATCTTCGTCATCATCTTCTTCTTCCTCGTCATCTATGGATTTCGATTCTTCGTCGTCAGAAGACGAAAATGAATATCCATATTAGTTCATATTTTTCGTATTTTTGCACCGCCAAACGAAAACAATTTGCACAGCTGATGTACTGTCAAATAACGCACTAATACATTTACAAAAGCAGATCAATCTGCTTTCGTGTTCCATTCGCCACGAAAAATCTGAGATCTGAAATAAAAATCTGATGGTCCCAATGGAAAACGACATAAGATCCGATGACGCGTCAATGGAAAACTACATAAATTTGTCAATTACATTTGCTGCAGTTGACATTTAAAATAATGTCAAACAATGCCACACGTATGTCATTTTTTCTAAAACCGAATAGTAGCATTTACCAAAAGCCAATTCTTGGCAAAATTGCTGGCATTTAAAAATGTTTTTATTCAAATGAATGTACTGTAATCTATATTAGATATCTGTCAAATTAATGACGCTTTCGTCAGCGAAATGTGCCAAAGAAACTGACCTCGCATTTATATTTGCTGCCGGTTCAATGTTCACAATTTGATAGTTAAATTTTCGTTAAACTAAAACTTCCGTGCAAATAAATTAATGTCAGCCAAATTAAAACCGGTTGCTTTCAAGTCATGACCTAAACCAACTCAACAAGATTGTTTATCAATAACAATAATTATCACTATGCTGTTCCTCGTATTCCTAACTAAAATGAGATACCAATAATATAGCCTTGCGAAGTAGGCGAAGTATTAGATACATGTAGATACATGAACGGTCCATAGATTAACTCAGCGTAAGATGTGGATGCCAGGGCCAGCTTAATTAGAACGAAAACCAATGATTGTACTTTGAGCCAATATCTACACAAAAATTTAAATTCTGAAGATGTCGAAAGTGTTTTTTTTCCTTTTGTCATGACTTCCTTGTCACTTCTATACAAGTGACATTTGGGAATTGGGATTCATTTCAAATCGACAATGACGAATCGTTCAGGGGTTAACAACGAAGCTAGCTAGACACTCTTAGCTCGAAAACAAATAATTTATTCCCAGACACATGCCTTTTGTTAAAGCGCACTGAAGCAGTTCAAAGGTAAGCCCGGTTGGTACTCAAACCACTTGAGAGCCTAACTACAAACGCCCATTAACATAAGTACATTGCGAAGTTAATTGCGCAATATGCAGCGTTCACTTATTATTCTCTATTTTGGTATTTAACTGTATGCATGCCTTCACGATCGCAGATGTTGTATTTTTTTTTTGCGTCGCTTGCTACCTATTTTTTTCTCATTCATTTTTGGAACTCTTCGTCTCGCGTTTATTGTTGCTGATTCTACACAAAAAAAAAAAAAAAAACAGAAACACTCGTGGAAGCAAACGGAAAAGAGAAAATCCCCTTGGACTATTGTAGTGGTGTATACGTTCTTACTTCCTTTTCAGTCCCGTCTTTCGATAGACTGTGCAGTTTCACGAAATTAATCTAATTTGGCTAATTTGACAAATGAGCTGACCTAGTGATTGGTACATTTTGTGTGCTGATCAGTGATCACTGATCACTCCGCGAAAGTATCTTATGCGCGGCTGGTGATCTTTAAAAGAAAAACACTAACTAGAACAAATAAACAAATTCACACAACTTACACGAGATCCCGTTTGCTGGTAACTCCTGCGATGTAGAACCACCTCCAACCGACTGTCGTCAGGACGATAGCGACGATAGCGACCAGCAGCGCTGGTAGACCGTATTCCCAACCCATGTAGCACCACAGTAGGACAACAGCAGCGATCAAAATAGAAATGCCAACCAACGCGGTGGCCCCACGACAATAGACTGCTGCTTGCGATCGCTTCGCAAGCTTTGCGCGCTCGTGGTTCGCAGACTGGCTGTGATTGTTGTTACTGCCACCTGGAGCTGTAGTAGTTGCTGTTCCGTTTCCGTTTTTCACAAAATGTGGCGTTTCAAGCGAGTTTCCATTCGCTTTGCAATCCGCGTTTGAAGCTTTTTCGATTTCAATTGAAACGTGTTGCTGTTCACTGCCTGCAGCTGATGTCTGTTGTTGGTGTTGGTGTTGTGGCTGCTGACGATAAGAATTGTAAGTGGAATTGAATAAACGATTGCGATACTTAAGGTAGTGACGTTCAAATAAATGACGTCATAATATGAAATGTGGTGATCGCATTGGCAGATGACTGCTCGAGCGGAATATGAAATTTCGCATTAGCATATTCTTAGGCGGTGTGGTAAAATGGATTACTTCTCTCAAAAGTATACACTCAAATTTGTTTTTTTTTTTTTTATCTGACACCTCTAAATATAGGATGACGCAAAATAAGATGTGCGGAAAAATCGATAAGAATCCTTCAGTAAATAGTATACACAGGCAAGCAGTACAATACAACACTTAAATAGTCCTTTTAGCACAACAACTAATTGTTTAAACAAAATGTTTTGTTTACATTCGAAATGCGAAATGTTTCGGCTATTCACAGATGTTTTGATAAAAATAGCGACCGACAGATGTGTTAATTGAGAGAGCGATACGTATGACACCAATACACGATGAGTTTCAGGAGTGCGGTTGCCATGTTGCGGTTCGAATTTTAACATTCTTCGATTTTGCGTAGAAGAAAATTGTGACATGCATTGCATATGCAGCACTGCCATCTTGAGTTGAGTAGAATAATTCCGATTTTGAATAGGATGATGAACAGACGAAACTGTTAGGAGAAATTGTCACAGTTGACCAGAGTTGGCTGAGATTTCTAGGGAAAGTGCGTAGGTTTTTCCATCTAAAGGGTGTGCGATAATTTACGCAAAATTTGAATTTTGTGCCATTTAATAGTAGATACAGTGATGCCAACAGAAAAAAAAAGATAACAATGTGACAGCTGACAGTTCGGGGTTAGTAAAAATGGAGCGGTATACAAAAGAGCAACGCATTTTCATTGTTGAGCAATATTTTTAAAATAACGAAAGTTTATCAGCTACAGTCCGCAATTTTCGAACAAAATCATCTTCAGTGATGAAGCTAATTTTCTCCTTGATGGCTTTGTTCATCGTCAAAATTGTCGCATTTGGGGTTCAAAAAACCCACGAGTAATTGTTGAGAAACAAATGCATCCACTATGAGTGACTGTTGGGTGCGGATTTTGAGCTATGGAGGCATTATCGTACCATTCTTTTTCGAAAATACGAGTGTAGTTTTCGTTATCGCGACATGACAACCCAGTTTTTAGTACCTACATTACAAGATGTGGATGTGACCAACATGTGGTTTCAACAAGACGGTACCACATACTATACAGTCAGAGAAACAATTCAATTACTACATGAGTCATTTCCTAATCGTGTAATTTTTGCGATGAGAATTGGTCATCCAGATCTTGCGATTTAACACCATTGGACTTTTTTCTTTGGGGGTTTTTGAAGTCAAAGGTCAATGCAAACAAGCCCACGACCACCAACGTCTTGAGAGAGGAAATTGGGAGGTGTATTAATGAAATTCAGCTACAGTTATGCGAAATGGTCATAGAAAATTTCAATAAAAAAGTACGTGCTTGCCAGCAAAGCCGTGGCGGCCATTTATCCGATGTGCTATTCCCTATTCCATACATAGCCCCAATCTGTATACATATACTCTATGAATCAATAAAAATGATAAGCTTTCTAATTAAAAATCTGTATTTTCTATCAAAATTGCATTTTGCGTGAATTATGGAACACCCTTTATTAAAAAATGGTTCTCTCAGGGATAGCGAGGGGCCCACTCGCAACCCTGAATCTTACCTAGCCTAACCTAACCTAAGGACTACTATTAATTTCGGGCGCATCGTAAACTTAAATGTATGTAATGTACATATACCTATCTCTCTGCAAGTTTGGTAAATGCTCGCTAAATTTTGACCGTTAGACTGCTGTGGAGAAATTTAATGACACATAACAAGGTTCCGTTGCAAGTTGTGCTTTTATTAGGTAGAAAGCGTAGGATTCTGTGCGAATTTGTGGAAGAAAAAAACAAGTTTTATGACATTCAAATGACGGCACTTTGACAGTTCACAAGAGTAATGACCAAAATGACACTTTTAGGCAGAAACTACATACGTTACAATCTGCTACGTGGGTTTTTAGTACAAAAAGAGTGAAGCTAGATTTATCACGTAGCTTGCGGAACAGAGGTAGTAGTTTTTGCGACATAGTGACATTTCTGGATTCATTGGTATTGGCTGTTACAAATGTGGGCCTTAACAATAAAACAATTTTTAAAAAAATTTAACTCTAACTTTAAAATCGTAGAGATAATGAATTAAATTCGAACCACCGCTGGTTTTGTCGAATCTAATGTCGTTTTCGATTGGTAATCCAGAAGCGTCCGGAAGAACTCTCCGCGATTCTGAATTCAAATCCAGAAGCAAATTTCTCTTCTTTTCAGTAGAAGAACTGTCAGTTGAGTGCCAATCGAACGCTTTCAGAAGCGTTCGGACTGCTTCCGGACGATTCTGGATTACCAATCGAAAACGACATAAAGAATCAAGATTTTGTTTTATTTGAAAAAAAAAAAAGAAAAAAATGTCAGACGATTCAATCAATTGAAGTTGACAATGGTTCAATGGACAAATGATTCACAATAGAGAACATAATGTAAAATTTCTGAAAGAAAAATTTTGCGAAAAAAAGAGATTCAATCTTCGTAGGATATTTTGAAATGTTTTCTAAATTTTTCCAAAAGGGATACCTAATGTATATTATTAGGTGTAATTTTTTGTAAACTTGAAAAAAGTTTTTTTTATCTAATATGTCCTATGTTTTTAATTATTAATTCAATTAATGTATCAGTATTCATTATTATCGACATTTTTTATTTACAGGTGTAAAAATGATACCAGCGTTATTAATGACAATGTAAGTAAAAATAAAATACACTTTCACCTTACACTTTGACAGTTCCTTAAGACTTGAGAGTATCAATAGCACGCGATGTTTTTTTTTTTTTTCAAATTTTAATCGTGTTCACAGATACCAGATACGACAATTGAGACCCCCCCCCCCCCACCCAACTTGAAAGAATGACAAAAACTAAAATTGATTCTCTTGAAATTATTTAGCCCGTTTGTCACTTGTGCTAAATATTTTTATATTCTTTTCTGGCAATATCGTGGAGGACCTGTCAACAAAGTATTATGTTCCGAGAGTATTGTGTTATTCTACATTTTAGTATTTAGCGCAATTGATACACCTAAGCGCGGTAGTATTGCCACATTGAAAATGATTACATAAATGTCACGAAACTTTAAAAAAATTCTACAAAATTTGACTTGCACGGGTAGAAATTTTAGAGAGAAAGCACATAGAGGGATGATTTAATTTGTTTGTATCTATGCGATACTCTGTTATGATTCTTATCCTTGTTGGCGAAGAACAAACAAGAGAAAGGCTATATAAATCGGCTCTAAAGCGTATTGTACAGGGTGGGGTAGAATAACGAACGATTTTAAAAAGTCCGTAAAAAAGAAGAACATCTAAATTTATTATTTAATTAAAGAACATAAAAAAACATTATTGATTTAATTTTTTGAAAATAACTCCGGAAAGTTGACGTCCGTTTAGGCGTACACATTCTTCCAATCGTGAGCTGAACGACCAACACGCGGGCTTAGTTCGATAGCAATTCTTTAACGCTCGTTATGCGTACTCCCACTGATTTCGGTCTCCCTGTTTTCCTGTTGTTGACGAAGTTCCCTCAAAATTCATAAATCATAACCCCCTTTTTAATATAGATTTTTAAAATTTGCTTGTTATTCTGCCCCGACGCGCGTTAGGCAATCACGGCCAAGGAAATAGCGTCCAAATTGATTTGGAAATAACGCCCAAAAAAATGCATAGTGCCCAAAAATAAACAACAAGATGGAAATAAACCCCAAACATATTGCAGTGTAATATGTATGGGGGGCATGTTGACCCCCTGCTTGGGGTTACTGTCTGATATGGAGTATGTGCGAAATTGGATTTGAAAGTTTTTTTTTTTTGCAGTACAAACTCCCACCTACTTCAAAACGCAACAGAAAACCCAAGCAGGGGGGTTGTAGGGGGGCAGCATGCCCCCATACTTACACTGTTTATGGATTTCCACTTACTATTTTGGGATGTCAGATGTCAAATCATCAGTGCGGCCTTTCGATCAAAAACATTGCTAACGCACGTGAAAGTATGGCCGAGAGCCCAAGCATATCAAGTCATCAAGTCATCATAGAATTGAAGCCTCCAGACTATTTTCAACGTTGACTGTTCTCATAATAGAAAAATTATAAAAATGCATGTCATTTCAGCATTCTCCCTTATAAGGGCTATTTCTCCAAATTGTGATCCATAATTTGTTCAGTTCCTTAAATAGATTACATTTTATGTTTCATATTGCATCCCTAAAACTTTGTTAAACAAATAAATAAATAGGTTGCGCAACAGGTGGACACCCTAGGCCTAGCTTCTCGCAACCATTCGTTTTATGTGAGTTTCTATTTTTGGAACGAATGGAAGGGACCTACAATTTTATGCCGAGACCGAACGGCTGAATTGAGAAGCTTTTTCAGGACAGTCATACTCTCGGATGTTTGTCAGACGTTCGCGAGAGGTGGCGCAGTAGAAAAAACCTTAAGATGTAATTTGTGTTTTTCCGGGGATCAAACTTTATGGACCCCTAGCACAGTAGTCTAGCACGCTAATCACTGCGCTACTGCGGCCGATTAAAATAGGCACCCTTTCAAAATTCAGTTAACACATGAATTGAAGCCCCCCAGATTATTTTCAACGTTGACTATTCTCATAATAGAAAAATTATAAAAATGCATGTCATTTCAGCATTCTCCCTTATAAGGGCTATTTCTCCAAATTGTGATCCATAAGTTTTTCAGTTCTTTAAATCAGGGACCGAACCCAATTGACCTATTTGTTGAAAAAGGGCTGATGAAACAGGTATTTGTGGCCCAATTTAATTAGTGGTGCATAGTGCTTTTTTTCTCTACAATCTATTTTTTTTTGGGCAAAGTAAATGGGTTCATTCGACCCAATTTTTTTTTGGGCCAATGAAACCTGGTACATAAAATATAATGTACATTTTTGCTTAACAAATGGGTTAGTTTGACCCAATAATTTTTCGGGTTTAAAATATTGGGTCCAATCAACACAATATTTTTTTGGGTTAAGCCCCAAGTTTATTCTATTAGTATAGCCTGAATTATTAGTTTTATCCACATTATTTAACATTATACATACATTCATACGCCTTATCATCTCTTCAGTTTCCATTCTTTCTAAATCAATCGAGAAAAGCGAAATAAAGAAACAAATGAATGCAAGTCATAAAAATAGTTAACGGCAAATTAAGCTGCATAGCTAACAAAAAAGTAATCAAGGGCACGATTGTGTCAAACGTATCTACTTGCACATACATGTATGTAGATAATATATTTGTAGTTAAATGTGAATTAAGATACGAGTACACGACATGCCAAACACGACATACGCCAGTCTGACGTCAATTCGACGTCAGAATATTTCATAAAAGGGTGCATGTCGTGTACTCGGCATATTATTGACGCTAACATATTATGTTGGCATGCGTCTGTCAACTGTCACCCATATTTCCGACTCAGAATGGCATGTACATTTTGGAGAATAAAAAAAAATCGTGTGAATTGAAGATTTCTTGGACGTTTTTTAATCCATTGACATCGTAGCCATCCTTTGATGGAATTTGTTACTTTATGCCTTGATTGAAAGAAGACTAACCATATTTTGGGATTATACTATATTTGGAAAAATTAAGATTTTAGGGCTTTCTGGTGTCATTTCGAAATTAATATAGTAGGTATATAACCCAAAATATGGTTCGTCTTCTTTATATCAAGGCATAAAGTAACAAATTCCATCAAAGGATGGCTACGATGTCAATGGATTAAAAAACGTCTAAGAAATCTTCAATTGAGGCGATTTTTTGCTATCCGAAATAGCCAATAGCGATGGAATTGCGTCACATTTACTGACGCTTTAATATCAGTTAAATAATATTTTTGTTCAACACCTTACATATTATAACATATTACATGCATCTCCGCTGCGGCAAAACACATGCCAGTCACCGTCGACATACGAATATGCCAACTTGAGACAAAACGTGCATGCCGTGTAATCGGCATACTTTTCGCACATGCCACAATATATAAAACGTGACATATTCTACAATATGTCGAGTAATTATCGTGAAGTCAGAGTGGCATGCGTATGTCGTGTTTGGCAGCTTTAGTATTTCATTTTTTAATTTTTTTTAATTGTCAAAACGTAAATTCTTTCCTTTTTCCCTCTACCAGGCACTGAAGTGTAAAATACCCTTTTATACAACCTAAAATATGTATTATACATATGTGTGATGTATTTAGCAGATGAAAATTTGTATATCATCATAATAATAAGAGACCTAATATTTCACCCAAAAAAATTAAAAGCCTCTATTCCATTTTCTATGGCCCAAAAAAATATTTGGTCGAATAAATCAATTTATTTTCACTAGAAATAATATTGGGCAAATAAACTTTTTTGTTTCGGCTAGAAAAAATAGATGGTTGAAATAACTGGTTCATTTGGCCACTTATGTTATGTGGCCAAAAATACTAATTTTATGTGGCCCATTTTCAAAATGGGTTAAGTTCTTAAAGGCATAACAGGAATCGACAGGCAGCTTCATCAGCATCAACCAGATGTACTTCTTTTTATTTTACAACCTTAACTACTACTGGCCTTTTTTGCTGAAAAAAATCAAAATACCCGGTATTTTCGATTCCTGCTTTAAATAGATTAAATTTTATGTTATAATTTTAAAATCAACTTCAAATATGCTTTGCGAACTTCCATTAGTAGGTAATCCTAATATAAGCCAACAAGTTGCGTGTAAAGTGACAACAACAAGTAGACTAATACGGGCCTTCTAGGCATTTTGCATTGTAAATTTTGTAACCTACAGGTTCAAAAGTATTTTATTAATGACTTTATGACGCGATGTTCAGGCGAAACAAAAAAAAAATCGTAATTAATACGAGAAATTTTACATAATTGTGTTTTACTAGTCTTTGACCTCTCAAAGAGCGTGTTTTTAATTTATTGACCGTTACATTATTCTTTTACGATGTGAACTATTGTTTCTTCATCAAACGCTGGATATTGACATAGATACTGGTTTTAAAAGAAGTATTTTAATTTAAAAATATTTTTTTGTTCTTTTTGGTTTCGGTTGGTTTTTCTGCGAAGGTGGATATTTTTCAAATGGGATTCTCATATATTTCTACCATTCCATAGCAAAGGAAATGCTTATAGGCCAATCTCACACGAGTTTCGAATAGGTTGCACGTCCAATTTTCCGCTCGTCTTAAGGAACACTTTCTTGTTGTCACTCGCGCTTCATTTTGTCATTTTCCGTCATTATTAGAAACAAATACTTTAAATGACTCGCGAATATTTCCAAGCTCGTGTCTTCAAGCAGACCCCTTCAAACATAAGTGCATCTTGTTAAAATTATCATTGCATTAATTGGTTCAAAAGTCCCTTCACTTAAGTCTTAAACTCAATTTCCATTCAAAAGTATTTACAAAATTTCCCTTCTACCTGTGGTACGTCACGGAACAGCATGAATGACAAAGTCGACTTAATTAACAATGTTGCGATTTTTGTTTTATTAGTGAATTCACAACTTTATTATCTATTTAAGTAAGTTTAAGCTAAGTGCTCCAGCTAAGTACCGGAACACAGTGTTGCAACTGGTTGAGAATGCCTTGAATGCCTTGAATGCCTTTGGCAAACAATTGCGCCAACAAGAAGTAATTATTATTGAATGTCTTTTTTACGATCTGTATTGCGAAAGATACACACATAATTCGAACATGAAAGACTTTCCAATGATACCTCTGCTAATTTGTAAACTGCTATTATTGAGAGACATGCTAATTGGAATATCGAATATTGTCTCTCAGACGAAAGAGTAAGCAGCCAATCCTTTAGGCATAAAATACAAAATGTAAACGTTACAATCGTAGCCATAAAGTTTTTATTCTTTACTATGACCCAACCTACATTATTTTGCTATGGGAAGTCGGTTTATGACTAGCCTCAGCCTAGGCTTAGATTCAACTCTGGTATGAGAATAAACTTGAAAAGCGCTAAACCCACATAAAGTGGCATGTTAATGTCTTTGACATTTTGACATGATCAGTGTAAACAAGTTTTGTATTTTATTCAAAGCGAAAAGACATAACTTCGTGAATATACAACTCACAAGTTACAAGTCACAAGTACAAAGTCAACCCTGAGCAAAGTAAACAGCAAGAGGTTAATGTATGTTAGACTAGAGTAATTTAGACCATATCTGTATGAGTGCAAGCTAAGTTATTCTCAGCAACGAAGTCATGCATGCTTTTGTTTTGGCTGAATAAAAATGTCAGTTTCGATACACTTTGGCGTGTATTTCCTATGACCAATATTTTTCGAACATTTTTGAATGCTTTTGAAGCACTTTTGGTGGCGCGCTCAATTATCCCCGCGTCTCGAGAAAATGTTTATTGTTTCCACAAGAACTGCATTTTGACCGCTTTACATCATTTTATGGTGGCCATGTTAGCTTAGACTAACAAAGAAAGGACAATTTTGGGTAGGTACATCCACTAAGCAGCGAAAGACATTTGACCGATCATTTTTGTTTGAGGTATCCTAAATTGAAGCAATTTTCGGAAAATGTTTTTTAATTATTACCGTATGTCCAAAAAATCGTTTGAAGAATTACTATATGGAAGGTAAAATGTGACATTTTTGTATTCTTTTAACATATCAATTTGATCATCCATGATTTCCTTTCCTGAGATCGGTCATTTTATTTATGTTTTATAACAATAAAATTTCAAAATGCACTTGCCTTTAAAAAAAAAATACATTTTAAATGACGTGCTCCCTTTTGGAAACTTGTGCGTTCATTTTGATGTATAGGTACCTCTACCCATGACACTCTACGGTCCGAGTGCCCTGGAGAGAAGTCACTGGGTAAAACAGTTCCCGCGACTCCTTTTTGGTAGCGGGCTTTCGTGTGCACTGTTCCATTGGTTAACTCTATATTCATACCGCGCGTGACCAAACGGGACCGCGCTAAAAGAAGCGGTATTAGCCTTAATGCCGAATATATTTGTGCTATCATTAACAATTATTAACATAAGTTGTGTTTTATGAACGTTCTATTCGAATTAATTGGTCTTTTGTAAATTTTATAAAAATAGCAAGTATACGCAAGAGTGACCTAGAAATAAATTGCTGAAATATTGCAAATATGTAATTTAATATTTTTTGAGAGGTAAATAATTTTAAGGGTGTTTTCAAATAAAGTTAAGGTACCTATTTGTAGAATTTTGCTGGACTGTTGAGCGGGAGTTTTTAAAAAACGATCTAAGGAAATTCTTCTGAAACGATTTCTGACTTGTTGGATTTAATTTTTTTTTAAATGAACGTCTTTCTTTTAAATGAAATACTTTCGATTTTATGTAACTTATTATCCATCCGAGGGATATTTGTCATCGCTGCCATCAGAAGGTTGGTGACCAAAAAAATGGATCAAATCTTCTAACTTAACAACTTCTAAATGGATATCAATGAAATTTGGTTTCTTATAAATTAATTATGTAGTTAAATTCTTAAAAATCTACCTGACACAGTGCAAGATATTGCAAGCGAGTTCGATATATCCCTTAAAGATGGTTATGTACCTTAATTGGTGGAGAGAACAATAGCACCAAAAATCATAGTTTTTATATTACCTATACATATTTTTTTCCGGTCGGTTAAGTTAGCATAGGTTATGAATGGGTGACGTAAGAAAACACATTGTATCCTCCCTGAGGTACATTGTTAATTCCCTAATGTGAGGCTGAAAAGATGAAACAGACCCAAAACCCATCAAGTTACTGGTTGGATTGAGAACAGTTGGTGTTCCTAATGAAGTGCAGATCTCCTGCTAATTCTGCTAATTCTACGATGCTTGCAAAGAACCTGGATCCTAGGTACGAAGGCGTACCCCGAGAGTGGCACAGTAGATGTTGGGTTGACTCCACCTTCTCACCTTCCCTAAGTTGTTATCTACACTATTGAACATCAACAACACAACGGATGTTGGTTGGTCCAAATTATAAGGATATAAGTAAACCCTTGAGTGCGTGCAAAAGTTTCCGTAAATAAATAAAACTGAGAAAAAGTCAATAGAGGATATGCACTTTTTATACCCCATTTTTTTTGAAAACAACAGAACTACAGGATTTTAAGGAAAAAGACGGATGACAATCTTGTAGGCTAAGAACCCTAACGTTTTTGCCGGCATACTAAAGCCCACACAGAAAATGTTTGTGGATGAGTTCGACTGAAATTAAGTACCCGCATGAGTTGGCCATATTGGCAATTGCTGCTGCTTGCTTTTTAATTTAAAAATCCACAGGATCAGATTAATGAAGATAATTCTTATTTTAGGCCTTAGTGAATATTTCCCATACATTAAAATCCAACTCCAAAGCTGCCAAAGATGTGTATTTAGTGTGTCCTAGCCTCGGTCCTAGTAGCCATTTAGATTTGGGAGTTAGGCTATCCAATGTCAGAGATTGAACTGTAACTGTAAAATCTACCAAGATATCTCGAAAGCAAAAATCTCGAAAAAAAATCTAGAATTAATATAAAAAATGGTGTTAAAAAGTGAGATACGTATGGATACCCCCCCCGGCTTGGGTTTACTGTTTGAATATGGGGTGGGTGCAAAAAAAAAAATCTCGAATTTATTTTTTATTCTCGAGATTTTTTCGAGATATAGCCTTATGAGATTTTTGTACATTCGACATTTTTGCATTCGGGATTAAAAAAAACAACTTTCGAGATTTTTAGCCTTCGAGATTTTTGTCATTCGAGATTACGTCATGATCCCATCTACCAACTATCACTTGACTCTTTATTCAGTGTGGGGTAGCATGCAAGGCAAGTACGCATCGGTGATTCACTTTGCCATCAGTTTAAATTTGGATCATGTGTTCGTACACCGTTGGTTGTCAGAAGCTAGGCTCACATTTTATTTATTACTATAGCGTAGCCCGTGCACACTTCGTAGTGCAAAATAGTTAAATAGATAAACAGTTTTTATTGTAATGCTCTGTGGTACACAACATTTTTGGTGTTTCCAGAAATCGTATTGCCTAGATAATATTCTTGACTTTCAGGATAATGCATTATTCATACCAATGTTACAAATTTTAGAAACTTTGGCTTCCAATTCCAAGACGGTCGAAGAAGCTGTACCCGCCCGTCTTTGCCCGTGCACAGTAATTGTATTGTTTAGGTCTTAGATAATAAATGCGACAAATGAGAATAAATCGATTTGCTGGAATTTTCTTTCTGCCTAAACCTAAAATACACCAATACGAACCAAACAAAAAAAGAATAATGAAAATCGGCCCAGCGGTTATAGAGATATAACGTCATCGAGTTTCACCCCATAGAAGATGTTTTTTGTATAGGAGGTATAAGATTTTGAATGTTTTTTTTTTTGTAAGTGAAGTGCCGCGCCCCTTTGACCAATTTTGACCAATCTTCACAGGACCACTCCAGGGACAATAACTAAGATCATCTATAAGTTTGAGCTCAATCAATTCGGTGGTTGTTGAGATATACGATTTTGAACTTTTTTTGTATGGGAGTGCCGCGCCCCTTTGACCAATTTTGACCAATCTTCACAGGAGCAATCCACTCTAACTAAGATTATCTGTAAGTTTGAGCTCAATCGATTCGGTGGTTTTCTAGATATACGATTTTGAATGTATTTTTTGTATGGGCGGTGCCACGCCCCTTTGTCGAATTTTAACGAAACTTCCCAGGAATCATACATGGACCAATACCAAAGATGTGTGAAAGTTTTTTTAAAATCGGTAAATGCGTTAAGGCGTGAATCGATGACAAACATTTTAAGGCTTAATTTTTGGGTGCCGGTCTTTTCGACAAAATTCATTTCGCATTTATTGAAATAAATTTAGTTTATCTCGCAATATTTGTTTCGCAAATTCTCATTCCGTCTTTGAATTATGTTGCAACGTGTTTATTTCGCAATGTTTTTCCCGCGCTTTTCCATTTCGCTTATGAAGCACTTTGGATATTATACTGTTGCTAAAATTAGGAGTAAGGAGTATTTTAGAAAAAAAAGATGACTATTCCGATCTTAGCTTATTAAAAGCACTTGCCTCTAATATAAAACTATATTAATTTGTATTTACATATTATATATGTATTCAATGTTCATATGGATATTGGATATTGTTTATTTTTGTCAAGTGAGGTTACGCTCTTTAGGAAAATGGATAGTCCGGAAAACGTCTGTTTCTTATTTAAATCAATAAGAAACAAAGATAGGCTTAGTGTTGATGGTTTTTCCTACGACTTTGAGTATATAAACAAAGAAAAGCGTTGTGATTTGTTCACATTTTACTATTTCGCATTGTATTATTTCGCGAAATCTTTTGTTTTACAATCTATTACATGATAATAAATTTCGTGGTTAATAATCCGCGAGTTGACTCCTACCCTTAATTTTTATATATATAGATTTATTTTATACACAAACTTCTGACGATCTTTAGAACAATATTTGTCAATTTATAGCTAAAATAGAGTTCGCAATTAAAATAAATTATTAAAAATTTATATATGCGGATCATGACTCGCTTTCAGTTCCATGTCTAAATTGAAAATATTTTCACGGATGATTTTTTTTATAAAAAAATTGAAGCACTCTACTTGGATAACCCTTGATTTTTGATTGAATAACTGTTCCGCCAGCGAATAAACTCACCTGAGACTTGACGACAATTTTTTATAAATCAGAGCCAGTGACAGCTATTTAGAAAATATTTGCTCTACCGATCGGATGCACATGTGACAACAACATAAACAATAATAAATCAGTCCACCTTGATAGTTTGAAGTTCTTGTAGAATTATGAATAAATTTGGGCCTAAGTTTTTGTATCTAAGAGCACATGCGCCGGCTTCTGTAGAACTTTTACTTGTAGAAAGTACAGGCGGCTATACCCGATTTTGCATATCAAAAATTCAGCAGTCTATTATTGGATACTTCTGTCATACTTCTGTTTTGATTATAGCGATTTGCATTGAAGCTTTACTAGTGAGGCGGCATAGTATAAAATTGTATAACAATTTTGCACTTTGTGATGAAAGCATGAAATTTTTACCATGGAGGATACATTATATGAAAATGATTTTAAGATATTGGGGCACTTCAGATTGCGTCCTAAAGGGGTAAAAAGGGGGGGGGGTCAAAGTTTGTATGGGAAAATTTTTATTTTTCATCCGATTAACTTCAAACTCGGTTTATGTACTCTCTATGAAAAATAAAGAAAACTATTTTCTTCGATTTTGGAAATTCAACCCTTAACACATTGACTGCCATGGCTATCATATGTGATAGCCAGTGGTAGTTCCGTGGGTGCCATGGGTATCAAATATGATAGCCAGGTATATTTTCATTTTGGGCTGTGGCGTGCAAAAACGATAGCCACTACGAACAACTCCGTATGAGAAAAAATTGCTTGGCACCATACGATGAGATAAACGTTTGTGGTTCGAGCAAATTTGGAATATTTAATGTTTTATGCCCACAGTTTAGGGAAAACTAAAAATAATTATAATTTTGGAAAAAATAACTCAATTATGTTGGCAACCCAAGAAATTTTTCCAAAATTGCCTTGGCAGTCAATGTGTTAAAGGGGTAAAATGGGGGTCAATGTTTGTTCATGTTTTTTCTTAAATTTTTTAAGGGGTGTAAGCTTGTTTTACCGCCCCGGGTGCCACTGCTTCTTAGTCCGACCCTGTCTCAACATATTTTATACCACAATACATTAAATTGTATACCTACACCCAGAGAAAAAACAACGTAAAATCAAAGAAAACCACTTTGATATAAAGATTTTTCGGAATGATTTAGCTTCGAAGACGACAATTTTAAAATCAAAGTGTCATAACATGAATTCAAATCGTTTCCGTCAAATTTATCCATCTTTAAAACAATATTAATCAATTTAAATCCAACCATAAGGCATCGTAGATTCAAATGCATTCAACTTTGAAAATATTATGCCTTGACTTTCACTTGACAATGATTTGTACAATCAAATGCACCTGACTTTGATAATAGTACAAATACATTTTGATATAATCATCCTGCATTGTAGTATCAAATTTATCCAATTTTGGAAAAGGCATGTTTCAACTTTAAAGTATTGATTCAAAGTGAACGCATATAGAATAAGTATTTTTTAACTTTAATCTTACCATGATGCATCGTAGATCTTACCGCTTTCGACTTTGAAATATTACATTTAATATTTGATAAAATCATAGTTCGCTGTAAAACCAAACTCTTTAAGCTTTAAGCAACTTTTACAATCTCCCGAAACTTTCCAACCAAAAAAAAAATACACCAATATCTACAGAATTCATAAATTTTATTTCCAACATACACAATTACACAAAATTCTTAAATTTATTTACTACAATATCTTATTTACTAATGTAGGTATCTCTTCAAAAAGTATATTTTTTGGCCAAATAAAATTAATTTCTGAAATAAAAATCTGTTTAATTAAGTCATGTAAAACAAAAAATGTTATTTCAAATACTTACCAAAGAATTAAATTCAATTACCACGCCCTCTTGACACTTTTAAGCGAGAAACACGAATGAGCTTGCCTTGCCATCGCGACATATAAAAGTTAAGAACAAGCATAGGTAGTCTACTTTATTCTATATCGCTGTCACTTTAAACTGAAAATGTAACTCCTTAAATTAACGTTAATCCAAACTTAATTTTAGATTGTGGGAAAAAATTGTATGTTAGTATTTTAAAATAACTTTTTAAAATAACGTTCAATTAACTCTGCAATACTTTGAAAGTACGTAAATGACACTTTGAACTTAATTTTGGACAAATATTAGAATGTTCCACTTTAAAACTACGTTAAGAGTACTTTAAATATCAGAAAATATGGTTTCAATGTAAAAGTGAACACGTTTAAATTTGAAACTAGGTTGCATTTATTTAAAATGGCATTGCCTATTCAAATCAAATATTAATCAACGTTAAATTAAATATGATTCAGGGAATTTTGTTCAACTTAAAATCAAATGCGATCATATTAAATTTTACGTTGCATTTTTTCCCTCAGTGTATGTAGTATGTATTTGAATTTAAACTTTGACCCCTTTTTACCCCTTTAAGAGTTGAATTTCCAAAATCGGAGAAATACGTTTTCTTCATTTCTCATAGAGAGTACACAAACCGAGTTTGAAGTCAATCGGATGAAAAATAAAAATGATCCCATACAAACTTCGACCCCCTTTTTACCCCTTTAAGAGTCGAATTTCCAAAATCGGAGAAATTAGTTTTCTTTATTTCTCATTGAGAGTACATAAACCAAGTTTGAAGTCAATCGGATGAAAAATAAAAATTTTCCCATACAAACTTTGACCCCCCTCTTTTACCCCTTTAAGGCGCAATCTGAAGTGCCCCAATATCTTAAAATCATTTTCATATAATGTGCCCTCCATGGTAAAAATTTCATGCTTTCATCACAAAGTGCACAATTTTTTTTACTATACCGCCTCACTATACGTCTTAGGCTAGGCGCGCACATCCGTTTGTCGCCCCACTATTAAGTCACAAAAAGTAGAACACAATTTTTAATATGAACAAGTGGACTTAAAGAAGGAACCATAATATAATTGCATTCAAGTATTCCAGCTTAAGTCATCTTACCATTCCATTGGAATTGCATGTCGTGATCTTAAGAGGATTAATAAATACATTTCAAGCTTCGACAGAACTTTTTGTTCATGTTCGAGACAAGGTTAAGTTTTCACATAATTCTATTATGGTTGACCCTTCAGCGTTGCGAGAGGTGTCATGCGCCCTCGTTCACATTGAAAGGTAATTTTTTTTTTTTTTTAATATGTACTTCTCTCGGGAAAGGCGAACCTATAACGCTTCAACACCGCCCCGAGATGCTTGCAGATGTATGTTAGTTCTGCACTTAAATTGCTGCAAATTGTATACTTCTGGAAATATATCCCCAGGAAATGAGTTCCAAAGTTTGCTTGTCCTGTAACAAAAGGAGTTTTGGAAAGTTGATGTCCTCGCGGTTGTCATGTGCACTGTATGGTCATGAGCATTAGCAGCCTGTCTTGTGTGGCGCCCAAAAGTTGCATTTCGAGGGATAATGTGTTTGAGTTCCTCGGAACATCTACCATGGAAGTAGCCATAGAACAAGCAAAGGTCAGCGACTTGTCTTCTGTGCACCAACGGTTGAAGATTCGATGTGAGTGTAGGGTCTCCAATAAGTCGAACTGCTCGTCTCTGTATGCTGTCAAGTAGGTTAAGTGAATGTTTTGGGGCCGAGCTCCATATATGGGAACAATATTCCAGGCCTGGTCTAACCTGAGCTTTGTAGAGAAGGAGAAGTTGCTTGGGGCTAAAGTACCTCTTTGCTTTAAATAGGTAGCTCAACTTAGCGGACGCCGATCTTGCGATATAGGAAATGTGGTCCTGCCGTGTGATTCCTGAATTGACTGTGACTCCTAGAAGGTGCATTGAGTCCTTGGGATGAATTGGATGGTCATATTTGGATCTGAGGAATTCTTGATCCATTTTTCTTAGAAATTGTTGTGAGCTGTGTCTTGTTTGCATTAAATACAACCAAGTTGTCTTTTCCCCACTGCAAGATTTTGTCCAGATCATCATTTAGAGAACTAATTTGTTCACATCTCTGACTGTGTGATGTAGCCGCATTCACAGGCCCACTGTTCGAGATGGAGGATATAAGAGTGCTGTCATCAGCAAAGCTGTAGATATTATTATTTGTCGATCCAAGCAAATCGTTGATGTGGAGAAGAAATAGAGTTGGAGATAGAAATAGATAGATAGATTGGAAATAAACTGATTGACATTCGTTATTAAATTCTCTGTGCCACGGAGACGCTTTAGGATTTTGTTTGGTTTAGCTAGTTTCAAGAATGAATGAAAGTGAACTTAAGTTGAATCGAATAATTGGAATCGACCATCAATCCTATTACGATCGTAGGTTTTATCTTACATTGGCTTAAGTTAGATTAATCCTATGCGATTCCATTTTGCTTCTTGCTCAACTTCAGTGAGCCTAAGTATAAGTATAGTCAGGGGCGTAGCGAAGGGGGGGGGGGGGGGGGGTGCTTTTCACGAGTCGGCAAATCAACGATCAATTTTCAAAAATTAGGTCTTAAGTTTGGATTTCCATTAGGTATAGGTTTTTAAACTTGTAAATGTATACAAAAGTCGGCATTTTCAAAGGTTCCAGATGAGCTCCTTAAAATCGGTGAATTTGCCGACTGAAATTCTTAAATTTTAACGAGTTTCCATTCGATTTTAAAAAGGACGGTCAGCAACGGTGAATTTGCCGACTGAAATCCTTAAAATTTAGCAAGTTTAGATTTGATTGTAAAAAGGATTGCCGAATGAAATCCTTAAAATTTAGCGAGTTTCGATTCGATTTTAAAAGGACGGTTGGCATTTCTAATTTGAAGTTAAATTCGAAGGAATGTGTTATTCGCTAGTTCGCGGCTTATTGATGTGGATTGCGAACTTTAACAATTCGCGGCACGCGTGTTTTTGGGCCAAGAGGAGGATAATTAATTATCCCATCAAAATGTATTACGAAAATAAGTTTATAAACAGTTTAAATAACGAAATTTCGAATTCCAAACTTTTTGCCGCGAACGAAATCACTCTTGGCGCGAATTGTCAAAGTTGATTCGCAATCCACATCATTTAATTAGCGTTCCACAAACTAGCGAATAAAACATTCGTTCGAACTTAACCTCAAACTAGACATTGTGGGTAGAAACTGATGGCTGGAATTCGCGAACCTATAAAAGTGTTCATGTGAACGGGCTGTCAAAACTTGCGAATAGTCGTTCGATCGTGGGTAGTTGGTTGCTCTTATGTGAATGGTCCTTTAGGTATTAGCCCAAGGGTATTTCTGTTAAGAATGGTCAAAATTGGGCAAAGTGCCGCCTACCATACAAAAAACATCTTCTATGGAGTGAAACTGGTTGACGTTAGATATAACTTGATAACCACTTGGCCGATTTTCATGATTTCTATACAGTCGGCAAGTTACTGAAATAAGTCGGCATTTCAATGAAAGTCACCCCCCTCACGGCTCAAACCCTCGCTACGCCCCTGAGTATAGTCGTATATTTTATTTTCTGTGGAGAAATCTCTTAGAAACATAAGTTACTCATAAACTGTGAAGCTTGTATTGTAGGGTGCTAACTGCTAATATAGAGAAGACAATAAGGTTACCGGAAAATCGATTAACCAATTCTCGCCACGTTTTTGATTTGAGTCTTGGCACTGATGTGCGTTCTCAATCAACTTCCAAAGTATTCCGATGCGAGCCATAGTTCACTACTTAATATCTTCAATTCTTGAATTCATGATGAGGAAGAATCATGACAAGCCTTCACCTTTCTGCAACCATATGTATTAAATATACCTACTGCCCTCTTTGCACCCAAACAAAGAAGAACCTTCGCCACAATTCCTTCGTGACAGCTTTTAACGTGCAGTTTATTCAACTACAGTCTTACCATCAGAAGCTTTCCTTGACATACACTTCCAGACAATTGCACCAGCAATTTACTATAATCGCCGTCCATTAAATTAATTCTTTAGTTGAATCTGTCACTTGGTATAGGTGATTGAATCACGAAAACCAGTTATCTAGCTACAACAGGTTTTAGGGTCATAGAAAAGTCAAAGTACCTAGTGCAAGTTTAAGTAAATGCCATAAAGAAATATTTATTTTTCTTCAAAGAGATTGATTGAGATTGATGCGATCGAAAATACCCACAAACAAGGTCGTGTACCTCAAAAGCTGTCGAGATGAGTAACCCCATAGGTACATGCAATAAACGTGCACAAAAAAAAAAAAAACCAACAATCATAAAAGCGTTGTGGTAACAAGACCTTGTATACCAAGTTTTTGTTCGTTTATTTATTTTTTAAAATTTTTTTTCTCAACATCTGAATGGGAGTGATACTGAAATATTATCATTCACAGCTTTACAATGCAGCTGAGGTTTCTATTCGATGCTGCGTGCGCCGAAATTTCGTTTTAAGTGAAATTTCGCTCCCTATCCGGGAACACATACACAAGATACATACAACACTTAATGAAGTGCTCTTACATATAGACGACCATTTGCCGAGGCCAAGAGCTGTTAAAGTTGCGTAAAAATCTTAGTTTTAGAAATTTCTGATTCACATTACATGACTATCGGTAATTAACGACTTTATTTGCTCATTCAACACTAGTTAGCTGGCTTAGAAAACAACTCATGCATCTAGTCAGTTCAATTTTGATTGCGTATCTATATAGGCAATTAAGTGAAGCAAACTGAGAAAGAGAATTGCGTGCTTCAGGTTCTTACTCAAATTTAGCTTTGCTTTTAATTTCAAGTGGGTTAAATTTCTAAATACATACTTCATAGAGCTTAAACTACTGGAATTACTATATTCGCAAGCGAATGGATGAGTTGGTACACAAACACAACACATTCAGTGGGTAATTGCTCTTTAAGTGGTAATTAGATTATAGGTAAAATGAAACGAAAGTCCGGGAAGAACTATGCATGGATGCGCACCTACGGTGTACCTGCGGTGTACCTACTGTCTCTCTAATGAGAATGGGTTGAGGAAGTAGTCGATTTTGACAAAAAAAAAAATCAGTTTCTAGAATAGACAAAAAATTGTGATTTATAGATAATCTCTATGTCAATGAGAGATCTGCAAGCTTTGTGTCAAAAATGTTGAAAAAAATGCAGTAGATCTACTGAAATTGCAGCAAAGTGGCAACGCTGCAGTACTAGTGCGCTGTCAGTGCATTTTCGTGGCTGCCAAAAAAAAGGAAACCCCAGAAATGTAGCTTCATTTCGAACACGAAAATGTAACCCAGAGACCTTTGTCAAATTAAATTAGATCACTTAAAAATGTAGCAATAAATATATTAATCACTTGCAATAACAATAAACTGATTAAATAAATGATTTTAATTTAAAAGATACGTTTTATTCTGGTTACATTTAATATATTTCACAAAAATGACAGCTACAAATGAAAGCCAAATCCAGCACTCAAAACTTGCCCTGACTAAAAACCTAGGGTCAGCTCAGTGCTGAACTAGGGCATTTTCAAGTGTTATATCGAACGCGTTAGGACTAACGCAGTGCACACTAGTGCGCCCTAGGATCCACGTCAAACAAACCTATAATCAGTTCACTAATTACATTGGCTCTGCTGTTGAATACAAATTAATCTATTTTAATTGTTATACGTGCTTACTTTTTCACTTTAGAATAAGATATACAAGGCAACTGGTCTTTTTCTTGGAATCGATTCTGTGATACCCTATTTATCGTACAATTCCCGATTTAGTGGTTAGAAAAAAATCAGTGGTCCATTTTTTAAAAACATGTTCCAGCCAGACTCTGTTTAATTTTGCTTTCAAGGTTCTGCAGTAGGTTGTTTTATTGCGTAGTAATGTGGTTAAAGAAGCTTTGATATTGCTCATTTCGTTTTATGGGCGGTGGAACGAATTATCCCCGCTCGGGTCGCAAGCAGATACTCTCACATCTAACCACACAATAAAGACATTTTGTTTCATATTGACTCAAAATATAAAAAACTTTAGCTCGGTTTGCACGATTGATTGAGATACACAGACGTAGCTACCGAATTTGATTTGTCATAAATACTGATACAATTTATATTGCCATTTTAAATAAAGTATTTGTTGCATTTAAGCCGTCCGTTTAAAGCTTTTTTGTCGCGAAAAAATGTAGACAAGGCATATGAGACTTTTAAGTCCAATAAGTGCAAAGATAAACTAAATATCGATGGATTTGCTTTTGATTTCGAATCGAAAAATCGCAATAATTTTCTTGTTTGGTGTTGTGAGTTTCGCAAAAATAATAATTATAAGTTTCACACAGTTAAAAATGTGGGCGCAGTAGCGCAGTGGTTACTGTGCTGGACTACTGTGCCAGGGATCCCAGGTTCGATCCCCGGAAAAACACAAATTACATCTTAAGGTTTTTTCTACTGCGCCACCTCTCGCGATCGTCTGACAAACATCCGAGAGTATGACTGTCCTGAAAAAGCTTCTCAATTCAGCCGTTCGGACTCGGCATAAAATTGTAGGTCTCTTCCATTCGTTCCAAAAATAGAAACTCACACAAAACGAATGGTTGCGAGAAGCTAGGCCTTGGGTGTCTACCGCCTGTTGCGCGGAAACTCACTCAATTAAATATACAGTGACGGCAAAAACATTCCGGATTTTTTCTTGATATATGTAATATTTTTCTTAACATCAAGGAGAAATCCTTTAACTTAATACAATTAATAATTTGAGGAATTCCATTAGAAACCTTTATAGTTACCTTTAAAATATAATACCTTTACAATATACCTAATATAAGGAAAATATTATAGAAAAAATCCGGAATCCACGAACCAAATGCAGTTAGAAAACGCGTGGCAGATGCAATTTTCGAACTTAAGAACTCTGCAAAAACATCTTTTGATAAAAATATTATTCAGAACATAACTGCAAGCTGTTCATCGGAAGTTACAGTGAGTCTGCCTTCAAAGGCAGCCCTACATCAGCCAATAAAACAGGTAAAGCAGAAAATGACAGATTTAATGGTGGATGGAACCTACAACTCTTGATTTCGAGATACCAGACTGTGTTAAGTACTTGGAGAATGAACTTTTCATTGTAAAAGATGTACAAATCGAAAAAGATAGACTCTTGATTATGACTTCGAAAGAATCTTTACATTTTATACAAAAAACCTAATTTTGGATGATGGATGGGACTTTCAAAATCGTTCTTACAGTATTTTATCAGCTGTATATAATGCAATATACGACGTCGACAATTAAATGAAAGCCTATCCAACGGTATATGTTCTGATATCGGGAAAGTGTACTAAACTCTATGATGCTTTGTTTTTCCATTTAAATGAATATGCGTCAGAACACGGAATAATTTTGAATCCCAGACATATAATCTTAGATTTTGAAAAAACACCCATTAATAGTTTACGGAATTTGTATGATGGGTGTATTCCAAAGGGCTGTAACTTTCACCTCTTCCAAATAATTTATCGACATGTTCAAAAGTGTGGGCTTCAAGTCAAATACGGAACTGATCCAGAATTTTCCCTAAAAATTCGACAGATAAGGGCGCTTTCCTTCTTAAAACCTGAGCGGATACCACTACCATTTAACAAATTGAGAAATAATGCCCGACGAAATGAAACCTCTATTGGAATATGGTTCGATGAATTTTATTTAAGTGGTAAAGACGGAAAACCTCCAATGTATGTACCCGCTTTTCGACTACTCTGATCTTGGCTTATTAAAAGCACTTGCGTTCAACATTCGATTATTTGGCGACATCAAAATTCCATATAGCTATTCAAAAATTAATAAAATATTTTTATTTTTAAGTTGAATTAATGAGTATTTTTTATGTTAATTTTTTTTTGTTACCATTTTATTTGGGATAAAATATTTAATATATGAATAAAACATTTAATATAAATATAAAGGATTTTTTTCGGTTTTTGGCACGTTCTTTAAATTTGTTATTCATGATGAACATTTTGGGTAAGTACCTACGTAAATGATTTTTTTGGCATTTTAGTCGTGCCAGCGGTATTAGATGTATGTATTAATTTTGTTAATATTCTTTATTTAGCATTTTGCCGAAATTTGGCTTGAATTTAATTATAGATAGGTAGTTATTTTTTTATTTGACATTTAATTAATTTAATTAATGCAAAATAAAAACTAGCGAAACAAAAAAATGCCAAATAAAAAATTACCAATCAACAAAACTTCAAATTAAACAAAAAGCAAAATGAAAATTTGCGAAGCGATGGTTTGACAGATCAATTGAAAAAAACAAAACAAAACTTGCCAAACCCAAAATGCCAAACAACGAAATGCTTAATAAACAAAACGCAAAACAAAAAAATTGGGAAGTGATCCCCGGCGAAATGTCAATTCACCAAACAATTTTGGGGAAACGTACCATACCCCAATTAACAATCTTCATTCAACACTCTGCACTCTCTCTCTATGCTGACAAAACTCATTTCCTCACAACGTGATTTCAGTCTCCGTCAGAAAGATCTAAATTGTTTTTCCACCTGGGGCCTGTACCACAAAACAACAAAACTAGTTAAACAGGCAAATTTTAACAATTAACAATATTTTCTATACCACCAAAACATAAGTTAACTATCGTCTTAACACTTGTTACCACAATTTCTAACAAGTGGGAAATTTGATGAATTCTCGGTTTCTGTAACAACAATTGAAAAAATTGTCTGTTAAATTGTTGCAAAATTCTAACTGATGAATAGAAAATTGTTAGCTCGTAACAAGTTATATTTCTTGATTTGGTTTTCGAGATTTTTAAGTGTTTTTTTTATTTTCTATTAAATTCGAATCATGATTATAAACTGTTTAATGTTTGTTTTGCTTTTATAAGACAAAAATCCCAAAGCCAAAGTTTCCAAACTGCAATTTCCAGCAGCAAAAACTCCAAGGCTGATCAAGTAGTGAAACAGGCGACTATAGTAATTATTTTATTAAACAGTAGGTACCTAAGTGGCCCGCTTCATGTGATTAAGGGATTTAAACTCTCTTATCGCATGTCGCAGGTCCTGCTCATACAACTTCGTTGCTTACCTCGGGTTATCTATGTGCTTTTCGTCCGGCAGGCGTATTTGACAACAGTTTTTTTTTTAGATTTTTTGTCTTTAGGTTGTCGTTTGCTTTAATTTTCAGACTACTATTTATGAATATTAAACTATTCTAGAGAATTCCTCATTCTAATGGTGCATATAATCTGTATTCTGCTTTGAACTATAATGTACATATATTCGTCTAAACTAAACTACTCTCCCAACGCGCACACTCTTTGAATCACCATTTAGTTTTGCAAAATTCTACAACAAGTGTTAAGTTAAATTTTCCTTGTTAACTATCATACCGAATAATTTGGTGGTACAGAAACTAACTTCGCCTGTTAAATTTATATGTTAAGAAATTACTGATTAAAAAGTTAAATTGTTGTTTTGTGGTACAGGCCCCTGGTGTCTTAGAAACTGTTTAGAATTAATTTTTTTTTGTAAATACTTCTCCCGGGAAAGGCAAACTTATAACGCTTCAACAGCGCCCCGAGATGCTTGCAGATGTAATGTCTCCAAATGTCAATCTATCACCTTTTCACGTAAGAGCAAGAAGTCTCCTCCCTGAGTTTACCTTTTCCACAGCCAACCTATATCTCTCGTGCAATCCATTCGTGACCTTGGCATATTATGCGACATCAGGGAGCTTAATTTCCGTTCGCATATTGATCATCACTTGGCTTCGTTAAAAGATGGTCCAAAGAATTCTGCGACCGCTTGCGTGACTTGGTCTTTATACATCACTTTTGTTCGCTCCTTTCTCGAGTACGCTACCCAAGCGTGATGTCCCTTTCAACAAGTTCATATTTCCAGAATCGAGAGCATCCAATGTCATTTTCTTCGTTTTGCTCTTCGTGGTCTTTCTTGGAATGATCGCCTAATCGTACCTCCTTAACGCGGGACCGTCCCAAACGTATTAACCGAAATACCCTTGAGGAACGCATCAGGGAAGCTGCAGACATTATTTTCATGCACAGATTCCTCTCAGGCTCCGTTGATTTCATACTCTATCTGCTTTAACACTAACCCTCTTAGTCTACGTTGCCCCTGTCTCTTCTATCTTCCAACCCACCTCCTATGGCTTTAACGAACCAATCTTTCGTATGCTGCGACAGGTTAACTTAAACCTCGCTATTTTCGACTTCAAACGCAGCACTACCTCGCTAAAAATCGATCTCCTTAAGGGTCCTTAGCTTTAAGTTCTATTTATAAGTTCCAGTAGCTTAACGGCATTGTTATAGCTTGTATTAAGCCTAAAAAATGGGGGCTCTTGTTTGCCTCCACCAAAATTAAATTAAATTAAAAATGCTCACAGAAAAATACTTTCCGAGAAAACTTTTACCGTCGAAGAAACTTTGAATAAGGCAATCCTCGAGTGTATTGCTCGGTCATGGACACAATGGACCCAACTGATGGTCTATGTGAAGCTGTGGCAGCCGCCACTAGAGCACCCAATTACCTACCTACCTACCATGCTCGGACATCAAAGGATGTTTCAAAACATGTTCCAAGGCATGAAAGAGGCCACCACCCCGTAAATGTAATGGTATGTTGGGGAGTGAGCTATATGATGACATAACCAACCTCCATTTTTGTGAAAAAGAAATCAAGCCTCCGGTTAAACTTTACCGAGCCGCTGTTTTGGAAGATGTCGTTGAGCCTCTTAGCTGAACAATTTTCGTAAACAAACACTGTTCATTCCAATAAGATTCTGCTCAAGCCCACAAGGCGAAAGCCACTCAAGTGTGGCTAAACAAAATTTACCCGACTTCATATCCCCGGATAATTGGGCAGCTGGTAGTCCGGACATCAATTCTTTGGATTACAAAGTTGTCCTCCGTTTTAGAGCGAATGGCCTGCTCTACTCTCACCGAAATTTTGAGGGGCCCTTGTCCGCGCTGTCGACAACTTTCGAATGAATGAGGTCCTCAATGCGATTAATGATTGAACTGGGTCTCAGGTCGTGCTTTAAGGCATATGTTGGACATTTGGAATAAGTCTTCCATAACTTGTAGCTAGTCATTTGACAAATGCGTGCATTTTCACGCAAAACTTTGGAATGCAACTCATTTACCTGTAAATATTTTTTTCCTTCTGTCTCACATAATAAAGGCTTTTTCTAGAATGGCCATTATCTGCTATTATTATTTTCCAGTTGGTTAGGTGTAGGTACCAACTTTGCAAGGCTTTTACTCTGCTGCACTATACCGTGTCTATAGTTGATGTTGTTCTGCTTGGGTAACAATCACATGGAACAGTGTATGTGTTATTTTTTTGTATTCAAGATTTTAATCGTCAACATAATCTAAGCTACTTGCCAATAAACTAGAACTAAGCTAATTCGCAATCAAGTACATATTTGTTTTCTGCTGTTTCTAAAATCGATAAGGTTACTGATTTGCGTAAACTTTTCTAAATATGTACCTAAATTTTTTGTAGAGGAATTATTTATTTCACTTGTAGCTTTCTATCGATATTGAACAATACTAAATGCAAAGTGATCTCATGTGACGGTAATACGAGTAATAAATCCACACAAATCGCACCGCAAAAATCCATATAGACATATGAATGTGATACGGGGAGAAAATCGTGATTGGGTTGATTATGTTTGCGGTCTGTGGGGTAATAACAAAAAAAAATTTAATTATCAATAATAATAATCGCTTAATGGGGGAACGCTTTTTACCATAAACAAGAATCCGTGGGGTTATATTTAAAACAGGCCGATTAAGGTGGGATTAAAGTCCAATTATTCAGTTGATGTACTTTGCGATATTGTTAGTACAGAAAAAGTTGCTACTAGATAACCTCAAGTGCTACTGCTTAATCGATTTTTATTCTCTGCGCAATTAAATGCATCATATCGACGGTTGTATTTCATAGAAACGAAATCACTTGGCGATTTTAAGGGTTCTAAAAGGTGTTATTTCAAGTCTTTTATTTATGGGGATGTACTGTGCCAGATTTGGTTTTACAGTGGTTAGTTTGCTGGATTACTGAGTAAGCGGTCTCAGGTTCATGCCTCTGGAGAGACACAAATAACATCTTAAGACTTTTTTCGGTGCGACACCTTTCATAAACGTTTTAAAAACATCTGTCGTCAGAAAGTTATTAAATTTTGCCGTTCGAATTCGGCATAAAACTGTAGGTCGTATAAGAATATAAAAAAAAAATAATACTAGCAAAATGAACGGTACAGAGGAACAAAACATTAAATCTTTGGACTCTTATCTCTTAAGGAGTGAAGTAAGGTGTTGCAATTGCAAGTCCATCCACTTCGACTTTTTAATGCGACTGTTGTAGAGTCTCTTCAACGATGCCTCTTGTTCTCGTTTATTTTTTCTCTTTGGAACTTTCTTTACAATCGAAGAGCTGTTGTATATGCCCTTGTAATTTGATTTGTGGAAAATTATGCTGGCATTCTCATGACTAATCTAGAGCACTCTATAACCGGTCGAGTTGGGAAAGCACACTTTGGAGTATAAAGGGGCGCTAAAAACTCAGTCCAATTTTGAAAATAAAAATTTATCCACAGTCAATTACTTCAAATGGTGTGGGATTGGTGCGGCTTCTACTCAATTCGTTCCTCCAGTCTTCTGGTATCTCCGTGTAAGCTTTTTGATTAACGAGACTCATATCTCGGTCGCATTCTAGATAGGAATGACCCCTTATTGCAAATATGACTTTTATCCTTGATTTCCATTGGCAAAATTTAAAAAAAAAGTTATATAGCATCGAACTATGTAACTTCATCCGCACCTTTTTTAGCGACAGATTCATCGTAGGCGTAAAATATGGACTTGGAATTAGACAGAATATGTGTATTAAAGTTCACAAAGTTGAGCTGGCTTTTATAGTACACATCGTTGGTCGTAATGTTGGGGGAGGGTCGATTTGTTGATATAGTCCATACCATAGCAATCGCCTCCATTGATAATGATTTAAAAGCAAGTTTTCAGTACCCTGGTGTAAAAAAGCTCACTTCTTCTGAGACGTGGTTCCTTTTCACAAGTTTTTATTGGTAGTTTTTCAATCGCCTTCATTTTTACTCCTTCATCAGAACTTTTTAACGATTCTTTAATCAAAGATATCTCTGCTTTTATAAAGCATCGCAAGTACTGCAAGTATCTTTTCGCGGGTACCCGAAAGATATATTGAAATCCTTCTCAAAAATTTGGCGGAAAGATGCATATGAAATCGAGTGATCAGGGCATCTTTCATCATACATCTTGTGTAATTTGCTAATGTTAAGCTCTTCAGGTAGGTACATTTTCTTTGAATCTTTCAAGGAGTAGTGCGATTTACGTACTTTAAGATCCTTAATGAACGCAATCACTTTCTCCTTCCTCTCATCGGAAAGCTTATGAGGTCTTGTTGCATGTTTTCCGCGCATATCAAAAGGTGATTTCCCAGTTGAAGCTAAGGATTCCCTTACATATTTAACACGAGGCTCAGTAGTGCCGTGTAATGCCACAAAGGCTTTAAAGCAAACTGGAATGTATGTAGTATTCCCTTCGAATTTTACACGGACACGATAAGCACATCTAGCCGACTTGGGTTTTGACATCACAAGAAGAACGGCAATGAAAAAACTAAAAAACTGCATAAGTATCTTATTTTTCAGTAAAAATTGACTTAAGCCATTTTTCCCCTGGACCCTTCAAATGGTTATGAGAACCTGGTGCCTATATGGACCTTTTGCAGCAACTATTTTTTTTTTAACATTGTGGTCAGGAAATAAGTAAACAAGTGCGAGTATCACTTACTCCAAAACCAGTGGATGTATCGTCACTACTGGTATTTGTTGTTTAACTAGAGCTTATACCGGATGTTGTGTGCAAATTTCAGCCTTTTACATCAAATATTGCGTTCGGAAAGACAGACAGATGGACAGACATAGTAGCGAAAGTAATAAGATTCCGTTATTTTTCTTTAGGTAAGGAACGTTGAAAATGACGGTTATCGTACCTACATTTTGCATAATTAATATTTGGTTTCAAAATCAGAGCTCAATTTAGAAAAAAAAAATACACAGACGTTTTATTTGGACTGAAAGGTTCATATTAGGGGTCTACTTTCTACATCTAGTTTCCCTCAACTATGTACTCTCTTTTGTTGGTTTTATTTTTGTCCTGTCAAAACGTCAAAGTCAAATAAATAATAGTATATAGGAAATACACCTTGACTTGATCGGAAGACACATCAGAGAGCAGGCAGGCATAGGATAGGAGACCTTACAGGATAAATATCTACAATTTTATGTTACCTCCAAATGGCTGAACTGAAAACATATGATATCATTGTGCCAGATATCAGTAAAGTCTATCAAGCTAATGCTTCTGTATATTTATTGATTCTGCCCTTAAATACATTAAATACATAGCGTCCTTGAAAAAATTAACAATAGACTTAAACCTTTGGACGACTAGACAACTTATTTGGAGAAATAAGTTTTAAAAATATTGTACTCTCAACTTAGAAAATTAATTCCAATTTTCCGCGATTATTACTTTTCAAAAAAAAATTAGCTTCCAAAGGTGAGTTTGAAAAGTGAAAGGAAGAAACATATTTCTGTCTTCAGGAAATTTTCGTGAGTATCTGAAATCCGCAGACGTAATCCCAATGTTTTAACTATTTTTTATTTCATAAGTTTTAACCTATCCAGTAGGACCAATATGGAATTTGCCTCACCAAACGAGATACGAGAGTCGTATACAAGTCTGGGCCAAATATGCCCTTAGTAGTATGTTGTAGTTAAATCAGAAAACGTAAATTTCTTGCGTCCATTATGGAAAACTAGTTATTTCACTGCGATTTTGGGAACTTCATATATGTGGGCACTTCAAGGGAATTTATCATTAACACACATACCGAGTACGGAAAGTATGTATTTTGGTTTCGCCGATCGATGCAATGATTCAGGTTTCTATAGAAGATAGCATTGTGTTTTGAAGGCACTACCTTTCGCACCTAAGTATGCTTTCAAGGCCGGAATTTAATGAGTTTGACATTCGTTGCCACCTCGTTCTATACAGACGAAAAGCTAAAAATTGAATATGAAAAACTGAGGCGAAAGAATGTAGGTATTCGATTAGAAGTGTTACACAAAGAGATCATAATTATTATTTATGAGAAATAGTGCCGGAGATGAAACAGAGCCTTGGGGAACACCATCATTTATATAATAAGTACAGACTTATAACCGCAACTTGAACGGACAGAAAGGTATAAAGTTGCTTATTCATTGAAAAAAAGTCGCGTCGATACAATAAGCACGCATTTTTTGACAAAAAATGTTGATGCCAAACTCGGTCAGATACCTTCGAAATATCAAGTATAACAATCTGAAATAATTGAAATAATTATCAGGGGACCTGCAGCCAAGAAAGGCCGTTTACTGGAGGTCCTTAAAAAGTTGTTGTGACTCAAGATCTTTTCTAGGCTGTCGATTTATCAGCGTATCTATGACGATAGAAAGAATGAATGTAAGTGATATGGATCGATATTTGGTGGTAGAAGAGGATTTGCATTTATTTAGGACAACTACTGTTTTTCACCCACTGGGGACGGGATGTTTCCAGAAAGAGAGATCAAATGGATAAGCTTATGCAGTGGATTCGCCAGCATGCAGAACGATGAGGGAGATACAGTGAGGCCCAGCAGATTTATTTACTCGAAATATGAACTCACAATTCACAAACCTCAGGTAAAACGTGTGAAGCAAAACCAATAAGGGCCGTTCGCTGATACAACTCATAACGATTTAAGTTCTACTTAAATTCTTATTGGGTACTTTTTGTATGGCATAAACTTTCTCATATGAGTTTATGTGGCACTTTATGAGTCGTATCAGCAAACGGCCCTAGAACATTTCAAAAGTAGCTTAGTTTACCGACATTTTTCGCGAGAACAATATTTGCCTCTTTAGGAGCAAGTAAAAACAATGTGGGAAAGCCATTTTTTTTCATTGAGTAGTTGGGTTATGTTAAATTCATTGAAAAATACCTTTAGGAGCATTTAGAATAAATTAAGCGGTGGGCTCAGTGGTTATTGTGTTGGACTGGACTGCTGTGCGAGGGGTCCCAGGTTAGATCCCCGGAAAAATACAAATTACATCTTAAGGTTTTTTTTCCACTGCGCTACCTCTCGCAAACGACTGATAAACATCCGAGAGTATAACTGTCCTGAAAAAGCTTCTTCTATTCAGCCCTTCGGAATGGGCATAAAATTGTAGGTCCCTTCAATTCTTAGCAAACATAAAAACTCAAACGGACCTTTTGCACCAACTATTTATTTATTTTTTTAGAAGAAATAAGCGACTTGAACTACAAGGGGCTACACACATCTATATGTACCTATGTATAAAACTAAATGGAAAAAATGTATGTCCGCAAAAATCATACGAATTATTGAACTGATTTACAAATTTATTTTTTTTACATGTGTGAAATAAGTATGTTCAGGTTATAGGCTAATTTTTACCCTCTAGGGATCGCGAAGGGCCCTTATGGTGCCTAGTGCCGTATGAGACATCTCTCTCATACCCCTTTTTAACCTAACCTAACCTATAGGCTAATTTTGTTTTTAAAATATCTACAGCAATTTTCAAAAATGTTATCGCACATATTCATGAACGCATACCGAATTGAAATGACTGTATTTCTAAATTAAAATTTTAGCGCGTCTTCGTGACGAAAGAACTCGCAAGCTAGACGTTTATAAACGTTCTTTTATTTTACTTTTCAATTTCAATTGGTTACCCAGGGATCGCTGGACGGTGTCTAGGGGTGTATGAGAGTTCATACCCTATTAAATAATGTAACCTGACGATGTCCTATATCTGCGCGACTACTTTTGTTGCATAGAGCTGGCTATTGAAACCAGTTGCTGTATTCTTCCATTTGCAGATTGCCTTTACCTTCATTTGAGCCATGCGATAATAAATTGAATAAAATTAACAAACTATTGTCCGCTTAATTTTTCCGGAAGCCATTTTGTTTTGTAGGAAAGCAAAACTTCACAGCTCATCGCTATAAAAATAACAGTTTGGTGATCCTTTTCCATAATTATTCGTATGACGTAAGCAAGATGGCTGACTAAAATAAGTATCACCCGTATTAGCGGTGTTGCTATCCCTTTTATCTTCGTATGCCGTTAAAAATGGCAGTCTTTAAACATTCTTAGACTAATTACGGCACAAGTGCTAATATGTATTTAAATCCAAAATTTGTATGAGGAAGAAGTGATCAATCATCAGCAGAATTAAAAAATCTGAACGCTCATGTTTATGCAATTTGATATTTAGGAAGGCAAGTTTCAGTGTGAACTCGAACTCTAAAGCCGTCTCATACTCATATACGCTCTAATATCGAAACGATACATAGGTACCTTCAACTTATTAGTACAACGTTCGTTTTTAATGGATAATGCATTTCGTCTTGCTATTACAATAAACCCAGTTACATTCGAAATGCAACCGCGAACTGATGATTGCTTGCTGGTTGGAACGTGGAATTCACATTACCACACAAGGTAATTAAAAAACGAAAAAAAAAATGATTTGTAGATACTTATTTCGGTTAACAAAGCAAAGCCGCTTATCTGTTGGCTTTATTAGAAAGTAATGCTTTATGATTTTATACAAAATTAAATATCCCAACAAAAAAAAAAACGTCAAAAATCAAAAATTCGTCATTTAAGCGGACAATAGACGTATAAGTACCTTATACACGCCTTCGTCAACGTTTAAATTATGTTTACTTTGATTCTACAAAATACATTTTCGCATTTAAATATCATCAAACGAAATCATTCGACCGTATTATAAATTTATTTAAACAAATTTTGTGGTATAAATATATTTGCCTTTTTTTTTTCTAAGTCAAGGTTAGACCGCATTGAAATGTGATTATACTAGCGTAGAATTATTTTTTAAATACCGATTTAGCGTCAAACGAGTGTATGTATAGTGTGTATACTGATTTTATTGATAAACTAATAAAATATTTACGATTTAACTTAACCTAAGGAAAGGAAATAAAACCACTTTAGTGAAGTGGGCTTAGTCCGAACAGCTGAATTGAGAAGCTTTTTCAGGACAGTCATACTCTCGGATGTTTGTCAGGCGTTCGCGAGAGGTGGCGCAGTAGAAAAAACCTTAAGATGTAATTTATGTTTTTCCGGGAATCCAACCTGGGACCCCTCTCACAGTAGTCCAACACACTAACCACTGAGCCTCTGCGCCCAATACCATTCTGTCAACCCATAAATGAGGATTGGTTGTACTACCTACTGCCGTGTACACCGATATAGGTAGAGTCAATTTTGGTTGCAGGCCCCATATTTCGACGAAGATTATGTTAAGGGCGTAGAATGCTTGAATTCGTTCAGTATATACGTTTTTGAAAGTCCCTTCTATGTTTAGAAAGTTGTCTAAGGTGCATTCTTTATAATTTATTGTGTGTTCTATTGCTTGAACTACAGCGTTAGGCCACTGGTACTTTTATGGTACCATGTAGAAGGTTATCTAGGAGCTGTTCGAGATTCTTCAGTACAAAGGAGGGCAGGATGATTGGCCTGAAATCTGCTGCGTCTGCCCGCCTTTGGAATGAAAATCCTCCTCACTCGTCTCCGAGTACCGTACATGGTTATTGAGTATACAGCCCATCTAAATCGGTGTGAACCATGGAAGTGCTAGATCTTATGATTTCTGTAGCAAAATTCCGCCCATGTCCGGCGATTTATATGAAGGGAAACTATTTATTGACTACTATCCTTGGGAGTTGTTACACCTTGAACCTTGTTTCCTTGTGCCTTCCAAATGGGTATTCAGTATTATAGGTCAAAGTAGCTAATTTTGTAAATTCGTACAATTTAACATGGTCACTAAAAATGGTCATTATAATCATCGCAGTCCTAAAGATACTTTCAAAGTATTAAATCAGTCCTCCCCCGATTTTAAAAAAAAGTGCAACTCGATAAAATCAAGGCTGTGTTCTTAAAATTCTGAATGACATACTCCATTGCATCTTATTTCCTTTAACGAGTGTACCTGTACATTATGTAAAAAAAAAATTGTGAATTATGGCCATTCTTCAAAGATGCTCCTACTTAAAATGCAAAGTCGCGCCTCTCTGTAGTTTCCTTCTTTACGTGATGTACAAAATGTATCGGCCAATGTTGAAGATATTTTTTCTTCATTGTTGTGGATAACGATAAGTAACCACATTTATAATTGTTATACACTCGCCCGTTTTGTATTGTTCAGTGCGATAGCCTTTTCATTCAATTGTTGATGATTTTCTCCTTGGTGCTGTTTTTTTTTGCCACACTACATGGGAATGGGATACCATTAACCACAAGGTGTCTGTTTGTCTCGCAAGGTGTCTGTCAAGAGCTCCGCCGACAGACAAAAGATAAATAGTACTACGCCATATGAGTAATTGCAGTAAAGTCATGCAATTAGATGATGGCGTTTGATTTATTTTTTAGGTTTTTTAGGAGAACAATTGCCCATTTATCATATACCTAACCTTTAGAGAAACTTTTTCTTAAAAATTGTCTTCTTTTTAATTTTGTTTAAAATTGGATGTTATTGTTATCGTTTTTTTTTATTAAAAATTTAATTTTTATGTCATAATCGGTTGGATGTCTCATGAATGGACATATTTCCGTTTTTACTCTGACAAATTGGATACATTCACGAATGGCTAATTTTAGAGGTGTAGTGTAATACTCGTAGGTATCCGTTTTCAGTTTAAGGAGTCGCGCGTCCATAATGAATTGTTAACCACCCATTAATCACCACCCTCATCATTTTTTTAAGGGAAAAATATCGATTTCAGTTAGATTTTTGTATATTCAAAGGACTAACACTCTACACGCACCCCACAGGTTATTAGGTAGTACAAAAAAAAAAAGACACCGAATGGACAGTCGAATGTTTCAAGTTAGTTGGTCAAATTGTGTTTGGGACAGTGGACTAGAAAATCAGTCAAAATATGTGGATACCGTGATAAGTCGAACACAAGTGTGTTTTGTTTTTTCATTATCCTTGGAATACATTTTGTAATCAAAATAGTTCTCTTCCCTACGAAATTCCATAACAAGGTCTATTTATAAATCGACAAATTCGTAAACATCTAGCGATATGAAGCTATTGCCGATAATACGTAGGGTAAGTCAAAACTTTGACTGTGCGAAAAGTGCGTATGAAATTGTGAAAACCAATGATTGCGAATGGTGTGTTATGCTAATACACTCGCAGTTGTAGGGTTGCTGGGAAGTTTCACGCCCCCCTAATAGTTAAGCTTTAGTATAACGCATTTGATTTCGATTTCGGAACTGTTGGTGGTACCACGAACAAAATAATTGACATCATTGACATGGGTCTGACAATCTCACGAATTTATGAATTTTATTTTTTTTTTCGTTGCAACTTTTGAATAAAAAAATCGCTAGTTTACTTTCTGGTGATTATTTATACATATTGAATTCGTGGGAGTTTTTCTTGTTTATATACATTCCTTAAAATTCGTGTGTATAGAAAATCAAATTATTATTATTGGTTTATTGGTGACATGATGTCAGTCTGGTGCCACTTGTCTCGAACAAGTTTAATTAGTCATTACGCCACTGCCACGTCACTTGTTCTAAACTTCAGTACGCGTCTTAGCTAAGACTTAAGAAAGTAATAATAAAAAATCTTAAATAAATAGATGAGCCAGATTGACTCAAGTGTCAATAAGGAAATGAGTATACGCTCGAGGAAGTCAGTTACAAAAAACAGAGACTGTAGGGTGTTAAATAGAGGTTTTCGAAAGTGAAGTTGCCATTTTTGTTAAAATTTCGCAACATTCTAGATTCTGGTTTTTAATGGCCATAATTGGTGCGGTGAGTTACGAAGATGAAGCATGGGAACTAACCTCAAGTTTTTATTTTAATTTTGTAGTTTTTTAATTTTTTAAATTGGGAAGACTGCGGAAATTCCATTCAATATCGTCGTTTGTTAAAATTCTTACCATTTCACATTTTCCTATTTATCATGTTTGCATAAAGTGAGTGAACATCAATGCTGTTTTCATTTGTTTTTCGAGTTTAAAAACAATTTTGTTTAAATACCTATAAAAAATTGTATGCTGTAAAAATAAAATACGTTTTATTATTGTTATTTCGTTATCAAACTTTTTACAGATTATTGGTTTTTTTAGACCCGTTTCCAGACCCCAAAAAAAAAAAAAAAACTCAAAGCAGCATCGGTGTTCACTCACTTTTGACGCTTACTGTAAGGAAGAAAATGATTTGGACCGCTTTGAAGGACGCTATATTTTGGTTGAATTGGTTCAGAAAGAGAGGACCAACACTGAGATAAACTCAGTCAGATTAGTGGAAGTTGTTTTACATTTCAAAAATTTATACCGATCAGAGGAAATCATAATTTAACGATTTGTGGGCCAAATCGGTCCTAGATTTGAAGACTTTAAGCATTCATTATTATTTTGAACAAGCCGCGTTTCGATTGTGCTAAAATTGACTCGCAAATGAACATTGAAAATGCATATTTTCCGTTACTCTCTCGACTTATATCTAATCCCGTGTTATGACCAACGAGCTTTTAGCTGATATAGTGCGTAGCAGAACACACGGTGATCAGTGACAGTGCACATAATAATTTATTAAGCAGGAGTTTGTATACCAAAGAAAACCATTTGTATCTTAAGATTCTTAATTTTTTGATAAGTGCTGATGTTTAATGATATTGTACCCTTCTCTCAATAAAGTCTTTCTTTTAAATTGCATCCACCTTCTTCACTGTTGCAATATTTCCTCCTCATCCGACGAGCGATCTGTACATGCTCAATTTTCACTGAGAAACTTCTAGGGAACTATAACCTAAAAAGATTCAAGGCATGTATTGGTCTAAGCAGAGGCAACCTAAGAATCCTCACAGGTCTCCTAACGCGACACTTTAGACTGAGGGAACATCTGAGGAAAATGGGTTTATCAGAAGAAGGTCTCTGCAGATTCTGTGATGAGAACGCAGAAACCCCAGATCACATTCTGGTATCCTGTGGGTCACTGACTCACAGGAGAATTAAACATCTAGGCAAGTACCCAGATAACAGATAAGGATATACAAACCATGGACCCGCTACTCATTCTCAGATTCATAAAAGAAACTGGACTAGATGAAGTGCTCTAAAGTTGATATTCTTGCCAAGGCTAAAGACAGAGCAAAAACCCTCAAACATGGTTCTTAATGGAACTGTAATGCGATGGGGCTCTGGAAAAGGACCTTTTCAAAGTATAAGCTGGGGGCATAATAGATCGCAGTGCACTAAACTCTCTCCATTATTATTATTATTATTATTATTACTTTCATTGAAAAATCTGCCAGTATTTCGTTTTATCTTTTATTCATTAACTGATTTTCAATGGCCCGCTTATCATCCATTCAGTCTTCAGTGGACTCTAAAACATCAAAGGCAATCCCCGCACGGGCAAATGACAGATTATGGTCTTAATCTAACCATCTGACCGTGGGTACGTGTTGGGATTATGGTTTAACATGCGTTTAACATGACCAAACCTCCCGAGCATGACCCGTAGAGTTTGTGAATAAAATTCAAGAAAAAAATGCTTGCATCAATCGAAAAGGCACTTAAACAAATTTCTTAAGAAACTACCTTTTGTTCCATTTGGATGTGCGAAAAATCTTGATTTAATAAATTAATGATTAATTGTAATTTTATTATGTTTTACTAGTCACACTACCCCCGCATAACAGCCGTTTTACCCCTGCGGGAGTAAATACCCCCAGGGTCTAATCGGTATACTTGCCGTTGATATAAATACAGTGGTCGGCATAAGTATTTTGACAAAACTAAATTTAATTCTACTCGTAATTTGAACTTACTTCATGTAAATGTTGGCATCAATCGAAAAGTAATTTTTTTAAAGACGTGCATCTTACGTCGTCCACTGAGGATCACTAGCAAGACTTTAATTTGAAAATCTATATATACAAAAAATTGTTGCAAGTGTGTTGTGACTTTATAACGCACGAGCGGTCAAACCGAATTAGATTAAATTTTTAGGGTTTGTTCGTATGGTCGTGTAGATGGTTTATCTAAAGTTTTGGTCAAAATTTGACAAAGGGGCGTGGCACCGCCCATACAAAAAAAACATTCAATATCGTATATCTAGAAAACCACCAAATCGAATAAGCTCAAACTTACAGATGATCTTAGTTATTGGCCCTGGAGTGGTCCTCTGAAGTTTGGTCAAAATTGGGCAAAGGAGAGTGGCACCGCCCATAAAAAAAAACGTTCAAAATCTTATATCTCGAAAACCGTCGAACCGATTGAGCTCAAATTTACAGACAATCTTAGGTATTATCCTGGGAGCGTTCCCGTGAAGATTGGTCAATATTGGAAAGGGCGTGGCAACTCCGGGCGGGTAGAGCTATATTATATAAAAACGTTGGTGCGTATGTAAGACCGATAATGGCTACTGAACCACTGAAGCTATCCGCCTTCATTCCTATTAAAAAAAAATAATTGAACAAAAATATCAAAATAAATCTTGAAATATTTAAAATAACTATTTTAGGCAGAACAACGTTTGCCGGGTCAGCTAGTATAGTATATAATTCTTCTGTACGTGTTTGTAACCGAACTCCTCCTAAACGGCTGGACCGATTTTAATGGAAATTCGTGTGTGTCTTTGAATGGGTCTAAGGATGGTTTAGAAATAAACACTAAAAAAAAAAATAAAAAAATATAAATAAAGTTTTAAATAATAAAACGGTCGCAGAACAATTGACGGACAATGAAAATGTACTAGCAGGCAAAACAACGTTCGCTGGGCCCGCTAGTATTTGTATAAAAAAGAGGAGTTTTAAAACAACGTATATATCATATCATCAAACAACAACAGGTCGCACAACCCGTTAAAAGGGACAGAACAAAGTTACATCACATTGCCCAATTAAATAATAATAGCTACAAATTATATCTTCCAGTTCGTAATTGTGTATGATGCTATACATGTATTGCATCCACATGTCAATTTCAAGAGCAATAATTTCCGTTGCACAGTTTCGAGGAACCTGTTCTCAACAATTATTCATTCGTCCCCTTCAACAAATTACTATAGATACTCTCAGTCGATTTAAACTAAAACTTGAGTGGACCAATTTTCCCCTTTTTCAGAATGTTGGCAAGTATTTATTTTCCGCTTATAAACTAGACACTGTATTTCGATTGGAAATCATTAGTTAGTTTTCTGTTTATCATCTTGCATACAACTATTTCGGTCAGGGAAGTTGGTAGGTAGTAGAAGTTCAAGGCGAACTTTGACGATTAAAAAGAATACATTTGAATATTTAATTCACGAATAAAAATTACCATAAATCTATGGTGCTGGTGATCATTCATGGGCAGATCGCTGGAAATCTGCATAATTTTGTTCAGAATTTTGTTTTGACATAAGTCACTTGTAAAACATATTACGTAGTAGTACCAAAAAAAAAAAGACAAATTACTATAGTAGTTTGGGTAGTCGAAGGTTCAAAGCTAGCCATGTAATTCGAGTGTAAAATTTAGACAACAGAATTAGTCAGAATGTGAATGTGATTGTAGTTGGTGCTATATATTTGATAAAAAAGTTCTACATATTTTATAAATTCCTGCCAAAATGAAGGTGTCAGAAACAGTTTGTAGTGTAAGCCATAACTTTAATAGCCATTTTATTTGGTCTTTAAAATTTAATATACGAGAGTGTAAAGAGTGTTTAAGTTTTATGTTAAAATGTAATCAACTTTTAAAACATTTGTGACCACTTTATTTCTATATTTAAAACTCTACTAACCTCTATTTTCTCATCCGCCATCGTTACGAAGATAATCCAATTAGCAAAGCAGAAAACGAAAGTGGTAGGTAGGTAGCACAGTTAATTACACAGTTTTGAAATTCATTTAAACAAAATTCAAGAACAAGAATACGCACGAATCTGAACAAACTACAAGGCACACGAGTTTTACTTTCCAAAAAAAAAAAAAAGCCGAAAACTGTTCACTTTTAGCGATTTATCCGAATGCCGGCTATGGAATGGGTGCACTATTTAAAATTCAAAACTACAACGAATATCACTTTGCTGAGGTTCAGCCAAGACCGGTTCAATGCCAACAACCGTCTGCCACAATAGATCGCTTACAAGTAAGTCGCGATCAGTATGAACAACTCCCAGTGAAGCTTTCGCTGCAATCGAATGCGATGTGTGTATAAGCTTTTGTTAAAGATACACGATCAGCCCAACGGGCAGAGGCACTGAGGATGGCTTGCCTTGCTGTTCTTACGTATTTACCTATACACTGTTGAGCTGTGTTGCACGCAAGCGATTTATATCGCAATTCGATCGGTGGGGTACTACTACTGATAACAATGGCCATATTCTGATAAGTACTAAAACTGATGAAGCTACAAAACACCCTCAAAATTGCCAGAATTTCGAATTTGAAGCAATTTGAACTGAGTCAATATAGATTGACTCTTGGAATGGCCAGTGCAGAAGTCGATTGACATACGATAATCAATAGCCACCCCTATCCTAACGATCCTGTGGCCTAGAACTAGTTGTGAAAGTAGCAAGCTTATTATCACCTGTTTTTATGTGGCATAATTGAATTGAAACGACCGTATCGACAAAAAAAATTGTGGATTTAAGTAAGCAGTGGCATTTCTACTACCAAATGTATCTAGACAAGTTCATATGATTTATCTTCGAAACCTAGCAAAATTGGTTTGCACAATATTTTGAAGACAGCGCAATGCACATTTTTGTTGTTTTTTTTTTTTGTGAATGATCGTCTAGGATCAATTTGTTTCCTAAATGCATTCATTTTCGGATCGTATCGAAGGGATCTACAATTTGTTTGTCAGACAGAAGTTGAAAAAACACACTAAAAAGACACTCTTTGTCTTTACATGCCAGTGGATTTAATAAATCCTATAGTCACTCAGGCTTTCAATTAGAAAACACTTAAGATGCATTTACCCGTCAAACGGCATAACATGATTGACCCAACTTGAATGCCACTAAATTACCCTTAATACAAAATCTCTATCTTTATCTTTATATACATATATAATTCTTCTGTCCGTGTTTGTTACCGTACTCCTCCTAAACGGCTGGACCGATTTTAATGAAATTTTGTGTGTGTGTTTGAATGGGTCTTGGGATGTTTTTTATTTACAATTGGACCTGGTAGGTGGCGCTGCGATCAGATTCCACAAAATTTCAAATAATAAACACTCAACCATAAAAAAAAATTTGAAAAGCAAAAAGTTCATGAATAAAATTTCAAATAATAAACACTCAACAAAAAAAAATCATGAACAATATTTCAAATAATAAACACTCAACCAAAAAAAAAAAAAAAAAATTAAAAAGCAAGAAGCTCATAAATTTCTCGACACCCTTGGGAGGTTGTAAAATTTTAGACATTTATGTGCATTGTCTAAACAAACAACCGCGCGAAGTGTGGGTGGGATTCCTGGGCACACGTTTAAGGAAATAACGGTTGAAGCACACGGAGTACAGAATCAGTCCGGACACATCAGTTAAATAAAACGGCCGCAGAACAATTGACGGACAATGAAAATGTACAAGCAGGCAAAACAACGTTTGCAGGGCCCGCTATAGAAATATAATAAATAAATTAACGTAAGTTCTGTACTTAGTTGCAGTGATGCCATTCTGACCGGAATCTGTTTACTCTGACCGGGAAAAATTTTGAAATCTGGCCTAACCGTTTTTTGGCCGGAACGAAAACCCCTTTTTGACTGAAAAAATAAAATTGCCCTACTATAAATAAAGATAGATTTCTATAATTTGAATATAACTTAGCCACATTACGAACAAACATGCTCCATAGTTCAAACAGAAATCACGCATGGAATTCTGCTCCGAGAGCAGGATAATAAATTATCTTATAGGCTAATTTTTTGACGTTTTCTTTTTAAGTTTGAAATTCGATAAATCTCAGATTGGAGTTTGGTGAACTACTCTTTTCAAGTGTCAGAAAATTATCCGAGAATAATTATTTAGCTCAATTGACACACGGCCTTAGTACATCCATTAACGATTTGGCTACACATAAAAACCAGGCGTCATTGCAATGAAATAAAAATTGGCAGGTAAAAGAATAGTGAAATTGAAAACACAAACAAATTCTATAGTTAAGCCGAAGCGGACGCCCGTTTTTGACGTCCTCACTCTATCAACGCAAATATCAAATGAAGATTTTGTATCGAAAGCACAATGGTGCGAAAAAGAACGTGCCAGAATTATTTCTGAAAGTGGATTTTCTGTGCATTTTCTATGCTATCTACCTTTCTCCTTTACTCACTCAAAATCTACCTGTGTCGCTGGACACGACGTTCATTGGAAGGCGTGTATGGCCATGCACTAAAAGTGTATTTCAGAACTTAAAACATGCTACATATATAAAATGAAAAATTAGTTTAAGTAAATTTTAAGAAAACGAAATAAAAAACAAGTTCACAAACTCAAGATTCACATATGTATTATAAAAACGTTTTCTAAACATCGATAATGCAGGTGAACATAAAAATTCGTAAATTGTATTGGTAGGTATAGGTATTTTCTCTTTTTGACCGGGTTTCAGGTCAAAAATTCTCATTTTAACTTTTGACGGGAATTTTTGACCGGATTTAGAAAATAAAAATCCGGTCATTCAGTCAGATTTGAACGGATTCACTTTTTTTTTAGTGACAACAGTGCTTAGTTGTAGTAAGTTGGCCAGCTATCCTAGATGTGCTCTTTTATGGGTTGCTTTGTCTACTACGCGAACATGAGTGGTATATCTGCCATTGGACAGTGGAGTATCTATGCGCATTCTAGGGTTTTAATTTTTATTTGCTTAGATAGAACTGTCAAACGAGCTGACAAAATGAGATAGATTTTTTACATTTATAGTCAGAGTAGCCTGACAAGTCAAAATGAATAAATTCACGCTTTCACCTAAAACGCTACCAATTCATTCAAATGTATCTTAAAAATCAGACATCACCATCAGCGGTTCGAACGAGGGTTTGAACCATTTATACATTTCTTGTATTGCATTTTTGGGTTGACGGATTTGATATGGAATGAGATCGATTCACAAGAGATCCTCCGCTATAACCAGAGAGTTTTATAGTCATCATCTAACTTTATTTCTTCAAAAATGAGGCCGGTTTTGCTTTACGTTCAACGGAGATCATAACCGCGCCAATAATGACAATTGACAATAGTCCGAACGAGATTTGGTGTAATGAATATAGTGCTACCTGCTATAAAGGGTGGGCCATCTTGTGGTTCCTTTTTAAATCATAAATCATTATTTTGACACTAACATCTGTTTACCGCTGGAAATCATGACAGAAAGTCAGTACCATACCTCCGCGAAACGAAAAACGAAATATTGAAAACTTATTTCCAAAGTGAGTGCTTTTAACCGTATTGCACTGCTAATATTTCCATTTTATATTTCTGTGAGGAACAAAACATCTCGAAAGTCGGAATAGTAACTTATTCGAATTTGAAAAAAAGGCTAATTGATTTTTTGTGTATTTAATTGTGTTTCATATTTTGGTCTAGCAACATTACTGTGTGGCTATAATTTACAGGGACACCAATGAAATAAACAACGCCACGAAACAACAACGAGAAATAGTTGAATTAATTTCTAGATCATATTTCGTGATATCGATGAAAAGCAGGATCACATGGTGTTATTGTAAGTGCATGTAAATCGATGATCTATATGTATCATAGCTGATAATAAAAATCGGCTATTGTCGAGAAGACAATATGCATCCACAGAGTGTGACAGATTGGTGCGGATTGTGGAGTGGGGGCAACGTTGGACTTTTTTTTTGTGGAAAACCGAGAAGGTTTTAAAAAAAGATCAAGCACTTAAGGCCAATATCATCCAAGCAATCCGTGAGCTATAACCCGAAACCATCAACAGGCCAACAGGGTCTTGAAAAATGGGAGTGACAGAATGCGCTACTGCGAAGCCAGGCGAGGCAGCCATTTGAACGACGTAGTGTTCCATAATTAATGCGTATGTTTGCTCTTACTACTAAAGCCATAATACATGGAACAAATTTCATTTTGTTCATTTTATTGCATTTTTAAAAAGAAACCTATGTATTTGGCCCACCCGTATAAGCCGACCGCAACCATGGAGTTATTAAGATCGAAATATGCCAAGAAGGTAATTTAGAGAAAAGGAACTGTCAATTTGCCCCCAAACGATATGCTATTTGATACTCCTGGATTGTTTCCGGTGAAGCTACTATTTTTTTGCTTTTATACAAGCAACTATTGACGCTTTGAGGGCCAACACAGTTCGTGGTATTTATAATTAGGCTACCAGCAGTAGGCGAAAAGTGACCCAATTTATGCCGTCAAGTATACAGATACACTTCGTGAGAGCCGTTGTTAGCATAATGACGCTTAAAATTCTAGTTTTTATAGTAGGTATACTACCGGTCCTGGCAAACGTTGTTTTGCCTGCTCGTAGATTTTCATTGGCCGGCAATTGTTCTGCGGCTGTTTTATTTAACCGATGTGTCTGGACTGTTTCCGTACTCCGTGTACTTCGGTCATTATTTCCTCAGACGTGTGCCCAGGAATCCCGCTCATACTTCGCGCGGTTATTTGGATAATGCACATCAATGCCTACAATTTTACAACTTTAGCTCCCACGGGTGTCGAGAAATTTATAAGCTTTTTGCTTTTTAATTTTTTTTGTTGAGTGTTTATTATTTGAATTTTTATTCATGATTTTTTTTTTGTTGAGTGTTTATTATTTGAAATTTTATTCATGATTTTTTTTTTGTTGAGTGTTTATTATTCATGAACTTTTTGCTTTTTAATTTTGTTATTTATTGTTGAGTGGTTACTATTTGAACTTTTGTGGAATCGCATCGCAGCGCCACCTACTGGGTCCAATTGTGAATATAAAACATCCCCAGACCCATTCAAACACACACACAAAGTTTCATTAAAATCGGTCCAGCCGTTTAGGAGGAGTACGGTAACAAACACGGACAGAAGAATTATGGCTACATGAAATTTGGCCCCAAACTGAAAATGAAAAATCACCCCAAAATTGGGGATATTTTTCATAATAAAAAATAATACCCCAATTTGAAATATGAAATAAGCCAAAAAAAATGAAATAAGGCCCCAAATTTGACAGTAAACCCGAGCAGGGGGGGTTGCAGGGGGCAGCATGCCCCCCATACGTTTTCGTTTTTCGTTTGGGGTATTATTTCATTTCTTCTTTTGTGGTCTTATTTCATAATGAAATTTTACCCCAAACTGAAAAATGAAAAAAGGACCCAAAATATGAATTTTACGCAATTTTCTGTTGTTGTTGCCTTTCATGTAAATTTTTGGGGTGATTTTTCATTTTCAGTTTGGGGCCATTTTTCATTGGGGCCAAATTTCATGTAGCCAAGAATTATATATATAAAGATAAAGATAAAAAAAATCTTGCCTAGATTGCAGGTTTTTGTTTATTTCTTTTGTTGGAAATCTCAAATCAGGTAGGCACTCAACTTTCAGTTGCTACTTCTTCAAACAGAGCGTTCCATGATTCGGTGGTTTTCCCAACCTAAATGCATGTACCCAACTCAAGTTCCAAGACCTGCTCTGATAGTCTGATAAGGCATCCCAGGATGAGATAGTTGAATAAAGTTCGACATCTCTTCTCTACCCGTATGGAGACATCCCTTGGGCCATTGTCTCACCACCTTCCAAAACTGTCACTAGTAAAATAATTATAGTCCAAGATATAGATAGCATACACGGGACATTGAAAATAGTGATAATGATGATGAAATTTCAAATTCTATCGGGCTTGAGCTTGACAAAATGCTGCAATGCTTTGTAGGGAAGACCGGTAGACTCTAAAATACTCCAGCTACAACCCCTTTAGGAATTTTCGAGACATCCATAAAGATGGAAGCCTAACTACTTCCAATTCGACTTATGTAGCCAGGAGTTTGGTTATTTTTGGAGAAGGATACTAGCATGCATGTAATCCTAAATTATATAAGACAAATCTCCGATTTGTAAGTATATCTCGATGAATCCTCTCACTCTTAAGTTAACTGACATAACAAAAAATTTAAATATTTTTATCGTTCTCTGATGGCTTACATAAGAAATGACGTATCTTTTTAAATTGATTGCGCTGTAATCTTATTATTTACCCCATCAAAAAGAATCCGAAATCGGTGGCCATTTTATTATTATACCAAAAATGGGGAAAAAGTCAGAGAACTTGACAAAACGCACTTTAGCTGTTTAGCATGCCCCTAGCTAATATCTTTTGATCTACCCAACTATTTATATAAATTATCATTTGCAGTGATATAACAATATCAGTCATCTTATCTAGTACAGCAGGTACATTATCTAGAAATATAATAGAAAAAAAAATTATGAATACGATTTATCGGACTAATATTTAGATTATAATTGGCGTAATCGTTAATCCACCGATACAGGGGGTTAAGTTCGAACATTCCTATCAGTACTTGCTATCTGAAAACAAGTTTGTCCAAAAAGGTCGTGCAATAACATTTGCAGTTGCTACCACAGCTAGACAATGGTAAGCGAAAGTGCAGATTCTTTGTGGCCTATTTGAAGAGATTTCTTGAGAAAACCATAAAAATGCACTCATTATGAGTACGAGTACTCAGTACGAGTACATTTATATTTGTATTGTTAACAATGAGATGCGGGCCAATGTCTGAGTCTCACATGATGCGCGAAAGTCTATCGTGTTGTCGATTGAAAGCTACTCCACTCCAACACTCACTGGTTGTGTAAATGCTAATGTATCTCAGCTCTCAGAAAACAGTGTCATTTGAAAAAAATAAATTAAAGCAGAACAATAAAATGTACAGCCAATTAGAAGAGGATCCAATTCCATACCCTCCTAGACGAAATACCAGTTTGACTTTGAAAGTAAATATTTGTGCGGGTTGTGTCAGTTCTTGTATAGCGTGGACTTTTTTTTTCAGATATTTGGTTTCTTGTTAGGAGTGGCAGCAGCCTTGACTATATTTATTCTAGTTTACTACTCTACGCTGCTGAAGTCTGAAAGGGAAACAAATGTCCTTCGTAAGTTTGAAGAGATGCTAGAGAAGCAGAACCAAACGAATATTTATGCCGGATTTTAAAGAAATGTACCCGAATTCGTCTTTGATGAGAACGCCCAATGGCAGAGTGGTGCTGGATTTCAAAATTTTATGCGAGGGAGTAAGTTCATAAATATAATTGTTTTTTATACCCGGTATATTCACTTTGTCATTCCATTTGTAACGCCCATAAGGAGGCGTTGTAGGTATGACAAACTATATATATTATTGATCAGCATCACTTTCTTAGTCGATCTAGCGATGTCCGTCTGTCTGTCTGTCCGTCTGTCCGTCTGTCCGTCTGTTTGTCCGCACGATTACGGCCGTAATTTAAGAGCTATCGACTTGAAATTTGGTACGTAAGCTTTTATCCACCAAACTGAGGCTAAGTTCGAAGATGAGCAAGATCGGATGAAAACTACTACTACCTCCCATACAAAAATATCAGATTTATATAGCTTTTTATGTTAAAAATTAAATTTAAATAGCTACAGTAAAGATAGCAAGTTTAAACTTTGTACATATTGTTTTAATAATATTTAAAAATTTTTGACAAAAAATGAGCTTGGTCGAATAAAAAGTACCCATACCTCCCATACAAATATATAGTTTTTTAATACTAAAATATTTTTTTTATTTTACAATAATATAGTACCGGGTATTTGAGCTTCGGCACAGTCGAAGATAATTGTCTTACTGGTTTTTTTTTTGCATTTTTGTTCAATGCGTGTTATGTTGTTGTTCAAATTTTATTTCAGTTATAATTTACTGCATACACAATATTCATTCTTGGTGGAAGGCCGTTCCCTTACAGTTCATTAGAAGGCTCATGTCCGTACCGAGTTCGAACATTAACAGAGGCAGAAGGTATATAATGTTAAAGACAATTCAGTGAACCGACAAATTAGAAAAAGGAGATGACTGAACCGCACGCTAAACCAACCATAGAGTCAGTACAATAACAGAGAGCTAACAGAGAGTTTATGCACAAGCTAATATTACTGTTTGCGCTGTGAAATGCATTTTTAGTATTTCATAACCACTTGTTAGCGTTAATAATACAAAAACAAAAATTAAAAGATAACTGGGGAAGTAGTAGAAGAAATGCAGAGCAAGAGCATAGGAAAATCATATCAGCAATATGAATCTCAAGAGTAACAGAATAATAACAGAGCAATAACAGAATTTTTTAAAAAGCAGTAACAGAACGATGAAAAGTTACAAGTAAAATAAACTGACAGAGTAGAAAAAAAAAACATCAGAGAGGTAGCGGATAAGTATGTAAACAGTAACAGACTTATAGAAAAGCAGTAGCAGAGGAGTAGCAGAGTCCTAACAGATCAGATCAGTATGTAGTGATAAGTAGGTAGTAGAAAATCAGCTGTAGCAGAATACAAACAAAGCAATAATACAAAAGTGACAGACGTCGTTCTAAACATTAGCAGAATAATAACAGAGCAACAAGAGAATTTTGTCAAGAATGGAATGGACCGATAACAGAGTAGTCATTGATTGATTGACACATTATCATAGGTAGTACAAAATCAGCTGTAGCCATTGATTGGCACAAACAAAGCAATAATACAAAAGTGATAGACATCGTTCTAAAGATTAGCAGAATAATAACAGAGCATGAACCGAATTTTGTCAAGAATAGAATGGACCGATAACAGAGTAGTCATTGATTGATTGACACATTATCGTAGGTAGTAGAAAATCAGCTGTAGCCATTGATTGACACAAACAAAGCAATAATACATAAGTGACAGACATCGTTCTAAACATTAGCAGATTAATAACAGAGCAACAACAGAATTTTGTAAAGAACGGAACGGACCGATAACAGAGTAGTCATTGATTAGATATATCATACTCGTAGTCGTAGTACTAGTCGAAAGGGGTTACCCATCCAAACGAGCTGTTGGAGTAGTTTTGAGTAGAAGCCAAACAATACCACATAGATAAAGAACATTAGCAGAAGTATCCATAATGGGGACCAAACTTATGTCGAACATTTTTGTTTGTAGGTGGTGACATAAATCAAACCATCTCTCCAATTAACGAGATCCTTTCTAAATAACTTTAAATGCCCGCACTCCCATTTGAGACCCAATCTACCCTCGACCCAAGAGATACTACTCGACTCACAGTCACAACTCATATAACTAATACCCCCAGCTTTGTCTCCAACTAACCATAAATTTTGTCGGTAAACCTATTCGCAAATTTTGTATCAACAGATAAGTCCATAAAATGGTATATTATAAAGACGGGATAACATTTTACAATTCGTAAAAAATACATTTCTCGTAAATTGGTTTGTCAAATTTGTAAATGTCTAATTATGGAATCCAACTGACAGTTCCAAATTACAAGCCGATTTTACCAAATGATATGTCTGCTTCTGGTACTATACCGCATTCAAAAATGACAGTCAAAGTTGGTCAGAATATATCAAGACTAACAAATTGATGTTTAAGACAATTCTTTGGGTCGCGTCGGTTTGTTATAACTAACAGTTGGCAGTTATACCTCTCAAATGCCGGACTTTATTTTAATTTTATTTTTGGTTAATAGAAAAGCAGTAAAATTTAAGTTTCTTCAAATAAAACAAGCTGCTTAATATGAATTTGTACTTTTTTGCTAAAATATTTCACATTTCCTACGTTTTGTAAATTTGGGGCTCAAAGCGTTTCCGTACTTTTGGCTTATTTTTTCTTGCAGTATAAGAAAATTATCTTGCATTGAAACAAATATGATATTTAACTATATGAGAACTGAGCAGAGCAGTCTTTGAGGCGGAACACTCGGAACACCTGGAACACTCGGGTCAATACTGACCTGCCTATAAATGTTTTAATCAAGTACTAACCGTGCTGCTACATACAAACCATCATGAGAATTAGATGAAGTTAATTATCTTGTCTGTTGATGTGCTGGAAACTCGTCTAGGACTTGAAAGAAGTCTTAAAAGTCTTAAAAGAAGTATCTCCCAAGGAGATTTATCTGCTGTGAAGAAATCCCTCATCACGGCAGCCCTTAAAAAGTTCTCCTTTCATCAGGCACATTTTCTGATGAAGGTGTAAAGGGATTTTCTATCATTCCGTATATGAGTCTCTCGAACATAGCTTTATTTATGGAAAGCTTCCATAGATTTGTTGTGGTACAAGAATTATCTAGGGTGGTGCATTTAGCGTGCGCCTCTCTTGTGGCTTTTCTCCCTCATCCCAACTTTGACCAACTTTGAGTGCGCAAGTGCATCTGAAATATCAGCTTATTCTCATATAGCTTTCGGATCTTGTCTTGAGAATTGGCCCGCCTTATCATTGTGTGGAATGCCTTCATGTCCCGGGACCCAACAAAACGATACCTTGTGCTGTATTGAAAATAACTTCGAACTCTTAGCGACAGCATTTCACACAAAAATTTTGGCTAAGCTTGTGATATTTTTATTATGTACATATATAATTAAAAAGTGTTCCTATTCATATTGTCAGATAATATGTTAATGGAACTTTGGAAAGAAAAACTGCTTCAATTACTGGCATCGTTCTTAAAAGCCATCGTTCTAGCTATCCGCGAACTACTCTGAAGACTGTGTCCACTTGCGCGTTTGCTCTCGAAAGCTTCTTGTAAGACAGTCTACAATAGGCGTACTGATTTTGATTTACCAAGTTATTCGGAAAAGACGCCTGACCCTACCCCTGTATGCAATTTTCATCCGTCTGTGCGGCAATGGACTGCGCGTTTTTTATGAGTCCGTCTCTTCATTTTTACGCTCAAGAAAAGTTTTATGTAAATTATTCTAAATACAGAGTGGTGTAGTCCGCGATAGATCCTTCTTGGTCACCTTACTATCTAGTTGATATTCAAACCCTATGTGGTTTTGGGCTGGAACGATAGGGACAACATAATAGTGACAAATGACAATTATGCAAAAAGCTTAAAATCGTTTTTAGGCAATACTCCCCCGAGTATTTAAACGTATCACATAGCTTTCTACTCCATTCAGAAGCTGAGAATGAATATGTATGTATGTAACGTCGGAGGCTGTCACAAAGCCTACATATCGTGGAAAAAGGGAAGGTTGAAAATAAAATTAGATTGGAGAATTTATCTTTTTGAAAAAATGTCAGAGCTCTAAAAAGGATTTATGAAATCCTAAAAAGCAGAATGTAATATTATATCATTATTTTTATAGCCTCCGTGTCATTACATTTTTAACGTAAAGCAGGAGTCACAAGAGACGCCATAAAGTATGTATTCTGAATCAGGATCAAATTCTGAATTGATTTATGTACGTCCTTCTGTCTGTGTGTCTGTTGAAAACATAAATAGCGTCCAAACAAATTGACCTATGGGCGAATGCAATTTTGTGATATGTAGGATTTCTTTTTAGCGTCGTCAGGTATTGAAAATACCCATAGAAAACCCATGTATTGTGTAAGTACTAATTCACATGTCTAACATTTTGAGTTGTCATTTTTTTTTTTTTTCATTTGACACTGAAGTTGTCGCGAACTACTCTATTGCAATGAAATAAAATTTGGCATTTGAAACACGGACGAGACAAATTCTATGGTAAAGCCGAAGCGGACGCTCATTTTTGACGTCCTCACTCAATCAACGCAAATATCAAAAAACCGGCCAAGTGCAAGTGTCACTCACGCATATTTTTGACAAGTCGGTTATAGCAATCATTGAAAAATTCCTGCCAGTGGAAGTACCTGTCAGTGACTTTTCAACAAACAAGTCTAGGTTTTGAGGTTAGAGTTGATCATTGAAAGCAAAACTGACAGCTGAGGAATAGAATAGAATAGAATGACAATAGGATGAAAATCGAACACATCAGTGAAACGATTGGGTTCCAAATTAGGCTTCAATTAGGCTGCAGTTATAGCCATCAGTAAAATCCATCCGTAAAAACACAAAACAGAACACATTTAGCCATAGCATATCATAGGAATTCAGTGGAATACTTCGTGAAACTGGTTGAGAAGTTGAACAGAAAAAGTTTTTCGTACGGAAAAACAAAGAAATTCCTTTTTTAGAAAATTTAAAGACCAATTGCTTAATTTTTTTGACGAATTAGTTTTATAATTCAAAAGCAACATTTTAAGACCAAGATTGAGTTCAACGATTGAGTTTAAGTGCTCCAAAAAAGTGAAACAATTTTTTTACGGTTGCATTTTCCTGATAGCTATAACGCAGCCTTAGAGAAACGAGAATCAGCTGGTCATTGAAATCGATTTCGATCAGTGAAATAATATAATTGGATTTAACGAAAAGTTTTAATCAGAATTAAGTACGTAGATTTTTTTTCGTAAAAAATTCCACCATTGATTAGCTTTATCTTGATACCAATTAAAGCCAATATTGTTTGATTATTCGTCTTAAAATCGGAAAACAAAATTTTCAATGATGCTTTTCAATGATAGCTATAACTAGGGCCTTAGTTCATAATAATATGCTTCATAGTTAAGGTATTGTTCCCTAAAGTCGGTCGGTCGTCGTCACTCGTCAGTTTCGACCTATGCCCTATGCCTATTTGGATCTTCGAAAACTAACTATATAGTAGATATATATGTACATACCTTTACTGACCTACCCCCTAAAAATGCGAGCAAAATTGCAAAATCATCGGCCCCACCCAACTCGTTCGAAATAATAGCCGTTTTTTATTATCAGCGTGATCTGATCCGGATCAGATCATGAAAATAAAACAAACTGGATCATTGATTGAGTTGTGGCAACAAACATATAAAATCCAATAACAATTATGACAAATTTCGTATTGCCACCAGCCATCTTGCAGCCACACGGTACAATGTGACGTCACAATGCGATGATTTCTCCATTGCACTTGCTCATATTTGAGTTTGACATTTCGCTTGTTGTGTCGGGGTGTTACCATATGGATACAAATCTGCATACATTTAGTATTGAATATTTTTTTTGGGGAAACTATGTTCAAATGTTAAGTTCAAATATGCAATATAATAAACCGTATTGTACTGCTAATATTTCCATTTATATTTCTATGCTATATAGCGAAACAAAACATCTCGAAAGTCGGAGTAGTAACTTATTCGAATTTGAAAAAAATGCTAATTGATTTTTGTGTTGTTAATTGTGGTTCACATTTTGGTCTGGCAACATTACTGTGTGGCTATAATTTACAGGGACACCAACCTTTAGTGAATGAAATAAACAACGCCACGAAACAACAACGAGAAATAGTTGAATTAATTTTCAGATCATATTTCGTGATCTCGATGAAAAGCAGGATTGTGGCGTATTTTATGTGGTGATTGAGTTTTTTTTTTAAATTTCTTCTAAAATATTAACTTTTCGACAAAACAGTCTTCAGGTCATATATAGCTACGAAGATGATCTACAAGAAAGGAAAATACATGTAGTATTTTTTGTAAATCTAAAAATAAACAGTTTTTTGAGCGAAAAAAAATATTTTTACCGCCAAATTAAGAATAACTCCCAAACCAGCCAATGTATTGTTAATATTGGTATGTATTTGTCGATTAACTAGAGGTTAAGGTTATACCCGATGTTGTGTGCAAATTTCAGCCTTCTACGTCAATTAGTTCTTGAGATATACCTAGGTACAAAATTGGCTTAGTGGGTTCGGACAGACACGAAAAGCGAAAGCAATAAGGTTCCTCCATATGGAAACGGAACCTTAAAAATGAAGATTGTATCGAAAGCGGAATGGTGCGTAAAATAACCTTCATGCCCATGTGAGAATTATTTCGGAAAGTCGATTTTTGTTGCATTTTCTATCCCATCTACCTCATATTTCTACTCACTCCAAATCTAGCTGTCTCTCTGGACACAACGACAACGGTCATGCGAAGCTACAAAGTGCATTGTGCTGTATTCCTGTATCTAAAAAATAAATAAATAGGCGCCGCAACAGGCGGTAATTTAGAACGGCTGAATTGAGAAGCTTTTTCAGGACTGTCATACTCTCGGATGTTTGTCAGACGTTCGCGAGAGGTGGCGCAGTAGAAAAAAACCTTAAGACGTAATTTGTGTTTTTCCGGGGATCGAACCTGGGATCCCTCGCACAGTAGTCCAGCACACTAACCACTGCGCTACTGCGCCCACTGTATCTGCTAAATTGTATTTAATTGCAATGAAGCGGACGCTTTGTTTTTTTGTGTACCCAAATTGTTCATGGGAATGAAAGGCATGCCCATGATCGTGCGTCCATGCACAAAGGAAATCATGTATACAGTGCACCAACTTCCAACTTGGCTATATAAAAGTTGGGCTGGCTTCAGTTTGCTGGCTGGATGGAAATTTGCCAAATTCAAGTCGGCGAACGATCGAGTTCTTGTGCGCGACGCGGAATTAACTGCATACGGTTCTCTTAAACACTTTCCTAACAGCGGTGATGTTTTCGCCAGATCTTGATTATTCACGGAACCAGTCGACTCGAATTTGGCCACCACGTTTGATAGTTGACAGGTAAGGACGACCACGTTAACTTTGAAATGGACAGAAAGCACCCATTGTTGCCACAAGACACAAGAGAACACCCTTTTTGATAAGTTTTATCATTTGAATTTAGTGTCTGAAAAAAAAACAGATGAAAAAATATGGCCGCATGAACTGTCAGAATCGATACATCCCTTAAGAATGACTTTCACATGTCGAACTAAGCTGTTATGACTCCGTAGTCAATATCAGGGAATATATAAACTTGCCCACAGTGCCAGAGTTTCTGGAATGTATGGCACGCAATAATATTTCCAAAAAAAAGTAACATCAACCAAGTGACGCGGAGTGTATATTCTACTTTTAAGGAGCATTCACAATTCACATGGTAGCGAACGAACGTCATGCAAACAAATCACTTTTTATGCATTTATAAAAATAAAATTTCACATTTTACTAATCCAAGAGTAGTATAATTAATTTTCCCATCAAAATGTATTAAGCAAACAAGTTTAAAAAGACTTTTTTCCGCGAATGAAAACACCATCGGCGCGGATTGTCAATGTTTATTGTTTATTCGCAATCCACATCATATAACTGCGTTCCACAAACTATCGAATAAAACATTCGTTCGAATTTAGCCTCAAATTAGAAATTGCTAATGGCTAAAATTCGAGAACTGTCGTGACCATGAAATGCCTTCTCGTGAACGAACTGTCAAAATTCGCGAATATTCGTTCGTTCGTAGGTACATAGTTGGTCGCTCTCATGTGAATATTCATTTAAAGGTGACTTTTAGGGTAAGCATTTCTGAAAGCGATTCAATTAATGTGCACCATTGACATACATACTATACATGGACTGTTAGCAACCAATTTTTCGTTCGCAAACATAAGCACTAGCTCTTTTGGTTCACGGTGGAGGGAAACGAAAACACTCAAATGTCATCGAGCAATTAGTGCGTTTTTTTTTTGTTTAGTGCTGAGCAGCGTTGCCCCCCTACTACAATTGTAGCGTTTCCACTACATTTTTCGCCCTCAAAAAGTCACTACGAAAATTCGTAAAATATTCACAAAACACTACAATTTCAAAATTTCAGAAAATAAAAATCTAAAAGAAAAAAAAAAAAAATAAAACTAGCTATAATATCGAATATTGTGTTTGACCCTTAACCACTTGCGAAGAACTTTTGATTTTCATGCAAACGCAGAACATTATATTTCCACAGGAATATTATAATGAAGATATTGTTCAATTTTGGGTAAATTTGAAAAGCGCCAAGAATTTCAAAGGAAAGCCAGCATTTACAAACTTATGTAATTACATGCATGTAAAAGGAGTTTTTGACCCACCCTCATCATTAATAACCTACGCTAATACTTTTTTCTACATTGGCCGGCATAAGTATTTTGATAAAACTAAAGTTAATTCTGCTCATAATTTGAACTTACTTCACGTAAATTTTGGCATCAATGGAAAGGTCATTTAAATTCCGTTGGAATGATACACAACTTTCCTTAACCCATTAAGTACCCATTGAAAATTTAGAACTTTTGTAAAAGTCTACTTTTTTTACTTTTTTCCTCGGTCAAACAAAAAAAATGTTTTGATGCAAAAAGTTTCTTTAAACAATTCTAATAGTGACAGCAAACATTTTTTTTCAAAAATCTCTTCGCTAATATTTTTTATGATTTTTTGAATGGGATGATTTCAGAAAAATTTTGTATGAAAAGGAGGAAAAAGTGGCTAAAATAGTAATTTTTAACAATTTTCAAAAAATCATAAAAAATATTAGCCAAGAGATTTTTGAAAATTTTTTTGCAGTCACTATTAGAATTGTTTGGAGAAACCATTTGCATTAAAACATTTTTTTTGATACCGAGGAAAAAAGTCAAATAAGTAGACATTCACAAAAATTATAGATTCTAAAATTTTTAAATGGGTACTTAATGGGTTAAGGAATTATATTAACCGTGTTTTATTGGGCATCTATATCTCAGCAAAGTAAAGTAAAGTAGAATCTTCAATACGCAACTACAACAACTACACTCTACTTGACACTTCCGTAGTTGTTGTAATTGCGTGTTGAAGATTCTACTTTACTTTACTTTGCTAAGATAGATTTCCAGTAATACACGCCTATTGTTTTACTAAACTTTAAATCCGCCACGCTACATTTTCAACCAGTTGGGGGGGCAACACTGGTGCTGAGTGTGTCATCTGTTATAGAAGCAACAGAAGAACAGTTGCAATGTTTCTACAATGGATGGCACCGTGTTCTATGTAAAAAATAGCAATGGCGCGAAGAGGTTTCATACTTTCGCCGCACTGAACCAAAAGGGCTAGTGCCTATGTTTACTTCACTTTTCCTCGCGGGTTTGTAAACTGACATTTCACTAGCAGTGCATGTATAGTATGTCAATGATGTGCACACTCATAATTAAGATGATAAAATAGTGTGATATGTAGCTTCATTACAATTACAACGAGCTTGTAAAAATAGCTGACATCTAGAACAAACTTTTAACATCCTGCTGTAGGGGGTTAAAAAAATGATAGATTACCTATGTATGATTGTGTGCTTGGCCATTATCTTGGTTACACACTACTGAGTACTGACGTTTGCAATATTAACAATTGAGTTTTGTCTATTTTCTCTCCTATATAGATCATTGGTTGTTTTGCAACAGGGATCGCTATTGTCATCTTAGTTGGAATGGGATTTGCCATCATGTATCTCCTCCAGCCATTATTAAATGTTTTTCATTCCAACTACAACCAGACCAGTGAGCAACAATTAAATGAACAACAACTCAATTCATCCGTTACAATCAGGGATACTATAAGCTAGTATTTATTATTTTTTTTTATCTAATTTTATTGTTAATTGTTTATATATTATACATAATTATGTACTTTTCCTTGAATAAATCAAATTAACAACAAAAACATAACGTAATACAAAATAAAGTCTTTGGCAATATACAAAAAAAAAAAAAAAAACAATAGTTTTTCTTATATATGAAAATCATCATTAAAACTAGCTCTATTGTATAGTGAATGTCCAGCGCTGTTGCTGCGATTTAACATGCCAAAGCAGCCACGTCGATACAAAATGAGAGCTCCAAACGTCACTGGTATACCAACCAGTATGCCAACAAGTACTCCGATCAGCAAACGTCCGTCATTCTCGGGATGAGTGTCATCGATGCAGCGTAAATTTTTCTTATCCGCGTTAAGTTCCATCAATGGCACAGCGTTCCATGCTGGCGGTGAGGCGCAAAGTACATTTTTCACAAGCTGGGGAGTAGTATCGTTGATTTGTGTCATTAGCGTGTGAATCAACCAACTGTTGTCACAGTCACATGCCCAAGGGTTTAAACGCAAATCGATGGTTTTGACCTTGTCCCAACGCTCCAAAAGGTCATGATCCAAGGATGAGAGGTTGTTGTTATGAAGGAAGAGCTGGATAGGAATAAGGTAGTTTGTTAATTAAAAAAAAAACACATTTATTTATATAACAGTTATTATAGTACAGGTCGGAATGTGCATCGTCTCTTATGATCTACACTAGACAGCAAATAAACCGGGCTACCTTGGAACTCTGATTCAGTTTTCAGTATAAAATTTACAACTATTAAAGTTGTACATACAGAAATTGCGTTTCATGTGAATTTCAAATGAATTTAAATTTATTCTTAAGTACCATTAACTCACATTGTAAACAGGCAACAAACACAATGCTAAGGCTTTGCCCAACGTCAGGTCGCTCGAAGGCTTAAAATCAGCAGATCTTCGGTGCGACGAGTTTACAGAAGATACCTAGAGACTGAAGCATTCTATCGACGTCCAGGGTCCAGGTACGGGCAGTCCTATAGGGTTCCATCAGCAGCAGATGATCGTTATATTAAACTTACTGTTCTGCAAAATCGTCGCCTCAATGCAGTTCAAGTCAAAGTCTGCGTGACGAACACCAAGTGTTCATAAGTTCAGATACCGTCAGAAGTAGACTTTCTCAACAGAACCTGACTCCAAAGATAGCTGCATCAGGCCCAGCGTGGAGCTTGAATTTGCTCGAGAGCATATGGATTGGACTTTAGAGCAGTGGGGTAATGTACTCTTTACTAATGAGACAAGGGTGACTCTACATGGAAGTGATCGACGTCGGAGAGTATATCGTCGTGTTGGTGAACGTTATTCTCAATGTTGCATTGTGGAAACTGTTGGTTATGGAGGAGGATCTGTAATGGCCTGGGACGGCATCTCCTTAACCAGGGCCGTAGCCAGGATTTTGTTTCGGGGAGGGCTTGCTTCCAAATCTTACGAGGAATTCTTTAAACAAAAAACTATATACAGAGTATTCCAGTTAAGCAGTATAATCCTTTAAGGGATGATTCGTGAAGTTCCGCTAAACAAAAAATTGTATTGCAGGGGGGTCTATTTTCACCATATTTCCCGTTATGGCCCTTCAAAGCATCTGCCCTCTAATTTGGAGGTGTTACCACGCTATAACTTCTAAACTATTACAGAATGATACAAAAATTGTTTTGTGCATTTTGAAAAGACAATTTAGAAGCGCATACAAGTCTTATGCACTTCGGGTACATATGTACAGCTACAAAAAAGATATGGCTCCTTAAACTCAACATTTTGAAATTTTGTTGTTATCTACATTTTTTTACTTAAAATGCTTTTTACTGAAAATGTTTACTTAATAAATTTTTATTTTTTTATGAAATTTTTATCCTTGAGAAATTGTTTAAAAATTATGTTAAGCAACTTGTTAAGTACACCATGTAGATGGGTACTTTTGCGTATCAGCGCCTTGTTGATACCGGGTGAGCTCCTCCAGCTCCTCCAGCGGCGGCAGAAATTGAGGGTCGGATTTTGCGTGCTGTCGAAGTTAAGCCTTTAGTCAGGTCCGAGGACTTGCTGTGCAATTGCAACTTCTCAGAACCTGGATTCACAGAACTCTCCAGAATAATAGGTTACACCTTACACCCTTTCCATTTAGCACCGGTACGGACACTTCCTAAAGAACATTCTGTGGACTGACGAAGCGCAATTCACAAACAAAGTTATAAAGCTACAAACTTCCCCAATCCCCATTTAATACACACAACATCCTTTCAAAGGTAAGAATTTAATTATTTTGAACAAGTTCTTCAAAATGTGTGCTTATTTCAAAGGAGCTTTAGCGTAAATGTTTGAAAACACTTTAGTAAGCCCGCACGTTCTTCCGCAAAAACAGTTAATTCCATTGAATTTCTTAAAGAACGATTGCCGAAGCTCCTTGAAGATGTTCTTCTTTTTCAGAGAAGAGCGATGTTGTTTCAACAAGATGTAGCACCTTGTGACAGTCGCAGCGGGATAAATCCATTCCATAACCATACTTTTAATGAACGGTGAACTGGTCGATTTGGCCCAATCCTTGGCCACCCAGATCTCCTTACCTAAGACCCATGGATTTTTTTTTTTACATGATATGATGGTAGAACGTCTTCGTTGACCATGAATCTATCCGTAAGATTTTGTATTAACGAATCTATGCAAGGAATCAGTATAGACACTCTAAAATAGGCTTCAGTAGAAGAGGTTTCTGGATTGGAACGCGTTGTTTGTTTCAATGAAGTTCTTGGGGCTCTTAATTCAACTTCAAATAAGTCCTCGGCAAGTTGGGATTCGAATTGAAAAGCCTTTCTGAAAAAATCTTCGGCATTTTCTCTAATGTTCTTAAAAGAATTCAGAACTTCTTTCGTACTGTCGATAGCAGAAACGAAATCTAAGGATTTGGTCTTTAGGAAAACTGATAAGGGTAGCGTTAAACTGAATAGTTTTTCGCATACAATGAGGCTTACTAGGAAAGGAAATTTTTTTGGATCGCTGCCAAAAGTGTTGATGCTTTCGAAGACATCGCCCACGTTCTGCTAGTTATTTCTTCAAGACTTATTGAGATGCATTTGAAGAGTTCTACAAAGGTAATAATACTGTCATGCATTTCAATGAATCTTGTATCACAAAGGCTTAGAAGTCGAGTTTTTCAGCTCTCCGGTGCGTGTTTTTTAATGACATTTTTTAAAGTTATATTTGCATTTGAATGGTTGCGGAACAAATAAGCTATTTCACTGACTACACCAAGGCAATTGCAAATTGCAGGAGTTGATATGGCATTAGACATAACCAGGTTCAGGCGATGGCTTGCACAGTGTACATACCTAGCGTTTGGATACTGTAGGTATACCGTACCTACCTGTATACCTAAATGAATAGTCTCCTTATTTTTATAGATTTGAATTTATATTAGAAAGTTTTAGTTTTTAATTTTTGCTTAGCGTTTCGGGGGGGGCTTCAGCCCCTCAAGCCCCCCCCCTGGCTACGTGCCTGTCCTTAACCGCACATACAGCTTTAGTTTTCATCGAACCGACCGACACGGGACGTACACGTGGATTGATTTCTCATCGCTACATTACTGAAATTCCCGCAGACGATGTGGTACGCAGGATATATAGGGCAGGATGTGCAGTTAATGCATGATAATGCACGCCCTCATGTTGCTTGCTCATGGGGTGACCCAGTATCTACGCAACGTTGGCATTCGTACGACGAAGCCCGGCCTTGAATCCGATAGAACACTTATGGGATGAACTGAAACCGAGTTCGAGCCCGGGTACCTGTTACAACAAGGCATCCAGAGCTGCGAATCGCTGTTGAAGAGGAGTGGAATGCAATTCCTCAAGATTTCATCGTCAGGCTTGTGAGGTCGATGAATACAAGGATGCTGGCAGTTATCGGAGCAAGGGGAGGCAATACTAAATACTAAATACCAGTGGCGTGGCGTGAATAATTTTAAATGGTAAGTCGAAGTCGAAAAATATCAAAAGGTCGAAGGGAAGATGTAGTAGGTATACAAAACTTTCAGTTAATTTTTTAAAGCCATAAAATTGAAAACTCCAGGAAGAAATTAAATTAATGAAGATATTTTTTCATCTTGATTCAATAGTGCAAAACGTTCATAATTTCGATTTGTTGAATAAATCCAAAAAATAATTGCGTAAACGTTATTTATATCCTGTCTTATAATTATTGTCCTTTATTTCTACATAAAGGTTCTTGAAATGAGTGTTTAAATCGAGCATTCGGTGTTTTTGTGGAGGTTCAGCAAAATCATCTACTTACTCTTTGAAACATTTCTTCAAACGTATTTAGGTACGAAGATCATAGCCAAGACTCAAAACACTTGATTTCTCACTTAGCGACTTGTTTATAAACTTTATAAACACATCAGTTTGTTTATTTTTTAAAAGATACTTACAAAATTCACCAAATAACTCGGAAAAAAGCGTGTTATTTTATTGCATAAGAAAGCGGCCTTTGAACAGAGGATACTCGCCTCAGAAAAACTCAGAAAATCATTAGGTAAAAAAGGGAACTGACTAAGTGACTACATCACAGCGCAGCGATAGGAGATACACACACAATTCAAATTCACCAAATATGACGGAGAAAAGCGTGTTATTTTCCAGAAATACTCAATTATACCACAGCGCAGCGGTAAAAGATACACACAAAACCCACCAAATAACCCGAAGAAAAGCGTGTTATTTATTTGCATAAGAAAGCGGGCGTTGAACAGAGAGGACCAAACTCAGATAATCCCAAGTGTACAAAAGGGAAAGGAGACAAATTTGTTCTATCCAGTGAGAGATTTTATAACCCGGGTTTATAGCAGTGTTCCCAGGTTGAGGGGAAAATCGCCATTTTTGCCGATTTTTTAAGATGAAAGGGGAAAAAAAGGGGACAGGGATAAAAACGGGGAAAAAGGGGAAAAATCTTAAAATCGTATCAAAAACAGTTTGTAAGTGAATTTTTTAGAATAAATAAATGTTAACAACCTACAAAAACAACCATGCTCAAGAAAGGTGTCCATGCAACATCTCACTTTTTTGTTTGTTTTCTGAATGCATTCATTCTTTTGGCATTTCATAAAACTATTACCATGGCCTGGCCATACACTCCTTACCATGAACGTCGTGTCAGAGACAGGTAGATTTTGAGTGAGTATAGAAAGGAGGTAGGTAGAGCATACAGAAAATGGACCAAAAATCCACTTTCAGAAATAATTCTCGCATGGGCATGACATGACGCATGAAGGTTCTTTTTCGAAACCAAAGCGCTTTCGATACAAATCTTTGGTATTTGCGTTGGTAGAGTGAGGACGTAAAAAGCGGGAGTCCGCTTTGGCTTTACCATACAATTTTTGTATTTTCGATTTCATTATTCCTGTCAAACTTTATTTCAATGAGGCGTTATTTTTGAGTATAGCCAAGTCGTTCATGTGAATGAAAGTCATGCCCGTGTACTGGGCCACACATTCCTTCCTATGAAAGTCGTTTTGGGCGAGACAGGTCGATTTTAAGTGGCACAACTTAATGGGTAAGTGAAAATAATTTTCATTTTATTTAGGATTTTGAAATGAAGGAAGAACCAAAAAAAAAAAATAAAAATATCTCACGGAATAGGAAGCATTGTCCGAGTTCAAAAGCTGGTTACTCAAAGATTTTTTCTTCGGGGACAAAAAAGGGATTTTTTTGATTTTCAAAGGGGAAAAAAAGTCATTTTGGTGTTAAGAAAAGGGGATTTTTTTTCTTAAGACCTGGGAACCCTGGTTTATAGCTTTGGGTTATGCTCAGAGAGTGTGAGGGTGGGCACTTGGGCAGTTCTAATAATGATAAAGAAGGCGAAGGGTGTGTGTTTCCGTGTGTGCTTGAAAATAAAGTTGCTGGCAGTGGGTTCGGGTCAGGGTGTGTAGGTGTAGCTTGCGCAAATGAATAGATACATTATTATTAAGTTTATACCTTGGGTTTTATGTTGCTGGTTTTTAAGTAAACATTGTTGTGTAGCTGAAACTGAAACTTTTAAAAGGTAACTCGGTAGGAATCGGGTTATATGGACGCCACGCCACTGCTAAATACTGACCAACAACTTTTTTAAATTTTTTCTTTGTTATTGTTTTTTTTTTTTTTTTTTTTTTTTTTTTTCATTTTATGATTATTTAAATTAACACAACTGGAAAACTACTCTTTTTTGTATAATCTTAAGTAAACACTAAATAAATTTAATAATCCCAATAAGTATCCATTCAATTTAATCAACAAGAAACCAACTTTCTGTAGGTACCACTTTTTTAGTTGTATGTTTTATCTTTATATATATAATTTTTCTGTCCGTGTTTCGTTACCGTACTCCTACTGAATGCCTGGACCGATTTTAATGAAACTTTGTGTGTGTATTTGAATGGGTCTTGGTATGGTTTATAGTCACAATTAAACCCGGTAGGTGGCGCTGCGATCCGATTCCACAAAATGTCAAATAATAAACACTCAACAATAAACAAATTTAAAAAGCAAGAATAAGCTCATGAATAAAATTTCAAATAATATACACTCAACAAAAAAAAATCATGAATAAAGTTTCAAATAATAAACACTACGAAAAAAATCATAAATAAAATTTCAAATAATAAAACGGCAGCAGAACAATTGACGGACAATGAAAATGTACGAGCAGGCAAAACAACGTTTGCCGAATCAGAGTTCGAACGTAGCGGGTGGCCCAGTTTATTTGCTGTCTAGTGTATATCATTGTATGTATTCACAATCGAAAAATTATTTAAATATGGGTTGTTTTTTTAAGAGCTGTGAAATTGATTTTGGCGATGGAAAAATATTGCCAATTCGAAAAACAAACCTCTAAAACAACACACTATACTGACTTATCAAAAACGTAGATACGAAAGCTCAGAATCCCGAAATTTCTATGGAGAATATAGCTATTGTGATCTAATTTAAAGTCGAAACCAAAAATGGTTATTACAAGGGCGTAATGTTTTAATAGTTTTAATTCATTGCAATCTTAAATACCAATTTTAGTTTCGACTTCAACCTATTTAATTAGTTCACATTATTAGTTCATAAAAATTTCACAATTGTGAACTGTCATAAATTTTACGTCGAGAGTCGATACTGGAATTTGTTATTAATCAGACACATTGTTGAAGCATTTCCATAATAAATTGTTATCGACTACCTACTGTCAATAATATGAACTGACAAAATGACAGTCAAACCGAAATGACAGCCAAACGAATTCCACCTGTGACATAAAAGAGTCATCTATACCTGTCAATGTCAGTAATTACCTCTGTTATCGGTGGATAGTCGAAAATAATTGGATTCACTGTTGCCTTCGCAAATGCCTTGGGATGGATGTATGACAGTTTTGGATTGCTGGACAGAACAAGTGTCTTTAAGCCTAAAAATTGTTTTTTGTAATAAAAGAGACAATTTTCGTCGTCGTGCAATCGGAAAGAATAACTGGCGGTCACAAAATGTATCCGACTTCACCTAATTTTCCGATTGACACAACCATGTTCCCTTCCCTATACTTACTTGGTAAGTTGCTGAATGATCCGTTGTCAATTCTGACTAAATCGTTAGAGTATGAAATACTAAGGAACTCCAATTTCGTCAAGTTCGGGAACACACTGCATAGAAAGGAAAGGTAATCAGTAAATAAAGGTTACACAAGGCTTCTCTAGCTAACTTACTTTTCTCCTCCTAAATTTCCCATTGGGTTCTCGTCAAAAGTTAATCTCTTCAAATTGATAGCCAGTTCCATGCCATCGGGTATCTCATCCAAAATATTACCGGTAAGTATCAAATTCTCCAAATCTCTGGGTGAATGCAGCAAGTTATCTGGCAAGTCATCCAATTCCATGTAAGACAGATCGAGTGTCTGGAAAAAAACAATGATTTCCTCAATTAACAATTCAAATTTGAGTCAATCTTCAAAATATTTACCTTTAAGTTAGCCAAACCCCCGATGGCAATCTCAGCAGAATGATCAATCACATGAAACGTGTTCGCTCCTAAAATCAAAATCTCCAATTTGGGTAAATGCTCAAAAACGTCTGCATCGAGAGTATGCAGACTATTGTGACCCAAGTCCAATTCAATCACATTCGGCAGAGGTTCGTAGTCCTTTGTATTGTAGTTTCCTTCAAATACCTCTGGCACTAGCACCTTTGATGTGATCCTGTTGTAAGACAAGTCTAATATTTTCAAGTTCAGCAAATTGTGAAATGCGCCTTTTGCGATTTTGTCAATGGCATTATGGCTGAGGTAGAGGTTCTTCACAGGCATCGCATTCAATACCGGAATGTTTGTTATATTATTGTGTTCCAAGCGAACGGTTTCGAAGAGTACATCTCCATTGGCTAGAGTATTCCATTCGTCATCACTGAACCATGATTGCATGGATTTATTCCGACAATCGAGCAGGAAAACATCAAAGTCGCATTTACATTTTTTACAGAGCGCACTGTCTTTGGTGTTGACTTTTGGCTGAATGGATGAGAGGAAAACAAATTATTGTATACTTTTAGGCGGTGCGGTTTGTTGCAATATTTTCATTTTTTGACTCTTACAGTGGCGGGTAAAAAATACATTTCGATTATAAATTACCATAATTTTAATTGAAATATAAATATATTTTTAACAAACGGTGACATTTTTATTTTTCATCTCAGTCGTTATTTCTGTTATAAATTATTTTGTAATATGCAAAGGGTGGGCCATCTATCTAGTGGTTTCTTTTTAAATCATAGGTTATTTTGACACTGTCAGCTGTTTTCCGCTCGAAATCTTGACAGAAAGTCAGTATCATACCTCCGCGGAACGAAATGAGTCGCTTTACGCTTGAACAACGTTGGGAAATATTGAAAACTTAGTTCCAAAATGAGTGCTGTGTAGCCCAAATAGTGCGTTTTTTGAAAAGAAGTTGTGGCCGAAATGACGCACTCACCGCGCCTGCTGTACGCAAGTCTGTGCAAAAAGTTCGTGAGATTGGTATGCTAGTGGACAACACTCACGGTCCCCATCGTCGTACGGTGCGCACAGACGAGAATGTGACTGTTGTAGCGGAGAGTGTGAGACTACCACCACATTGGACCATTCTTCTTCGAAAATGAGGCTGGGAACAACGTTTCGGTCAACGGTGGGCATTACAGAGCCATGTAAACCATCTTTTTTTTATTGAAATTGAAGACATAGATTTGGACGACCTCTGGTTCATGCAGGATGGCGCGTAATGCCACAATGTGGGGAACCGTTAAGGACCGATGTTATGCCAACAATCCGGAAACGATTCAAGCACTTAAGGCTAATATCGTCCAAACAAGCCCTGAGCTACAGCCCGAAACCCTCAACATAGTCTTGGAAAATTGGAGTGACAGAATGCTCTACTACGAAGCCAGCCGAAGCAGCAACATGAACGACGTGGTGTTCCATAATTAATGGGATGTTTGCTCTTTCTAATAAAGCCATAATGTACATGGAAAACATTTAATTTTGTTCCGGACTATCGAGTTCAACATTTAAGCAGCGTAAGCTGAGGTATTAGCAAAGGCAAGATGGTCGCCAATATTTTTCTTTTAAATTTCATATCCGTGTATAGAGTCGAAGAATGAATTTACGTTCATAGATTCCGTTTTCCGAACGTGCATCAACGCATTTTGTTCACTAAAATATATGTCGGAGAGAAATTGACGTGTGGCTGTCAAATACAGATGAAAAAAACGCAACACATCGCAATGAAACGTAGACTGCCGGCCGGTGTGATAGGAACGATTACCATGAGGCAAAATTCTTCGATTCATACAAAATTTTTCTTTCGGAACGGAACGGATACCATGCCATGATAGGGCCTGGGGCGAATATTTTTCTTGTAGGCAAGTAAAGCTTAATCTGCCGAAGTTGTGGGTCTCAGTATATCTTGCTTCTGGCATTAGGTTGCAATAAAGAAAATTTGAGAAAATAAAAGTTCAAAATTCGCGCGAATTTTGAATTTTTTTTTTTCAAATTTTCTAAAGCTAAAACTAAAAGTTATTTAAAAACCTGAGAAGGCTTTAAGCTTTAGAAAATCTGAGAAAATAAAAGTTCAAAATTCGCGCGAATTTTCTAAAGCTAAAATTAAAAGTTATTTCAAAAACCGAGCTGGCTTTTCTACAGCTTAAATTGAAAGCTATTTCTAAATCTGAACAGGTTTTAAGCTATAACAAAATTAAGAAAATACAAGTTAAGTATTCGCGCGCACTTTCGTCAATAAACTGATCGATGTGTACCTACTCACAAATCCAATTGTCAGTAAGTTATTTACACCTTGAAAGCTGTAACGTCCTGCCCTTGTAACAACGGTCTAATTCGCGTTTCTTCTAATAGATTTTTGTTTTGATACCAAAATAAGAAAATGAAAAATGCCCCAAATGATCTTCAAACAATATCCATTAAATGAAAAATCACCCCAATAAAATGCGAAAAGGCCCCAAAAAAACGCAAAAAGGCCCCAAAACAATGACAATTTCATAGTACGTTTTGTTTTTGTTTGCCAATTATTATTTTGGGGCAATTTTTCATTTGTTTCATTTATTTTTGGGACCTTTTTTCATTGGGGCCTAATTTCATTGAGCCCAATAAAACATTGTCTACTGGTTAGTCTGATACTAATGTGTGTCGGAAAATGAAAGATCTGATGAGCTGATAAGAAATCGACAATTCCTTCAATCAAAATTCAGATATCACAGTCAGAATTCAACTCTATAATCTTAAACAAACGAATATGAGTCGATTCGGCATCCTGCACAGTCATTGGAGCTATGCCCATTCACTTTGTGGCAGATTTTATGGAAAGATCTTGGGTTAAAAGCTTATAAGATCCAGCTTGTGCAAGAGTTGAAACCGCGTTACTATTATACGCGTCGTATAGGTTCGTTGTATTGGCCGAAAATATGAATCAGCTTTATCCTCATTTTCAACGCAAAATGTTGTTGACGAGAAGCTTTTTCAGGACAGTTATACTCTCGGATGTTTGTCAGACGTGTAATTTGTGTTTTTCCGGTGATCGAACCTGGGACCCCTCGCACAGTAGTCCAGCACATTAACCACCCACCGCGCTACTGCGCCTACGTCGAGAGGCCCTTATATCAATTAAAAGTCACTGCTGGTGGACTCATCGGCCCATATTTCTTTAAGGTCGCTGCCTGCCAGAATGTTACTGTCAATGGAGATCGCTATAGAAACTTGATTTCTGACTTCTGCGTTCCTCAGTTGAATGGCATTGACGTGACAGAGCTTTGGTTTCAAAAAGATGGCGCAAAATGACAAACGGCGATCGACACCATCAATTAATTGCGGGAGACATTTGCTAAGGGCATAATTTCGGGCAATGGACCCGTGAACTGGCCATCTTTGGGGGTATGTGAAGCAACTAGTCTACGCCGATAAACCAGAAACGTTGGACGAATTGGAAGTCAATATTCACCGTGTTATTGCTGATAAATTTGTCGAAAATTGAACTTCACGATTGCGCTTCATTCGAACTAGCCGCGATGGCGCGGATATTTTTTTTTATCCTCGTTCACATTTATTTGCGCACTACTGTGAAACAGTGAAATATTATTACTTATTAGATAGAGGGAATAAAGATAGCATTACGCTCTTCACTTAGCCACACCTTTGTCAGGTTGAAAGCCTATCAAATCGAACCATATTGGTGGTAGAATGTGTTACATACTTCCGTTACTGTATCTATGTAAAAAATAGTACCTATCTATTTTTTTTTTTTTGCATTCAGTTAAATCAAAAGTCGTCTTATTTACATAACTGTTATCTAAAGGCAAATATTTAAATCTTATATATAAATAACACTTGTGTAGTATATACCTTTGGTGCAATCGTTGTTGTTGTTGTCGATGTCGCATTAGTATCAGCTCCATTTGTGTGGGCGAACAAGAAGACACCTATTAAAGTCACAAGGCACACTTTCCACTTCATTTTTCACCTGTAAAATTAAAATATCATTTTTTTTTTTGTGTTATTTATTTTACAATCCCGAAATACTAAGTTCTAGTAAATGTGATTCATTTATGGTTCTTATCGAAATGTCTTATCGCGCAGCGATAGCTCGATTTTGAAATGTCGATTACACACATTGTTCTATCGAATTAGCCATTTTCTTTAGCATAGATCAAAACGCAATAAAGTATCTTTGAACATTGAACATATTAAAATTTGAATTTGTATTATTCACCTTTTTTCGGAAGTGTTGATTTTTTTTTTTTTAAACCACCTTGCACAACTTATAATAATTTTATCACAGGTGAATGCGTGCGGGCACTTTTTTTCCGTCCCCCTTCAGTAGAATGCTAACTAAAACTAATCACTTGAAGGCAGTTCGAGCTTCAAGTATAATGTCTATACGGATCGCCCTTATCATGATATCTAATCTTATCGGTTAATTTTGTCACCGACACAAAGAAAGGTATCAGGTGGTGTTGTTGTCTTAGTTAATTGAGTCAGAATCAAAGTAAATACTCATACGAGTATCTACGACATGACTGAATTGAGTGAAGTGAATATTGATAGATAGATAGCTGGTGTCTTACAATCATTGCGATCACAGATAGTGTACCATGATGAGTTTTAAAAAATGAGCTTCTTCGTATGGTTAGTCAAGTTAGGAAATGAAATCGATTTGGTACCTATCCACATTGTGGCCGAGAGAGGAGATTTTTTTAACTAAAATAGTATGTCAACATCAGGATGCATTTTCAATCACCTTCCGGTTAAGTGAAAAAAAAAGGATTCTATAGGAAAATATTTGAATAGCCAGATAGCTTAAGTAATTTAAATAGAAAACTAATTTTTTCAATTTGGTTTACCTTCTGTGCCAGAACAACAAGGCTCGTTCGCCATTTCAACTGTTTCCTGTTTTTTTTTTTCTGGCAAATGTGACTGTAGTGCGTAATCAGCTTTTTACTCATCCTGCTCAGTCAAATTATGCTGAGCTCATTCTGAGCGCTCTGATCATTCTCTGAACGAAAAAAGAAACACAAATTCTGAGCTCTGATCAGCGTTGTTATATATGATCGTAAATATCGTAATTGTGACGATTTTGGAAAGGAAATACGACGCTCCGATTTTTGCTTGATTTGGCCTTATTTCTATGATTTTCTGATTTTTAGTTCCGATATTTACGATTCTAGAAGCAGTCAAATACGACGTACAAAATGTAGAATATAAAATTACAAATTCCAATCCTTGGCGTAAGAACAACTACTTCCTTCCGGATTTTGAAACTGCGTACAAAGAAATTTAAGACAATCAATTTAGGTGCAATCAAGAAAAGTTAGAATGTATTTTCGCATTTTTTTTTAAATACTTAGTTCACACAGGAAAGGCGAACAGAATCTGGAATAGTATAGAATAGTCCTCTGGAAATATTTTTTTAGGAAGCTAGTTACAAAGTTTGCTTGTTTTATACGTTCCTTAGTTGTTTCATATGTCACATGTCTCATAATGTGTTGCATGTCGAGGAATAACTAATATCAGAATGTAGGCCTACAAAAAGGTAGAAGACTTGTACTAGGTCCCAATGGTACTTTCGCCGGCTCACGTTGTTTAGAGCCAAATGACAACCTTAAAGAAATATTCTCTGCAACAACTACCCTTTTTGGCGGTGGACAGGGTGCAGTGTTAATAGTTAGAGTCTTTTGAATGTGAACCGATCAGCATAAATTTGACCCCTGCGGGTGACTGCAAAAACATTTGTTTCTGCTTTATAGAACCATGGAAAGGAATTCGAGTGTTAGCGCTCTGGGAATTGGAATCCCCTTTTTAATAAATTTATTTTTATTCAACTTATTATCACTGTAAGGAATGGACTTTCGATATTGCTCGTACCTACATAACTCATCGTAATCCTTGAAAAGGCCTCAATATTTTTATTTTTATTTTTATGAATTTGTTTGGGTATGCTATGCTTTTCTTTGCTGTTTCCAAACTTAGACCATCATCAAAATGTACACAACATACTTTGGACTCCATATCAAGCCCTCCGACTCTTAACGTCATAGTGTAGGTAGCGAACTTGTCTACCTACTCATAATTATAAACTGCTTCAGGTTATAGATCTTTATGTTGCAAGTTGCTGCAAGTGGAATTCTACTTCTTTATTTTTTAGCGTTTTTTGTACATTACTCAATTGCATTCGAAAATGCCGCCACTTACTTTGCAGATTATGCCTTAATTCCATCGTTTGGATCACTGAAGAATACTCTATTCATAGAGTAGCTACAGCTCTCATTTTACGGAGACGGTGCGTTACCCGGAGAATTACGGCCACAGTTCTCAAAAACCACAAACAATGATGCTTGCTAAACATAACCGCCTTGAATGGGGGAAGTGGGATTAACCCGATTTTTAAATTGCTGGTCGTTTGCGTATCGAGTCCAAGAACGCTGATGACTTATTCGAATTCGATATCAAACTAATCTAAATTTCGCAATTTTGGGACTTAAAATGTTCGCACCCAACTAACAGAAACAAAGTCTATTTCGGTACTAAGAGCTATGGTTAGTTTTAAGTGGTCCTCGATGAGGTGCACTTTAAACAAGAATAGCTCCATAAACTGAAAAAATAAACTGAAACTATACTGCCACTGAAAAGTATAGGTATTACACTGCCTGCTCCTGGGCTTCTACGACTTCTGCAGAAGTCATTGTAGGGTTGTATACTCAGCTCCAGCCTTTGGGCATACCTAGCAATCGCACAGTCTCCGTCTATGTCATTCGTTAGAATGGTACATCTTTCTAAGTACCCTAAAACGTCCCCTACCCTATGCTTATACACATTTTTACAAAATACGATAATTACGATTTTCACAATCCCAAAAACACGATTCTCAGAAAGAAACACGAAATTTTGTTTGACAGTTCAGGCTCTGTTCTGAACTAAAAAAGAAAAACGCCTAATGTGTAGGTTTACATACTGTATAGTGTATACCCTCGGTTCTTAAACTGTGTTCCGCGGAACCCTGGGGTTCCGTGGAATAGTTTTAAGGGTTCCGCGACTTTCTTGAATTAAGAATAGTAAAACAAAAATAATTTTTGTAAGTATGCAATTACAAACAATTTTGCGCAAAAAATGTTTGACGCTTGTATTTTTTTTATTGAAGTGTGAGTTACCCATAATAAAAAAAAAAAAAACAAAAATGGTACAGCAACATCCACTTTTCAAAGAAAATTACGAGCAACAATCCATGAAGTATGCAAGCGTGTGAGTATATTTCGAGCATAGCTTTTATGAGGTACTGCACACTATCTTACAAAGAATGAACTTGACACAAAAATTCATTTTTGGGGGGTATCGTTCATGCACAGCATTTGTAAAGTTTCTCCATAATATCTCTCAAAGAATGAAAATATAATGAGAATGAAACCCAGCTTACAACAGTAACGGCCATATTATTCACTTCGGGTGTAAATCAGGTTTAAGTAGTTAGTGTAAAACCCTATCATTAATCAGATTTTTTTAAACCCGATAATTTAAACCAAATTAGTCTATAATATGAAATTTAGTTTAACCGCGGTTTAAATTACTTAAACTGGTCTACGGAGTCCAGTTTAAAATTAATCGAATTCAACGCAGAAAAGGTTAAAAAAAGTTTTAGGATTTGGGTTAAACTCACTTAAACCTGGGTGTGAACTTTAATCCGGATTAAAGTGAGTGAATAGTATGGCCATTATAGATCTGCAGAGTTCTTCTTCATCAAAACATGTATTTTGATACTGTATCATTGAACGAATTTTGGGTTGGTATATTAGGAGTGAATACCCTGAACTATCCAAACAGGCTATCGTGGAATCCGTCGGAATTAAGTTTCACTTCACCTATTCGATTCCCTTTCACCTCCTACTGCTATCGTGGAATCCGCCGGAAACGTTTCCTTATCGACACGTTTTTGGAAAAGGTAGTTTCACTGTCAAACGGCGGTCTTTCATTTGTCAATACAAATCTGTGTAGCTGCATTTGTCGGAGGCATAATTATGAAAAGTTTGTTTTAAAAGTGATTTAAATACATAACACATAAAGCATAAGAGGAAGAACGAAAGGAGCGGTATTCTCAGAGAAGAATACGAGACAGGTTAAGAGGAGCATCAGTATGCATGATTTCATGGAAATCCCGGATGAAATGTGTTTTTAGAGAGAATATTTATTGATTTTAATAAAGTTCAATATTGCACAGATTTATTACAAATGTTCGACTTAATAAAGCAAATTTTTTATATGCATACATTTTTTTAAAAAAAATTCTCACGACGTGCAAAAAAACCTATGAAATCCGCAATAATTTTGATGCGGGCGAGAAATGTCATTTTGTTCGGGAAAAATTCGATTTGAATGTTTTCAACGATACAGTGAAACTCATTCGCATTACCCTCACGGGGAACTGTTCACTTTGCGCATTTGACGATACCAAAATATTTTTTTCCCTGAATAATTTCCCAAACCCGATGATTTTTCAAATATGTATGAATGTTTATTGTTTTCGGGGCAGGTGGAAATCTTCGAATTGATACTCTGGTGGTGGTGGACCGTTGGACCGTTACAACTATAAATTTGTGTAAGTTTGAATTTTTGGGACGAATAGAAGACTCGTATGTTCGCCAGACGATCGCGAGAGGTGACGCAGTCACAGTTGAAAATCGCTTAAAATTTAATTAACGTAACGAACCAGAGACCCCTCGCACAGTAGTCCATAACTGCTCATCATTGAGTCAACCACGTGTGCTCAACTCATAGTAGTATTTTTACTCACTAAAACCAACCTCCACGTCCACCCCCACTGACATACACATTTATTCTGTATGTTAGGACATATCACGCAATTTTTTTTATCACAAATTAATTATAATTATTTGACAGGAAACTTTTCGGCGATAGTTCCTGCTAGTTCCGCAATTTTTATTGCGGTCGATAATAATAAATTATAGGGGTAAGAAGATTAAATTTGTCGTAATCGTCGCAAAAAATATTGTTTCGTGGATTATTTCAAAAACCGTTGTTTTGTGTGAATTCCTTATTTTACACACTGGATTTCCAACTCCCTGGATTTCTTTCAATATTTGTCTTTGTAATTGATAAAAACTCAAAACCGCATAGATAAAAATAAATAAACCACGTCCTTTGACAACTATAGAAATTTTTATTCTAACCAAAAAAAAGTTAAACATTAAATGTCATTAAAGTGACATAAATAAACATAAACTTAATTTTGACATATATGTACGTACAGGGCAGGGACGTCCACAGTGCGCACTGAAGAAGTTGTTGCTACATTTGTGGAGCGTATAGTGTTTGGAAAGGACCCGAATGAGACAGTTCGCCATCCACATGGAGCTATGCCCATTGCCCACCCACTTCATGGAAATATCTTGACTTCAGAGTTCACAAGATCCATCTTATGCAAGAATTGAAACGTGACTATAGTGAGTCGTACTTTTGATAAATTGGCCTAAAAAATGTTCATTGTTGTTGAGGCTCAATTTGGTTTAGCGGCTACGTTAATAAACAGCATTGCCGACCATTGTTTGAAGTAAATCCAAAAGGGATACCGACATAGTACACATAAGTGTAAAATCCCCACTTTTTGAAAAATCCTCAAATTGATTATCGCCAAACACAAAATCCCCAAATTCAAAATCCACCAAATCAAAAATCCCCAAAATGTTGATTCAAAATATTTAAAGAAATTAAAGAAATACCTATTTATTACCCGTCGTGGATGAGCCGTTTATCCCTCGCGATGTGGTGGCTGTGCTACAATTCTTCGAGATGCCCCTTTACCGCTCATGGCTTATTCCGTCCGAGTTAGTGACCCAACACGCGTGTTACTCCGAGTCTGTCGCCTTTTCGTTCCTCTTCCATGTTGCATTCTGCTCGAGGTACCTCACCAAGAGGAATATACCCTCTTCGATTTTTCGATTTCGGCCGCTTTTTCTCTTCGTCAGAGTTCGGAATTACTGCCCAGCCCAATGACCTATATGACCTCTCGGTTTTTCGTTTCATCGAAGTTCGGAATTAGGGCCAAACGACCTGTCACTTTTCCGTTTCACCCGGGCACAAAACTACTACCTAACGAGACATAAAAAGTTTTACATCAAAAATACCCTATATATAAGCGGTTTGTTTGGGTTTGTTTGTTACCTCAAGGCCTTCAAATTTCAAATTAAAAAATTGACGCGGCCTTAGGTAGATGTTAGGAAGGTATCAAATATAATGTCTTAGAGTTAAAATTTCTACCAACTCCCATATACAGTCCAAGATGTCATCTATAGCCCCTTTGAAAATTTTCAAATTGAAGAAAAAGTTAATTTTGCCCACCAATGCTTACATCAATATTCTTCATAGATGAAAGCGAAAGTCCATCCAAGTCTCTTTGACATCAGCACACACATATATCTAGAAAAACAAACTTTTATATAAAAAAAAAAAAAATCATATCGAATAGAAAACAAAAAAACGGCATTTTATCCATTCCCCACGCGCGTTTTCATTTCTAAGTCAACAAAACAACTAAAAGCAAACAAATCAAAGCGCACCCAGCTACCATACAGTCCAACAACGTCACACATGTGGTTTCACTTCAACACTAAGCCCCACCAGCCAGCACAGAGCGACGTAAACGTAATAAAATAAACTCCCGAAATGTTTTCCAAAAAACAAGACAACAAACCTACTAAAATTACTATTTGCTGTTTTACACAACCATAAACATTCAGCCGGACTCATCCCCTCATATCCATCTATAGCGCACCATCAAACTCCTGTCTATGCTGTCTACTAAAAATGCATCGTAAAATTGACGAACTGTAGTCTATAACTCCTTCATGGGTCATGCATTTCCAATGAAACCAGAGCAGCGCGGAGGAGGAATCCTTTTATTTTCTTACCCAAATCCTCCCCCGACTTTGGGATATAGTTTTCTTTCAGACGTTTCGCGTGTGTGTGCCTGACTCCGTGTTTATGTTATTTCAAATCCCTAATGGAATTCTCGAATGCTACTAAAGTTACTAGAGGCATTAGAGTTGAGTAGTAACGTCCGCCTCCACCAGCACCTTACGAACGGGGACTCGGTATCGGTCTCGGTGTTTGGGACCAGTCGAAGTCATTAAGAATAATTCTTCGCCCTGCACATGCAGACCCATAAACAATGGATTAGTGTTCTAAAAAAAGAATCCTCTCTCTATAGTTCAACCACAAATGAGATTCGATAGTCTGGAAGTCGTCGTTTTGAAGAATTTCCCTTCGGTAGGATATTGTTTTTTTTTTTTTATTTAAATTAAAAAAATCAACTTCTGTTATTATAATGATGACCCTAGAATACTCGACCTATCCAACATCAATGAGTGTCGCATTACAGACATTCCCAATAGTGTCCTTGATTTTTTTTTATTTTTTGTATTCTAGGTACCGCCTATAAGAAATCAAGTCCTCTGTTGGATTGGGTTAAAGGGTCGTTCAAGTGATTTATTGTAACGCTGAGTGCATTTGACAAGGGATTTCTCTCTTCTCTTCTTAAGGAGACTTTCGGCATCATCGCATAGTCGGTGAAGAATTTAAAGTACCTATAGTTGTGCCACCATTTTGATGTGTTTGCCTTAGTAGACGGACTGGGCTTTAAGTTCGATTTTCGAAAGAAGAACAATTAAATTTAAGGTTTTTTAAGAAATCTTCTCACTTTGGTCCTTCATAAAATCGTTACTTTGAATTGTAAAAAAAAGGGTTGTGTGGAGAACCATCACAAGACACTAACCACCTTAGATCCCAGAGAAAATCATAATTTAATACCTAGATGGAAAAACGTATACGCTCTTTCCCTACAGAATTTAAATATCTCTTCTGTCCTATTAAATAAGTAGTTTCCCAGAAGTTTTGTGCTAAGCTATGACATTCACAGAGTCTATGTCATTCATTACAGAACCTACAGAGATCTGCGTCTGAAAGTCCCATTCTTTTAGCATGCTTCCTAAGAAGACAAGGGCCAGACAGAACTCATATTCTCATGATTGTCCTGCTCAGTTTAGGAATTCCCTTAGTTCGCTTGTAGTCTATTTGTGTTTGCCAATCTTTGGGCTTCTGGTTTTTGTATGTTTCTTTGGTAATTTCCTCAAAAGTAGGTATTCAAAGGTGGGTTGACGTCAACTTGTTGATTTCGCATTATTTCTCCGTTCTTTTTAGCCAATTCATCACGAATTATTTCCCTTCTATGTTGTAGTGACCTAAGACCTAGCATAAGCTGTACGCATAATGCCTCAAACATTAGTGCGACAATCCCTGACTATTATCGATTTGACGTAGTTCGATTCTTGAGCTTGAGCAGTCTGACTGTTGGCTACTATATACAAATGACGATACCTACTCTTATCGGATATCGATGCCATCTCTAGTAGTTCTGCGGCTTTAGAATCTTCGACTGAAAGAAACTGCAACTCTCTGACCTGACAGTATTATTGACATTTACATGTCTCGATTTGCAGCATAAATGACAGAGCTTTTTCCCTCTGTGATTTTTAATCCGTCGCGTCGCATCGATCGGTCTGTATACGAAGTCCAGGCAAGGGGTGATTTCATTCATTATAATGGAATTGTTATTGAAAAATTCGTCAGTGATTGAGCAGTGTTCTATTTATTACTTTTGAGAAAGGGGCCGGAGTTTGTGAACCTGTATTCTATGCTTCTAGCTGTGCAATTAACTTGTAAATCAATCGGCGGCGGTAAATTGAGAAAGGTAGGTTGAAAAATGTACACAAATGGGAAGACGTTGGGACTACTAACAGACATGTTAATAAAAGACTCAATAATATTTTTAATACGCCATCTGATAGACGGTTGATTTCTTCGACAAGCCTACCAACACACCTGCATTCTGCATATCACCTGCTTTAGTCGAATAGCCCTCAATAAATGTTGGGCGTGAGAGGCAACCGGATGAATTTTACGTAAATATGACGTATAATACGCGTAATGGCAGCCAAATGGTGTAACTGCATATTAAATATCCGTTATCATAACTGATGCAACTGAAGCTACTAGCAAATAGTGTGATGACTCAGAGAAAAAAATAGTTACTTTTTTAACTATTGCCATAGTCACTCTATGAAATCCAATGAAATTTGTCGAATGACTATTTTTGCACAAAAATAAATTGAAAATAGTTACAAAATAGTTAAAAAATAGTTAAAAATCAATCATTTTATTTAGTGACTATACAAGATAGTTAATTGTGACTATTTTGATATTTACCCTCTACTGCATATGGAGCCATATATGGACTTTCATTTTCCGGCGTCGATTACAAGTACTACAGAATAGTGACGGGAAATAAACCGTTATTAAGTGACTTTGTTATTGTTTATGTATGTGTAGTGTGAATTTAATTTCATCTTTTTTACACAAGCGACAAAATAATCGCTGTCATGTTCAAACGTGTTCATCGTCAATTATCGGTAAGAATAAATTGAAATTAAAATATTTAGTTTGTGTTATTAGTACGAATATACGGAAATATAATATTTTTTCCTTAAATATTAGATACTGGTGATTGAAATATAGTTATTTGTTTTTCAATTATCCACGGGCAGTTCATGGTACAATGCATTATTTGCAATGTCCATATATGGCTCCTCATGCATTCACTGAAATATTTGCCAAATTTCGTAGTGCCATATTTGGCTTCTTATGCATGCAATTTAGGTAACTAGCGTGTCGTGTTTTTTGTACAGGTGAAGATTTCATGATCCCAACAAGGAGCTTTTACTCTAATCGGAGGTTTTATACTATTCCTGGAGATGGAGGGCAAAGTGACGATGAAATACTGAAATCAGAACCAGAACATGACGCAGCGGAAAATCGAGAGGATTTGGTGATAACCCCATAAACGGATGAGAGCAGTGAATATGATTCTGAAGATTATGTGCCATTATCTAATCTGAGTGCTTCATGATTTCCCACTTAATGCTGTTCGTTTGGATTCAGTCGATCATTTTCCAGAATGGCAACAATCAAGACAACAATGTAAAAATATGTAAAAATGATTGTCAGTACAGGTCTTTTATATTCTGTACTAAATGCAAAGTACACCTATGCATATATGCACTGCACCTATACACCAAAGACCGAAAAATAGAAATTGTAGGTAAATAATTAACTCCACATGATTGTAACTATATGCTGCAATTAATAACTTCATGAATTTTCTTATTTATTTCTGTATTTTAATGCCCAAATAAAGTTTTTTTTAAAGACAACACTATTTGTTTTAGTTGCATGAAACGCCATATATGGCATAATTTTTTTTAGGTTGAAAATGACTTCCTGCATATGACGCCATTTATGGCAAAAGTGTTTTTTTTTTTAAATTGACAATTTTTTAAAAAAATTTTTTATATCTACATCTTCTAAGTTTTCAAAATAGAAAACAAAATTGGTAAAAAAAAATTTTTTTTTTTCACTGGATCATAATGCATGCAGTAGAGGGTTAAAGCATAGTTATTGAACAGTTTCTTCAAAATAAGAATTAACAATCAATTGTAACTATTCTATAATAACTTCCTACTATGAAATAGTAGTATTTATTTAATTTAATTCATGATGGTATACACAACGACTACCACATAGTTAAAAATGACTATGGGTAGTAAAAACATAGTTGCAAATGACTATGCCAAATTAGTTTCGCTTGCGCGTCGATCTCTTTGTTGCATGACGATAATTCTGTGCTGAGTGTCCTTTTGGAAAAGTTGTTTGCAAGAAATAAGTGGTAAAGAATTTACAAAAAAAAATGGAATAACGAAAACGATTCTAATTATATTGGTGAAACTTTAAATCTAGAAGTGTTCGACGCCAGTAGAGAAAAAGTTCAAGTTAAATTTGTCGACAGTGAGGGCAGTGAAATACGTTTAACAAACCAAAGTGAAAATATTCTCCATCTCCAGACAACTGATAGGTACCTGTGAGACAATCGTGGACGGCAAGCTGTATTCTATTTTACAGAATTGAGATCTGGAAATTCTCTATCAAAATTTTGTTGGTAAGTTTTTATCATAATAGATTATAACTAGATAGCTAAGCCATACATTTTTGTATGGGACAGAAGTGAAGTTTTGCCACCATTTTGTATAAGGAAAACCGAAATATGAATATGAAGCTAGCTTGGCTTTATTTCACGGCACCGAAACGATTGTGTTTTTATGTTGTTTTAAAACAAATTTTTCGATTTTTTTAATAGGTATTTTAAAATTTTTAGACAACGACGACCTAAAAGAAATTGTGGGAAGTGACAAGAAATCGTACGGATTGTACGTCCGATTGCGGGTAAATTTGTTAATCTGAAAAAAATCTGAGGTTACTCTGTTAACTTAATTTATGTTACATTTGTTTTACTTTACCAGGGATTTCTAGTGCATTCGGCAGCTAGCGCAACTACAGTGGAGGAAAACATAAGAAGTGGTTCTTCCGCAAACATAATAATAATAATCATCGCCCTCAAGTTCGTGAGGTTTGAGCTCAACATATGCCACAGATTGTGTAAGTAAATGGTTTTTTGATTTTGTATCAAATAAGATAAATTTAACTTGGGGCTAACCTTTAATTTTTAAGAAATTAATTCCCCACCACTTCACCTTCATTTTGTAACGAATAAGACTTTTGTTAATAAGACTTAAATATTTCTAAATGTTTGTTTATAAATTTTTAATTTTTGTTTTAAATTCTTTATAAGGTATAATAAAATGTCAATTGCAATTTTTTGAGAAAAATGTTGTTGTTGATTTTTTGAAGAATTTTCAGGAAACTAATTATTCTTCTTGTATACGCGGAAAGTAAAAAACTATCAGGTAAGCATTTCCAAAACGTGAGAGAGGTACCTACTGAAGATGGCCATGTTAATAGTCATTCAACGACTATTCGATAAAGTGAAATTTAGCTACGCACAATAGGTATATAGGTATATGTTGCTGCTTAAATAGTTATAGTGATTATTAAAAAGTTGATTCTGAAAAAAAAAAAAAAATCAATTGAAAATCAAAATAGTCACAAATTACTATTATTATTAATAACATTGACTATTGAATAGTTATTTTTGAAAAAAACATCAACTGACAATAAAATAGTTAAAAATAACTATTGTAACTAGTAATGTTAACCATTAAGTAGTTGATTTTACGAAAATTATTAATTGACAATGAAAATAGTCATAAATAACTATTTTTAACTATTTAAAATAGTGTTCCCGATTTTTACTATGAAAATAGTTCAAAAATAGTTGAAAATACCTATTTTTTTCTCTGAGTGGCACGCGTGATCCCTTTAGTACAAATACATGTATCCAAGCAAGACGTTTTAGGTGTAGCCAAAGCCCTGTCAGACGCGGCAGTTATAGTACGTTAAAAATATCAATTTTAATGCAACCGCACCAATTTCTTCTAAAAGGTAGGATATTACAACGTTAATACAAATATAAAGGATATAAAGGACTTGGATGTCGTTAAGGGCATGCCAGACGAAGGCAAAAATATAGACGCTGAAAAAATATTAATAAAACTTGGTCGACGTCTCAAATCGTTATTTAAAGTGCTATAGAGAACGTATAGAGTCGTAGAGAACTCGGCATCATTTCATTTGATTATAGTGAAAGCTTAAAAACATTTAATTCAATTGTGATACTAAAAACACCTGTTCAGAGATTTTAAGAAAAACGAAAATAGCTATAGTACGCAAATTTGATTATACAAGCAATCGATATAGATAAAAGGCAAAATCGATCAAACATAAAATATAAACATACCTACACTACGCTTCAACTGAAACCTGTACCTCGAAAAATTATGCAAATTTCTTAAAACTTTGGAGATTATTTCTCTGAAAATGAGTAATAATAAGCGAATCCCTTTAATAGAGTGGTACGCAGCTCTAGCTAAAAAGTCAACTTTTTATTTCAGACTGTACTTCATATATATCTTTCAAAATTTAGCGCTCGGCACATTTTTGACAGAACCTATAATTTTCATTCTATTGTGGTTTTGTGTTGCCGAAAAGAAATTAATGAATTTTCGATACCTATGCCACGATAGTGAACAATTTCAAAAGTCCTTAAACAGACAGGGAAAGGAACAACAGGGAAAATAACTTAGTACCTATCGATGAATTTTTTAAGGAAATTCTTTTTAAGGCTGTTTAGCTGTTTTTAGTTACACTTATCCATAACGTATAGTCTATGTCATAATTTAGCTAGTATTTTTAGCTAAAATTTTGTTTCGCTCGAGCTGCGAATAGTGCTGACAGCTTGCAAAGAAAAAAGTCGCTTCTCCGACTTGAGTTCGCCGAAAGTCTCATGGCTAACGGCTTGAAAGGTGGAGCAAAGGAATGTGTTTTTTTTTTTTCAATAACAAAAGTTTAATTTGAATGGTCTGATGGCTATATAATTATTACTACTTTAAGGACCTGTGGAAACAAGAACGATTTTTAGCACGTCTCATAAAGGGTCCGCCATCTAACGTTTTTTTTTTTTCAACTAGTACTTATTTCGCGAATGGTAGCACTTAGCTCATGTCTGTTTTGACAGATTAATTAGTTTTATCCTTCCGCTGAACGAATATGGTTGTGTATACGCTTGAACAACGCTGGGAAATATTGCGACATTACTTTGAAAATCATGGTAATGTTGCAGAATGTGTGCGAAAATTGCGTACGGATTTTGGAAGAAGAGAAGCACCGTCAGCTCCGTATGTTCGTTATCTTGTGAAAAAAGTGAAAGAAACTGGCATCCTCATCGATAAACCAAAGCGTGAAAAGCCAAAAACAGTGCGTACACCCGAGAAAATTGCTGCTGTGGCAGAAAGTGTGCGTGAAGCGCCATCAACATCAATTCACCGTCGTTCTCAACAATTGAACATTTCGGAGACATCATTGAGACGAATTTTGCATAGAGACCTTGGTATGACACCATACAAAGTCCAATTGGTTCAGGAGTTGAAGCCAACTGACCATCCAATGCGTTTTCGCTTCGCTAAGTGGGCCTGCGATCGACTTAGAGAAGATGCCGATTTTGCCAAAAAAAATCATCTTTTCAGATGAAGCTGCGATTTGACACCGTTGGACTATTATTGAGACAATTGACGCTTTAAAGGACAATATTCGTGAAGCCATTGGTGAAATACAGCTGCACACAATCGATAATGTGCTTAAAAATTGGACCGATCGTGTAGGCTACTGCATGGCCAGCCGAGGCAGCCATTTGAATGAAATTATTTTCCATTATTAACCGGAAGGATTGTACTTTCAAATAAAAAAATAAATTTGAGAAAATATTCAGTAGTTTTTTTTATAGCATTTTCAAAAAAAAAAAAGTTATTTGGCGGACCCTTTATTATGAAAGTATTGACTTTGAGTTGCAAACATCGAATATGATAGCAACTCTTACAAGGCAATATTGGAAGGAACATTTCCTAGGCTCTCCAACATTTTCAGATCCCTAGAATGAAAATAATACCAACATTCGTATTCACACTGAGTGTTTTGTAAGTAATTGCAATTCAATTGATTGCTTGGATGGCCGCTGTACTTACCGGATATAAATATAATTTATAATGTATGGCGATGGCAAGTTTGTACATTTTATGAGTCTAGTCACAAATTTTGTTGACAATGAATTGCTAACTTCTGCCATTAAGGATGCATGGGGAGAAGTGACTCTAAATTACCTATACTTATAGAGACTTTTCCAAATCGAATTTATACGTTGACTTTTTTCAATTAATTTTGAATACATATATGTATTTTAATTATAAAACTATTCAATTGAAGAAAAAAAAGATGAGCAGCTGAGAAAAAAATTGCTATAGCTGGAAGATTATTTTGTGACAGTTTGAAGCAATGAACTAATTTTTCAAACATTAAAAAAAGAACAAAAAGACTGTACCTAAACTTATAGGATTTTTCGACTCTTTCCGCTCTCGAGAAAAGCGTATACCTATATTCAGTTTAGTTTAGTTTAGTTTAGTTTAAGTGGCTCTCGATGAGAGAAACACTTAGGCCTTTATTCGGCCCATTGTGCATACCACTGGGATTTGGGGAGTTGTTTCTTTTACTGGCTACTCATGCAAACCATTTGCTGCCGGTTATAAAGCTAAGAATGTTAGCGGCGCTGGTGTTACCTAGATCACTGAGATCGTTGAGAAAATAGTTTCCTAAGTGGGCCCTTCTTAGATTGGCCAGGGCAGGGCAACTGCAAAGAAAGTGAGTGACGTTTAAGTTTAAGTGGAGTGTAAATCTCCTTAAAATTTATCAAAGTTAAATAATTAAACTAAAATTAAAATCAATCCGAAACTGCCTAGTGCCAGCCGAAGTCGTTCAGATTGTCCTGGTCCAGAGACGAGTCTTTTCTAAGACGTTCAAAAAATAAGAAGTAGGGAAATATTACATTAATTCTTACTGTTTGGACTTTTGGATAGGAAGAATCATGGACTAAGGCAGGTAGAATTACAGGAAGAATGATTTTAAAAATGTTGGCTGTCTTCCATCCAAACCATAACTGCATTGACTTTACATCAAGCTAACAACGCAAATTTGTACTTGCAACACAAACAAATTTGGAAGTCTTACTTATTCGGTGAGAGAGACGAAGGATTTAAAGGAACTACATTAAGGTCCAGGAAATGAATTGCAATGCATTTTTTGTTAACAAGGTTTAATCTAAATTATGGTGCAAACTAGGGTTATTTATGCCCATTCGCTCTGGGCCGCAGATTTCTCCATATCTGTCGACTTTTCAACAAAGAATTCAGTTTGCTCTTGTAAAATATATGCTTAAATTTAGTTCACTTTTTACAGTTTAGGTAACATCTCAAACCTCTTGTCACATAAGCATAGCCGCACCACCAACCCACTCTTCCAATTCTATCGCCACGAAGAAGCTTAAAGCCATTTAACTTGCATACTTCATCTTGTATTCCTTTAAAATACCACGTTTTCGTTACGCAGACAACATCAACCCTAGATCGCTAGATCCCTAGAACGGATCCCTGAACTCATCAATTTTAGTAAAAACCTGTGATGCGAAGCTAGACTGAATTTGATAAAGAAGTTAATGCTTCTTCTGGTAAATTTTAACACAATCCCGTGAACACGGAATGTTTGCAAGTTCAGTAGAAGATGGCACCCTCAATATGGCGCTTGCCAACAGATCCACAGGTGGTTTCGACACTTCGAATACGAATGCGCAGTGTCGACACGGCATTTACGAAATTTCAAAGGATTATACCCAAAAGGAGCTTCTCCACTGAATTAATTCAGTCTCCTACTATAATAATTCGACAAAATATTTACAATCGAATATAGCTAGTTCCCATCTGTCTGTTATACGACTTCAATCGCACCCCACCCTAACCTTGGGCGATGAAAACCATTCAACTTCATACTCCATAAAACTTTCAGGACGATTTATGGAACATTTTCATTTCCCCATCTCCACACGGTAGCATTCCAATACCAACATGAAATTCTTACATAAATTCAATTTAAATGTGGATTATGTTCGCCTGTCCAAAAATGTTATCATCCACCACCACCCATTTATAGCAAGTGTTTTCCACGAACGCGCACACACAACATCCCCCTGGCGTAATAATTCTCGTGATCAAAACTGTGGGAAAATACTGAAAATGTCTCAACGAGCGCGGTGCGTAAGAATGTATATCTAAGAAATCGCTCCACATAGCTGCTGAGATCAATCAACGTTGTAATCCGCCTCCTCCTCGCCGACTTCCATCCTATTCGGGGTGTCATCTGCATGTGATCTTTCGAAAGAATCCGCACTGCGATGAGGAAAGATCCTCGCTTCCCCTCTGGAACAGATGTCTGTATTCTCTCGCGCCCTGTGCCATGTAGATGTGTGTTTAATGAGCATTACTGTCGCGTTTGGTTGCAAGGCTTCCATAAAAACCCAAAGAGATATCGAGGACCGCATATGCATTACTGATCCTGGCTTAATTAGGAAGTCATCATGGTATCATATTGCTATTTGGAATAGTGGATTAGTTTTGGGTTGGCCTATAATGAAATGCAAGTCTCCCATGACAGGTAAGACTTTAGGGCGTTTCTTGTCATGGCAAATATGGATCATAGGAAGTAAAAAAAAAAAAAAAAAAGCAACAACATACACACTACACTTGGTACATCAACATGTGTTGGAGGAAATAATAAAATAAAATAAAAACACATTCTGCGTTATGTAAACAAGTTTTATTGACTTACAGATAAACTGAAGTGAAAAGTCTTTCTGGGTGGTTTTTGTTGCCCAACTGGGTCGCAATGTTTACGTTACAACCGAAGATTGTACGCCTTTGTGTAGGTCAGAGGGAGACTTGTAATTTAAACATAATACTGGAGTGTACTAAAAGCCCATAGATCTTTTTGAAGAGCTTAATTTAACTGATGCATATTCAAGGATATTTTTTTGCTAATAACATATAACTGCATCACTTTTCCAAAACGTATTACTTTTCCAAAGCTAACTTTTGTAACAAACGAGTATGAACTCCGAGCCTTCCCCAACAGAAGCAGGTTCTTTTTTTTGTCGAGTTAGGAGCACTCAGATGCATCTGATCCATTTTGCTACCAGGAAGCAAGTTCAGTATTATACACAATTTACTGAAATTTTCTCGACTTGAAAGAAAAATCGAGAATGCACTTCAGCACCGAAGATCAAAGCAAATCATCGCAGACAGATGTGTCACTTAAGCCTATGGTAACCTAGGAGCAAAGTATAGGGACTTTGTCTAGCTATGAACTCAGATTCTGACACCAGCTCTGAGATTAAAAGAAGAATAACTCTTGGCAGTCGCTGTCTCTTTGGGCTAAGACAGCAACTGAGTAGCAAAGCCCTCTCAAGCCCTCTCTCGAATAACTAAGTAACCCTTTATAAGACCCTATAATCGTCCCAGTTTTTCTCAATGTCGCAGATGCACGGCCTCTATCAAAAGTCGAGTAGGTTACCCTTGGTTGTTACGAGAGACTGAGAGACTGTTCAAAGTAAATTTTTAGAAAATTGTTCGGTCGCGACTGGATATACGGTGATTGGAGGAGGAGTTACAACAACGAATTGTACGGGCTGTAGCGACGTCGACCTAGAGAGAAGACTAAAGGTCCAACGACTGAGGTAGCTGGGTCATGTAGAGCGAATGGACGCGAATGCTCCGGCACGGAAGATCTTCGAATCCACTCCACACCCGAGGGACAGCGCAGTAGAGGAAGACCGTGACTCAGGTAGTGCACGCAAGTGAAAGGGAACTTTAGAGTTTTGACAACTTAGCCAATTTATAGTGCGAAACTGGAGATAGCTGGGCAAAGACGCTTGTTGGTTGAGGCCCACGTCCACCGCGGACTGTAGCGCTACCTTAAGTAAGTAAGTAGGTAATTAAGTAAACTAGGAGCACACGTTTAGTCTGTTCGAAAGAAACCAATTCTTCAGATCGAGTACTCAACCATGACCGAGTGCGCCTTGCTTAGCAATCTCACCGGAGATCTCATTTCGCGTAATTTCATTTTGACATTAGGCCAAAACAAGAGCCAAAGTGTTCAGCTTCTCGATCGAATTCAAGGAATTCATGCATTTTCATCAAAATCTAGGCTTATAGACCTTATAGTTGAAGCCAGTCCAGAACGCAAAAAAAAGTCGACTCTACATTTGCACAATACCCGAAGTTCCGGTTGCATTGCATTCGACTGCATGGAGCCAGGGTCGTCGCCTGAGACGGTGGACTGCACTTGCCTTTTTCAGCTGAGTTCTAGCTAAATTTTCGTAATTTTTAAAGCTTGAAAATAAAAGATTATTATTATGTGCTCGTCTGTTTTCAATCTCATCTGAAAAAAAATTACACGACTGGGTCGCACGAAACTTTCTCGTTTATTGCAAGTTTACTAGAAGATTAAGGGCCAGTTTCAAGACTAGCTGATAAAGTCTCGGATAGACTATCCGGAACTTATCTGTCAGCTAAATTTCAACTTTTGGTTTCAAAGGTTTCGGATAGTGATATCTGATAGATAAAATAGTCTCGGATAGGCTATCAGCCGGTTCAACTGGCTGTTAAATCCTATATCCGGAAGATAAACAAAATATTTACTTGAAGTGGCTGGAAAAAATATAGTTTCAGAGCATTTTTTTGTTGACGAGCGTAGATTGGCCCGTAGGAATATAGAGTATTTCGCCCAAAGCGACTTTAAAAGGAAAATTTTAATCACTTTTCTCCTAAACCTTCCTACCACGAAGGGCTGGTCACCTTGACGTTGCCTCTTTTTCTGGACGTTAGTGGTGTAGGTGGCTGTTGGCGGCTTTAGTCGCCAGTAGGGTCACCCATGCCAGACAGACTGTTTTCATGAACAACAAACTAAGAATTACACAGAACTCTTAGTTAGAGTGCTCGATAAGACTCTCCCCCTCCCCTCTTCTCCTACTTCTATCCACAAATCACCATTCTCTCTATCCTAAGCTATACCCCCTTCCCCTGGGCTGGACGAAGGTGTCATACGAGATACGACCCGTGCTGATAATCAGCCTGGTTGGGGGCCCAGTTTAGAGAATAGCTCAGCCACAAACGGATACCTGCTTCAGCTCCTCCGTTAAGGGTTTTTGGATTTTTGGTGCTTCAATTTTTCTTCTGTTAATTTTTCAAATGGCTTTTTTCTTTTGGTTTACCTAAAAGAACAAAAAATATTAGAAAACACGAAACAAAAAAAAATACAAAACAAATGACATGTGTATCGAAACAAACGTAGCGGCTGATAAATTTTTCCGCAAGTTAGTTTATCAGAGACTTTGACGATGAAACAGAAAAAAATATCAGCAAATTTTATCTGGTGGAAAGCGTTATGTGTCGGCTAACTATCCGAAACTTTATCCGGAACGTTTGAAACTGGCCCTAAAACTCAATCGAAATATATACTAAGAAAATTGTTGTTCACATAAAAATAAAAACAAAACTAAATTTTAAAATATAAACCTATTGAACATAATGTGTCCAATTCGGAAGTCATTATTTAAAGTGGACTATAGATTGTCTAAGAAGCAGGTTGACAAGATTACCAAGCAATTGTCATTTTGGTCATTTTGAACATCTCTTATTGGCGATCTCTTTTTTATAATAAACAAGTTAAAAGTTTATGCAGTGGTTTTTCGAAAACTTTATTCGAATTTGAGGCTTGATATCACAATTCACAATCGCAAATAGGTACAATTGACATTTTTCGCAAATTGTATGTGTTTTTGACACAATTGAACGTCAATCGATGCAAATAATTGTTGTTACTTCGTTAGTGGTCGTTTTATTATTTTTGATGAAATTTTCTAGCCGAACAATATCATTTTTTTGAAATATGTTCTACATATTTCATTACTCAGTATCCTTTGGGAAACCTGTCTGCAAAATTTATGAGAATAAGCATTTTTTAAGATTATAGAGCTTACACGAAAATCAGAATAACGTTGATGAGCCTCGCAATCGCCAATTGAATCAGAGGTGTCGTCAATAATCAGGGTAGCAGACACTTTACATGAGCTATACTCTGGGGCTTATTCCCAAATGCGCGGCGGATCGCTTTTCATGGCGGATTTGTATTTTTGTATTTACAAAAGCGATTTGATCGAATCAAAAACGAAAGCTGTATAGGTGACGGATTGCTGGCGGATTGTTCGCGGATAAAAAATAAACTAAATTCCTGTGGCGGGAAAAAGCTGTCAAAGTGTTGGAAAAATAAATGGAAAATTGCAACTCAGAATTGAAAAAAACTGGAAAGCACTAGAAATATAATTTTCGTCCTCGTTCGCATTTGAGAATAACCAAAAGCGAAGACGGTCGAAATAGGGGTATCGCTTTCAATACGATCCGCCGCGCATTTGGGAATAACCCTCCTGACTTATTGGGAGCTAATGTCAGTGAGGATTTTTTCAAGAATAATCAAATTGATGAAAAAGAAATGCCAGCTGAATAGCTCTCACGTCCCCGAAGTGGGTTATGGCTTGCGTCCTAGGGTCAAGGCTGCGGATTTCTGACCTCCAGGTTGCGGATTTCTTGCGTGGATTTTACTATACCCAACTATACATAATAATGAAAATTGTAACTGAGGAACGAAAGCCTCGGGCTGTTGATAAGCATGCAAAACAGAAGAAGGACCATGACATTTCAATCTGCATCTTGAATGTCCCGACTTTGAAAAGGCCATGTACAGTCGAACCATTAGCGGAGACTCGACTGCCACAAAGCAGATATATAGCTGCCATCCAGTAAGTACGATGTTATGGGCCTGACAAAAAGCAAATTCAGACTGCTATACGGAGAATGTTCACCGCTTCCTGGGGATATATTTCCAGAAGTATACAATTTGCAGCAATTTAAGTGCAGAACTAACATACATCTGCAAGCATCTCGGGGCGCTGTTGAAGCGTTATAGTTATAGGTTCGCCTTTCCCGGAAAAAAAAATGTAGGTTTTGCATACAATCAAAAGTCTTCATCTATAAACGCAATGGAAATATAATTATTTTCGGGGCTTGAAGAAGCCATGACTAACCATTACACCATTACGCTACATCAGTTTGAATTGCCTTTACTTTTTTTTCAAGTAAAGCTCATTTCCGATTGGGAACGGTTGATTAGAACGACATACAAACGAACGGAGTCGTATCTACTCATTTTTGCTAGATCGCGTCAAAGGCTTTAAACTCCAGTAGATAATAAATTGTGAGACAAGTTCTGATATTCTGGTTGCAATTTTCGACAGTGCAATTTTCATGTCAGCTGATAAGTCAAATCTGTTTCTCTGATGCATTTTTTTTAATAAGGAGAAGAGATGAAAATCCTTGTTCGGTGTGTTGCAGTCTTGCATTTACCACTTAAAATCCATCTTGTCCACGTATGTCGAAACAGTACGCGGCCATTTTTATTTTTTTTGTTTAATATGTAGCATTAAAGAATAAAGAATCAAATAAATGCGACCCTTGTAATGGAAAGACATTGATAGGCCGCTCATTGAAAATGGATGAATGGGTTACGTTTTGAGTCGCTAACTTTTCTAAAAACCAAATTTTCGACCCGGTACTTCAATTTATTTCTGCTTTCTTTTTTCTATTTCTTTTTTTAACTGCCAAATTTAAATATCTGCATGAGTCTCAAAGGCTTAACAAAGGAATAACATCAATTGAATTAAGAATAGCACTTTACATTTTCTAAAAATAAATAAATTACTAATGTGATAAATTGTAGACCGACAACTTTACTAGCTCTCTATTTACCTAGCGTTGCCATCCGTTCGGGTTTTCCCGGACATGTAGTCTTTTTCGCCTATGCGGGGAACGTCCGGGATAGTTTTTCTTGATTGTCCGGGTTTTTCATTTTTCATCGTCAAGAGAAAAGGAAATTCGAAACTAACAGAGCTTGAGAGTGTCAATTTTATCCCCGCTTTTTTTAGTGATTTTGAATTGTAACTTGTTGCTTCTGAATTCTGCAACATATTATTGTAATACCAACTTTGGAAATCGACAGAAAAAATGTTTAGTGTTGTGTGTTCACCACAGTACTCAAAATCTAATGCGATCTTACCTATTGAAGTCGATATAATCACTTCAAAAATATAAAATACATATTTTGGTTGATAATGTATATAGAATACCTACCAGTCATTTTTATACCATTCAAAAAGGAGATGGTTTTCTCTTCACTCGGCAGTGGAACGACTTTTGTTGTGTTTGAAACCCTAAATTAATATTTCGAAGACGTCAGAAATCCACCAAAAATATAAAATTTTTTTTTGTTGTTTAATGTTCAATGATAAAAAATGTTTCCAATATTTTGAAACTCTGTGAATGGCAAAATTACGAAATTTATTTTGTCGACAATAACTCGGATCCCAAGCCAAATTTTTAAAATCTCAGAAATTCAAATTAATTTTTTTTATATCTTCCCCTTTGGAAGTTGAAAAAAAATTGAGTAAAATGACTAAGGAAATACATATCTCTATCTAAGATTTGAGTTTAGTGAACATCTTTTTTCAACACTTTCATATGTGTCAGAAAACCAGCCGACAATAATTTTTCAGCGCAATTGACACACGGCCTTAAAACATGAAGTACCTACCTACCGCAATAAAAACGAGAAAGTTAAAATCATTTTGTAAACAATAGTACGCGCATTTTTGTCATAGTTTTGTACTCTTTTTAGATCCTATTTTGTCCGGGAAAGTCCGGGATTTTCATGCTCGGTAACTACTTTCTTTAAATTATTTCTGGCAACCCAAATCTTACCTAAAGGTTGTGGAAAGCGAATTCCAATTTTTCCTGCAAGTATAAGTTAGTATCTACAGTGGCCGGCATAAGTATTTTGAGAAAACTAATGTTAATTCTGCTCATAATTTGAACTTACTTCATGTAAATTTTGGCACCAAAGGAAAGGTCATTTAAATTCTGTTTGAATGATACAAACCTTTCCTTAAAATTTTAGAATTTAGAATTTTTGTGAATGTTTACTTTTTTGACTTTTTTCCTCGGTATCAAACAAAAAAATGTTTTGATGCAAAAAGTTTCTTCAAACAATTCTAATAGTGACTGCAAAAATTTCTAATATTTTGTATGATATTTTGAATGGTATGATCTCAGAAAAATTTTGTATGAAAAGGAGGAAAAAGTGGCTAAAATAGTCATTTTTAGCAATTTTCAAAAAATCATACAAAATATTAGCGAAGAGATTTTTGAAATCTTTTTTTGCATGTCACTATTAGAATTGTTTGGAGAAACTTTTTGCATCAAAACATTTTTTTGTTTGATACCGAGGAAAAAAGTCAAAAAAGTAAACATTCACAAAAATTCTAAATTCTAAAATTTTAAGGAAAGTTTTGTATCATTCAAACGGAATTTAAATGACATCTCCTTTGGTGGCAAAATTTACATGAAGTAAGTTTCAAATTATGAGCAGAATTAACTTTGGTTTTGTCAAAATACTTGTGCCGGCCACTGTATATCTATACGCATTTTTAAGATTTTTATATAATGTAGAGTAACAAAAATGTTGTACAAAATACTAGAAACCATTCCACTGACTCAACTTGTACATTGTACAATGTGTTATATTTTTAGAATTATACCTATTTACTTTGTTTATATTGTTTCAATTTAATAATATGTACATTTTTTCTAAACATCTTATAAATAATAATTTTAATCTTGATCGTCAATATTTTTATAACCTTTTTTAAATTTGACTGATTTATTGGTAATGTACTTCACTGGGTCCGTGGTATACCATCCAACCTCCAGCACTGAAAACTGAAGGTACTTTTCCATCCCAAACAAAAAATACCCTATCGGGTCAGATTTTTACTTCTGATTCTGCTACGATAAAATGGGGTGCCGCAGGCAAGTAGAAATATATTCGTCCAGTACCATTTCGACGCATATGTAACTTTTAGGAAACGCCCCTCCTGTTGATAAACAAACAACTGGGCTCCCTTTTTGCATAACAAAGACTTTCTTTGCTTTGAAGAACCACCGCCAGAGGGAAACAGTTAAAAATCTTTTCTGTTGAAAATTTATCCATAAAGAATTTACAAATTTTATGAAATTTACATTTTTTTCATCATCCAGCCCAAAACACTACTACAGCCTTCTTTGGCTGACCTTGTCCAAGGGTGCCGCATAAAAACGGAAAATCCTTCTGGCTTGACCTGCAGAAGAATTTAGTAAGAACAAAAAAAAAAAAACAACAATTGGCCAGGGGGGTTATTCTCAAATGAGCGGTGGATCTGAAATAAGAACGACGGCGAAAATGATATTTCCAGTGCTTTTCAGTTTTTTTTTTTCATTTATTTTTCCAAACCTTTGACAGCTGTTTCCCGTTACAGAAATTTAGTTTATTTTTTACCCGCAAATAATCCGCCAGCAATTCGTTACCTAAACAGCTATCGATTTTAAATGAAAGTAGGTAAAAAATTTTAAAAACCTTCTTTCAGCATCAAAAGTTTGCACGCTTTTTTTTATACATACTTTCTTATACAGTGAACTTCAAAAGTGAGTAAACACGGATTTTCTTTTGAGTTTTCTTTAGGGTCTGGAAACAGGTCTAAAAACCCAACAATCTGTAAAAATTTTGATAACGATGTAACAATAATTAAGCAGATTTCATGTCGACAGCAAAAATACTTTATAAATAGGTATCTAAAAAATAATTCCAAACTCCAAAGACAAATGAAAACCGCATTGGTGTTCACTCACTTTTGACGCTCACTGTAAGTCCGTCTTATCTGTGTGGCTCGAGTGACGGATTTTCCGCGATTTCGCTTCATTAATTAGGGTCGATCAAGACTATATAGATTAGCCTCTGTTCCTGTCTAGATATTGCTCGGGCCTTCGACAACATGCCGCATTTATACATCGAAAAAGCCGCCAATGCGAAATGAATGAACCGATCAGTTAGATAATGTTCGATGCTAAGGAGCGGAGCCATATCTGCCAAAAATGGACTAACATCTGCAACAATTGAAGCTTTAAGACAGTGTCTTCAAGGAGTGCATTGTTCATGTCACAATTGCCATGTGCTCCTGCCCGACTGTAGTCTTCGAGGAACTCCTCAATGCTCAACCTTCCTCTACTACAAATACAACTAAGGAAGACAGTATACCCTACTATAAAATTTCACCTCGTCCAAAAACGCAATCTAAAATATCCTAAGATTAATAGATTTACGACAAACCTCTCGATTCAAGTGGAAGTGGCTGGCATGCCCTCGACTACCATCGAAGCTGCAATATATCCGCCTTGCACTGGTATGTTAGGGAGACTGGTGGTGTGGCCCAAGGCTACAGGAATCCCACTTGGTATGGTACACGGACTGTTGAAAAACGCCAACTGGTATTGGGTTTGGCAGGGATCAATGAACCTCACTGCAATATCTCAGTCTACACAACGAGGATTTTACAAACTGTCTCGGGGTTAAAACGTTTTCAGTTCACCTTTCTCGAGAGAAGCATTCAAAAAAACAAAAAGGGTCAGTCCATGTACAATGAAAACGATAGAGCGAGCTCTCTCCATCATATCTGCGGCAATAACAGAGACCGATGTTGTCAGAATGACGTCCTTCGATAATTTTCAATTTAGGTACGTGTTCTGGTCCCTGAATTTGTCTTCTCTCATAAATTGTCAGAAATAGGTTCCTTTCCTAGTACTTAAAATACTTGGTAGAAAAGCAATAAAGGAAGACAACTTAGCGACAATATTCTCCGCCTATAAATTCAAAGCCCATTTTTGTAGATGTTGGCACATCCCAAATCAAACCGCATTATTGCCCCTTGAATATACCTAATTTATGTCAAAATAAACCGTCGACCATTGGCATATCTCTCTCACTTCCATATACGAAATTCCTTTCCCCACAATTCAACCAATAATTTTGTCATCTTAAAGATTTATTCCAAATAAATGGCACCTATACTACACAGTTACTCGTGCAATTATAAATTCCTCAAACCATTCCACATAGTCATTAAATACCCAGCAGTAAACTTCACCTCCCACATTCCTGGCGGCGGCGGCGCGGCGTGTGAAATTAGAACATTTTATGGCCACTATCAGCATCGCAGATACATACCTACACACCTACCCCACCAAATTCAAAACATATGTCGTCTTTTGTCCACTGACTCAGAACGCCAGCCGACAAACGACAAGCGATGACTTTTGCATTTCGAGAAAGGCAATTTCGCCGACTTGTCTCCTCCAATCGTCGGCGGCCCGATGCGACTGTTCTTTATTTAGAACGATAGACGAAAATGCTGCGGGAAATTTTCACACACACATACATGAACACAAAAAAAAAATTCAAGAAGATAAACAAAATGTTAAATCAAAACAATAAATCGTTAATTTTCTTTGATTTTTTTTTTGTTTCCTTTTTGGTCTTGAACGGTTAGAGTCCGAGAAAAGTCCATTTCGAAGACGTCAGTCAAATTGATGATGACAAAGAACTCTCTCTCTCTATACCTAGATCCTCGGGGGTTCTATACATTTTTTTTTTGAAATTTAATATTATTTAGAAGCTATTTTTAAACGCATCCCTCTTGTGCATCATCCACATACGTATAGACGTACTAGAGATCCTTGAGAAACACTGAAGAGCCTCTTCAGTGTGCGACATGACAGCTCCGAAACGGAACCCCTTTAATCGCTTCTATACTTTCTCTAAGTGGAATTTGGTTTTTTGATTTATACCATTTTTAATTGCTTTGCTTTTCTCCACTTTCTTTTAGTGGATGTTTGCCTTCATTTATCATCGTAAATCGTGGAGAAATTAATTCCACTGAAACCACAACATGCCACGGATAGGTGATGCCATTGATTGTCCACGACGAGAGGAGCTATCTAAGAAAGAGATATTTAATAACTTGCCCTGTTGACAGCCTATTTTCTAGTTTCCACACTTTTGGATGGCATTAGACGTTTTCGGCGCAGCGCATCATGGACTCGTAGTCTGAGATAATAGGTGGTTTTTGGGGAAAGCATTTGACAGGTCCTATCTTTATTTTGTTTGAAATGGTTTAGGGAAAAGTGTTGTGGGTATAATAGAGACTGAGAAATTTAACTGCAAATGTGTTTCAACAGACAGATTTATATGGGACTTGAAAATGGGGACAGATTTGGTGGTTCAATTAAGATTATGTGTTTATGAGGTGAGTACCTACCCATTTCGGCTTGTTGCAGCTTGTATATATCTGAATACTACAATAGCCGAAATGGTCTCGAAATTTGTTCGCAAAAAGGAATAACTATACTTTCGAGCTAAAACTCTAAAGTCCTTTGAGAGCTGACCTTCATCGCATTATTGAGCTTATTTCTTAAAACTAGAGAGATGTTCGAGGTTCCGTCCCCAAAAACAATGAGTAACCGACGACGTGTTTTAACTATTTCACCATCTGACAGACAGTTTATTTTGTCTGTCTTGAAAACGTTTTTGAATTCAGTTTGTGGATACGCATAAAACTCTTTTCTTACTTACGCTTTAGATAGTGCTAGTGCTATTCACGAAGAAGCACCGAATTCCTCAAATTGATCCACCCAAACTAAAGGGGATCCGCCTCAGCTTCTCTGACAGCGCCAAATACTTAGGTTTGGTTCTGGACAGGAAACTGAGCTGGAAACTAAACCTGCATGAACACATTAAGAAGGCCGCTACTGCACTTTACTCCTGCAAAAGGATCCTGGGCCTCAGATGGGGCATCAGCCCGAAAATAATGCACTGGCTGTATACAGCAGTAGTCAGACCGATACTCATGTACGGAATCATCGTCTGGTGGCCAGCATTAGATAAAAGAAGCTACCTCTCTCTACTAAATAGAATCCAAAGAGTGGCATGTGTCTGTGTGACCAGTGCCCTGCGGACAACTCCAACCGCAGCACTGGAAACCATGCTCCACATTCTGCCCTTGGACATACACGGTAAAGAGATGGCGGCAAAATCGGCATTGCGTCTGAGAGAATCACAGCAATGGAGAAGCAGTGACACAGGGCATGCCAATATTCTAAAAACTAATAATGTTACAACAGAAGTTACAGACTACGTAATCACGGTCCTTGACTTCACTATTAAATACAAGACCAGTATTCCCGACCGACAGCAATGGGAAGAGAATACGGTTATAGATGAAAATACGCTAGAAGTATACACACACACAGATGGGTCTAAGACGGAGGACGGAGTAGGAGCCGGGATTTTCTCAGTTCCATTCTCCCTAAACCAGTCTTTTAGACTACCAAATAACTGTAGTGTCTTCCAAGCAGAAGTTATGGCTATTCGCGAAGCCGCTGAACTGCTGAAGGTGAGATCGATATCGAACTCAGACATCGTCATCTACACCGACAGTCAAGCAGCTATTAAAGCACTCGAATCACCAATATTAAGATCCAAATTGGTCAGGCACTGCCGCAAATCTTTAAATGAGATCTCGGATATGTGCACGTTAACGCTGTGCTGGGTCCCTGGTCATAGAGATATACCAGGTAACTGTAAAGCAGACGAACTAGCAAGGAACGGCACGAAAATGGAACTCTCTACTGGTAAAGGAGAGCCCCATGTGCCAATTGAAACGGTAAGATACAACATCTCCACACTAGCACTGCAACAGGCTAATGAGAGATGGCTCGATATTGACACCTGCAACCACGCAAAACAGACCTGGCCACGAATAAATCGGCGCAGGACAAAGGTCCTGTTAAACGTCAGTAGAAAACATATCGGAACTCTTGTCGGAGTACTAACAGGCCACTGTGTACTAGGAAGACATGCCGTAAGGCTTGGAGTTACCGCTAATGACTTCTGTCGCAGTTGCATGGATGAGGAGGAAGAGGAAACTCCGTTCCACCTACTATGTAACTGCCCGGCGCTATCCTCGATTAGAAAGCAAACTCTAGAAGAGTACTTCTTTGAGGAGCTTGCTGATATTGCCGAAACGGATATCAGTAAAATACGGAAATTTCTCCAAAATTCGAAATGGTTCCAAGAGTAGCGGAAATAACCGACTCTGCTTGTGGTATCACAATGGACCTTACTTGATCTAAGTGAATTATTCCGTATTAACGGATAATTGCCACCTAACCTAACCTAACCTAACCTACGCTTTAGATGACCCTCATCGTCCGGGGCGACCCACGACCTCAACCAACAAGCCCCTTCAGCTAGCTGCTCCAGTTATATGCTCCAAGCCGATCTCCAATTGGGCGCGCCACGTGAGGTGGGATCTTCTTCTTCGTTATCCTCAAAGACTCGTCGGGCTGGTGTTGGTGTGTTGCTGTCCATACGCTCCACGTGACTCAGCCACCTCAGTCACTGTATTTTGAGCTTTTTGACCAGGTCAACGTCGCTATATACAGGCGGTAAAGTTCATCGTTGACTCTCCCCGACCACCACACTCAGCATGACCGGGATGATTAAGGTCTGGTACTATCACCCCTATCGCCAATAATATTTCCCACGGAATGTTTCCCATTCAGCAATTTGATTTACATTGCTGACAAGGGAAACATTTCCATCGGAATTTATTCGCGATACCCCTAAATATTTCCTTGGTTCTATGAGAGAGGGCTTTACTTTATAGAAATGTCCTCTTAGTGATGCCCTCACTGATTCTTCGCATGATTTCTATGCCGAGGTCATTTTAGAGCCTAGATAGACAAAATCTTTAACATAATAATACTGTGTGGCATAATGCTCCAAGATGCGTTTCGCCACGGTGTGGTGGGCGGGCTCATCAGTAGACGAACCACCACATCTGCCTAGACGCACAATTTTACTCGATGTTCACCGAGACAGTCATGTCATTCACAGCCTAAAGTGACTGTGAACCATACCATAAACCTAAACGTGTCTTCGGTCGAAGACAAAAACCGTATAGTTTTTATTTAGCCCCGGATGCCTGGCAGAATCAAAAATAATTTCACATTTTTTTTTTTTCAAAATCTTTAACTGCTTTGAAGTTATATCTGTCCACGTCCAGTGTGACGTTTTGCTCTAGTCGACGATGTTGAGAGTTCTTTCTCGATATACTTCGTTTTGTCCTTCGTTTGCAAATGCGCTTCAAGAATGATGTTAAATAAGTTACATGATAGCGCGTCGTCTTGTCTTAGACCTTTTTCGATATGAAAGGGTTCGGTGGTATTCTTTTCCACGGATCATTGAAATTTCTCCATCGTCATCTTGCACAGACGGACGAGTTTTCCAGGGATGCCCAAATTTGACATGGCTCTGTATATAATTCGTCCCTAAATACGCTTTCATAAGAGACCTTAAATTCCATAAAGACGTGTTGTGTATCGATCTGAAATTCCTGAATTTTCCTATAGGATCTGCCGCAGTGTGAAGAATTGGTGGTATAGGCCAAAAATGTTTTAGGTGTTTACACAGTATAGCCGACAGGATATTATTATATGCAACATTGAGGTGTCTTATTTCTCTGTATTTGGCGCAGTTCAGAATATCTTCCGATCATATTCTGCAGATACCAAGTCATCGCCCGCCACTTTAAACAGCTCAGCCGGTATTAGTTTGAATATTCCTATCCTTACCTCGTTTTGGTCGAGTGGGCGGAAAATGTTGACTATATATAATCGTCCGGATTGATTGGATCGTTCTGCCTGAACAGCGGAATTTCGGTCGTTTAACAGTCTGCAGAAGTGGTCTTTCCAAATCTTCAACGCCGCCGACTGTGCTCATAGCGCTTCCCAAAAGTATGTGTGACATTAAAATGTTTTTTTAAAATGGAATTATTTACATATTTGGTCAAGAACACAAAACGTTGATAAGAAAACAAAGAACAAAGCCCTATTCCAGCGATTTATTTTTTTTAAAGTGATCGGTGTTTAATTCTTGTTCTGAAACTGAGTCTTAACTTGAGGAGGGTTTGGTAGAAGAGATCCAGTTAGTAGTTTGAAAAATGGTGATAAAGTCCACAGATCATAGATGATCGTAACTAACTATGAAGTTCTTTACTTTCATGTAGTGGCCTCTGTAGAGAATTTACTGTTAATGCCAATGCAGTTTATTTAAGAGCTTTTTGGCTTAAACATTAAGATTTGAAAGGCTTTACATACAATGCCAGTCGGCTCTCTTTAATGCCAGTAATATATGATCAAAATATCATAAAGATCGGTTCAGTACTGTAGCAGCTCATGCACACAGTTGGGTAGACCTTCTAATATTTCTTAATGGTTTTTAAAACTAGGATTATGTTTTAAAACAATTTGCATTAAACTAGCTGTACCCGTTTGCTCGTGCCCAGGAATTGTATTGCTTAAATATGCACCTACCTACTTTTCTATCAGGCCAATGCACATCAATGTTCAGTTTGTCGAGAAAGTGCCACGCCCCTTTGCTACGTCTATTTACCAAGCTGTCACTTGGGGTAAAAGAAAAAATGCATGGTTATAGGTCGGACCAATCCTTTTGTGACCATTTTTGTTTGACAAAAAATTACTTTTACTTTAACTTCTCTTGATCGTGCGTAAAAAAGTTGCTTATAATAATTATATAAAAAATAAAAAAAAATTAAAATTTATAAAGTAAAAATTTTGAGAAAAAGGCATTTTAAGTAAAAAATTGTAACAACAAATTTTCAAAATTTTGAGTTTAAGGAGCCATAACTTTTTTGTAGCTGCACAGATGTACCCGAAGTGCTTAGGACTTGTATTCGCTACTAAATTGTCTTTTCAAAATGTACAAAATTTTTGTGCCTAATATTTAGTTTAGAAGTTTAGCGTTTTAAGCGGTAACACCTCCAAATTAGAGGTCACCTACTTTGATGGGCTATAACGGGAAATACAGTGGAAATAGACCCGCCATAAAATTTTTTGTTCAGCAGAACTTCAGGAATCTTCCCTTAAAGGAAAGTTTTCTTAAGACTAACCGCCAAATGGAGGAGCTAACTACACCAATCAATCTCATCTCTATAGTTAGAGGACCCCTTCAGAGGTAACAGACGGGGGGTTGGACTGCTACGGTCACCCCTCGCCTTTTCACCGAAGACAAATCGCGACATCTACATTCGGTACCAAGCAGCAGTTTGGAGTGCTTCAACCAGGCTTTTCTGGTCAGCACCAGGCTCTTTCATGTGGACGGATCGTCATAAAGGAAATATACGGGAGGCAGACTGTTACGGTTGCCTCCATCCTCTCTGAACAGACAATCCATTCACCGATTTTTGGTCAAGCAGTAAAGCAGACTGGTTCTCTGCCACGCACCAGTCTTCCTCCTCAGCGATGGCCGCGTCAGAAGCAATAGGCAGGGGAGGGGGCAGACCGTTACGGTCGCCCTCCACCTTGACCCGAAGACTAAGCCGTCACCAAGTGATGTAAATTTATACAAGATCCGACTGCCTCAGTCACTACCGAAAACCCCTCAACAAGGTAGGACACCCAAATTCGCAAGTAGCAATAAGAATTTCCCAGGGTAACGCCCGGCACAAAGAACCGGTTTGGCTGCTTCCCCCCCCCCCCCCCCCCTCCTCCTGTGGTATCACAATGGACCAAATTATGGTCTAAGTGTGTCCCCTTTGGGACAGCCACTTTACCTAACCTAACTGGGACACCCTGTATAAAAATCTGTCTCGTAAAAACTGTAGAGCTGCTGGAGCTGCTGGACTGATTTGAATAATTCATCTTTTGTTTTGTTCGTCTTCAATCAGGAATGGTTTAGCAAAAAAGAAAATTCCGAAAACCTCAAATGCGTATCGCAAAATTCGAAAACTACAAATTGGATTGAGCTCAAGTTTTCATAATTTTTTTTTAGCCCGGAGGAGTTTCTGTGAAGTTTGGTCAAAATTGGTCAAAGCGGGAACCATCCATACAAAAAAAAAACATTAAAAATCTTATATCTCGAAACCCACCTCACTGAGAGGTTTTGAGAAAAATCAATCAATCTTTATAATATTATGCAAGTTTCAGCTTAATCAACCGACTACTTTTCGAAGTCTGAAGAAAAAGCGTTTGCAATATTTTTTTTTGTATGGGGCGTGCCACGCTTTTTTGTCCAATTTGGATCAAACACCAAACACAGAGACACCTCTGAGCCAATCACAGAGTTTTCCTGAAAATTTGAACTCCAATTATCAAGTAATGTGAGCAAAATCATACGCAGTCCGCGACCGACCAGCCAGTAGCCCATTCGGTGAACCCAATCTTTTCGGATTATTTTCAATGGTTCAAAACACTATTTTTCAAATAGATCGAAAAATGTTCTACCCAAGTGGAATAGAGTACATATACAAATACCAGCACTCAGTCACATAAATTCTTTTTTTTGTTCGAAATTCGAAATTCTAAATAATAAAAGTACTGTCTCCATCGGATCAACTGACTGTCGGTCATCGTTGTTGTGAGACTTTGTTATTGATAATACAACTAGCTGTACCTACCCACACAATTTTTACCAATCTTACAGCAACACTCCTAAGCCAATACCTAAGATTATCTGTAAGTTTCAACACAATCGATTCGGCGGTTTTCGAGATATTTTTTGTATGGGCGCGGGCGGTGCGACGCCTCTTTGTCCAATTTTTACCAAACTCCACAGAAACCATATATGGACCAAACCCAAAGATGTGTGAAAGTTTAGTTAAAAACGGTAAATGTGTTAAGGCGTAAATCGACGAAAAACATTTTAGGGCTCAATTTTTATATATATAAATTAATTTGCTTCACAGCGTTCACTGGCTTCTTCAGAGAACTTTCAGACAACTGTCATGTCTTGTCAACTGTTATGGACCTAATCACGTAATTGTTTACAGTTTTGGACCTTAGAAATATCTACTCAATGTTGAACCAAATTGTGTTAGATCAAGATAGGTAGACAGGGCGACTGTCTCTGCGAACCACAGACACACTTGGCCCATAAGTTGGTCCTTTGTTATACCAAATAGATCTGAAGCCCATGAGTAAGGATATACAAACCAAGGACCCGCTACTCATTCTCAGATTAATAAAAGAAACTGGACTGGATGAAGTGCTCTAAAGTTTAAATTCTTGGAAAGGCTAAAGACAGAGCAACCCTTAAACACCGTTCTTAAGGGAACTGTATTGTGATGGGGCTCTGGAAAAGGGCATGAACCTTTCCAAGGGGGTACAATAGACCGCAAACAAGGTCGCAGTGCACTAAACCCTCTCCGATATTCTTATTATGACTCACGCCAATCGAAATATTTGTAATTTAAAAGTACGTTCTAACTTGTAGCGATGAAATTCACTCATCGCAAAATGTATAGGTATCCTTTTTCATTTCTTTCTGGCTAATACCAAAAGAATCTATACAACTCAGTGCATGCATACTGTAGGTATAGATACTTGCCTCCTTATATACTTCACACTTATAATCGGATATTGTGACCGTAAAATTAACAGAAAAAAAAAAACCAACTTAGCGCCGATCCTTTTCAGTGATAGAAAGAGAGGCGCTATGCATACCTACGGACAATTCACACTCACCCCGGTATCTCTGATATTTCCTAAGAAATATAAAAATTAGCATTAGCAATATTGTACATAGTGTTTTGTTTTTTTCCGTCCTATTGTCCACAGCAGGCCCATGGAATTTCAGAGCATGCATCGGATTTTCAAAGGACTCATACGCTCATATGGAACGCAGTGTTTTTCCCAACATATGTTGTTGATTGCTCTGGAGGTTTTGTAGACTACAAGCACAGCCATAAAACCCAACTCCCTTTCATTGTTCGCAAAGGGATATTCGCACGTGGTAGGCACCAACATGATGCCAAAACCAATTCAAGCGCCAGACAAAAATTACATCAGTCTATATAGTGATGTAAAACTAAAGAGAGGCGTCGAGTTAGGCATATCAAAGGGATGCATCTGCCCTGGGACTTGTTATGAGCTATTATTGTGTCCAAATTTAGCCCAACTATACAAGCCTTTTTGCCTCCGGAAACACTGCCTCGAATATGTTTTCATTAATGAGTTGGAATCAATGAATCCGCCAAAAGTCTGCACATCTGCACGAAACAACTACCGAGCAAATGTTCACTTGCTCTAAAAATACATACATACATCTTGTTTTCAAACAGATTGATTCGAATCGAAAGAAGGCAACAGTTGTGCCATCCAGGGTCAGCCTCGGCAGCATAGGAAAATGTGTCATTATACGAGACGCGCGTACTCTTCCACTTGAGACAGAAGAAAATAGATACCACTCACACCCCCGCCCCGTATCAAAGGCATCATTATGGACCCCATAATCGGGAGCTATTCCAAAGTTTATAATTTATCACGTAATTACTGTAGATGCTCGCGTCCAACTCTTCAAAAACCAAGTCCCGCAGTGGAGCACAGCCTCCCTCGCCTTCCGTTCCGATTTGGATTCAGTTGTGTCTGTGTCCCGTTGAAATTCAATACACTATCTGTTTTGAATTAGTGACGCCATGTTCTCGAGTTTTAAATCTGACAGAGAATACCATTCGCACTGTCAGTCAGCACCAGTACACACATATACATATGTACATATATTTTTTTGAGATTTTTGCTGAGGGTGTTGATTTTTTTTTTTTTTTTAATTCTTTGTGTGTTTCGGTATCGGTTCTTCTTAGGGCCAAGTTGAATTCGCTTCGCGCAAAATGGTTGGCCACGCCGGATGATATAATGTGACAATAAAATGAAACGGCAGCTCGCGCGGGTTGGAATTCTGAAGTTTCAATCGACTAATGAAAGATTAAAAGGGGAATCTTAGCATTGGATAGTCGCCATTTTTTATGGTTTTATTTACAAATAAAAAATGTTTCACTAGTTCTTTGTTTATTATTTTATGAACAAGAGAAAAAAAAAAAATAATTGAATTGAAATACTCGATGCGAATACATAAATGTTTGGTAATTTTTTTTAATTTAGTTTTTCTTTTTAATTAATTTCCAAATGTTTTGGTGCTGATAGTTTGAATTGAAGCAAAATAATGATGAACTCACATGACGCTTGTTAACAGACACAGTTTTATGAGTTTACTTTGGCCAAGGACGACCTTTTCTGCCTACATTTTTATAAAGCGTGTGTATCGCCTCCCCTAACATTTAATGATCGATTTTACTCAATATCGTTCAATGGCCTCTAAAAAAGGTCTTTAGGCCAATAAGATACATTTCAACCATGACAGCTTTAGGCTTATACTATTGGAGAAATAGGGGCTTAGTCGCGAACCGAACAGAAGGTGGTATTGCACTGTCCAGAGTCCAGCTATCTTATTGTAAGATACATGACAGTTTTTTAGGTTTTTGTAGGTTGGAGATCAGTGATTTTGAGAGTAAGCCCAATCTGGAGATGATAATTGCGCTAGCAGCCTACTGTCTTTACTGAAGATGTCTAGAAACAAAATTTATTCGTTGTTAAAGTAATGCGGTGGTGGAAGAAGCTCTTGTGTTGCCAAGCGATAAGTCTTCTCGAGCGTCCATAGGTTGAGAAGCTTCTGTCTAACGACAGTACCTACCGTGATGCTGAAGACAGAAATATCGGTGTAATTACCACAGTATAAAGTCAGTTCACTACATTCCTTTGAATCCCCTATTTGGAGGCGATTTGGAGGAGTCTATAGTACAATCATTATGATTGAAGATTTCTATGTTCCTTGAAAGTCTTAGTAAATTCATTGATTAAGCATTTTTCGATCGAACTAAGTAGAGTGGAGGATAAGTTTTAACGGACTTGCCCTCTTGTTAAGCATGTTGCGCGTTGGATATCAAAAACTGGTTAACGTAGCCCGAGCTCCTGACATGGAGGCCGATTACCTCTTAGAGAGAAAATACCTACTCGTGTTATTGATATCTTCTCTGGGAGCATATGTGACAATTTTCTTGCTTTGGGAATGAAAATAACTTTGACCGGTGTATCCAGTGCTAGATAGCCGTCTATAATGTGCCTTAGACGTTTTAAAGTTGCTCTGCGTTGTTGCAGTTGCATAGACCTAATTACAGGAACTATTTCTGAAGGGAGGAATACCAGTGACAGCCGTAGCTGTTAAACTGTGTAAATGATCATTTAGAATGATTCCACCTCGGATTCAATGGAGTAATCCATTTGTTCTTAGTATGCTGGGAGGGAATATCCATTGTGTGGTACCAGTGATTCAGTGGTTAGTGTGCTGGACTATTGTGCAAGGAGTCTCAGGCTCAATCCCCGGAAAAACAAAATTTACATCTTAAGATTTTTTCCACTGCGCCATCTCTCGCGAACCTCTGACAAATATTCGAGAATACATATAACCAGTGTTGCCAGCTTTTCTAAGGGGTATGGAGCCCAACTTTAAAAATCTTGTAGCCAAAAATAGCCCAACACGAATATGAGGAATAAAAATGCGCACCTATTTGTTTAATTGTTTACGCACATTTATTTTGATTAAATTGATTGAATTCAAAATTAACAAAAAATAACTTTTAGCTTCTTCATTCCATTTATATACGAACTCGTAATCTGAGATTAAAGTAATAAAAACAAAAAATATATATTTATGTGTTATGTTAACAAAACATATTCCAATAAAAATACAAAAAAACAATTAAAATATCAGCCTCTTCGTGAAAATTGCGCCTTAAGGTTTGATTAGAAACATAGAAACAACAACAACCTAACGACTTAAATAAAAGAGTAGAACAGACTAAAAATAATAAATAATTAAACTGTAGGTACCTATTCAAAAGAAAAGATAGTAAAAGAAAAATAATTTAAAAATATATAAGATTAACATTTGGTGAAAGTAATCAGTTAATAAACGCAAAAAACTCAATTAAAAATCGCAAGTTTCCTCCAAAATTTCTTCCATTGTGGAGGCTGATTCTTCGGTTGTTTCTGAAGTCAAATTTGCATAAATGTTAAGATTAAATAAATCTACAATGTTGTACATGTTGTACAAAAAAAACATTTTGCTGGAAGGGGACATACATATGCTTGGGCAAATAATGAGTTTTCATATTCATGCATAATAAGTCTTTGTGAGCTGATTTTACTACTGAGAAGTGAGAGTGTGTGTATCGAAATCGAAACTGGAGTTGACTCATTCACAATTACATTTTTAAAAAGTTTCAGTTCTACGAGTTCGCAATGAAAAAATTATTATATTTTTTTCATGATGTATGACTTTTTTCAATAAATTTCTAAGGAGCCTAATGGCCCAATTTTAAAATGAAATAGCCCAAATTGGGATAAATCCCAAATCGAACTTTCATGGAGCGAGTGAAAAATCCGAGTAGCCTAATTGGCGATAAATAGCCCGTGCTGGCAACACTGCATATAACTGTCCTAGAAAAGCTTCTCAATTCAGCCGTTCAGACTCGGCATAAAATTGCTCACATTAACGAATGGTTGAGAGAAAAGGTAGGGTGCCTATAAGGACTTGTTTCTCCATATCTTTATTTGTATTGTGACCAAGAAATTATTTAAGCTGAAGGAAAAATCAATAAATCAATGTAAACGACTGTTAGTACTGTTTGTTCTGAAAACAAAAAAGAGCTAGAAGGAATTGGGTCAGACACTAATGCAACAGAAATTATTAAATCAATAGGCTAGGCATCTAAATTAGGCCAAGAATTGACGAAAAACGATCAACGTGCTTCAGAAGATGAATAAACGAGAAACATACGTGTTTTAACCAGCCAGCGCAGCGTGCTGATAGGCTCGATATTAAGATTAACTCAAAATGCATAATAGATAGATAATTTATTTTCGTATTGAAATTTACATTTGGTGGGCCACCGCGCAGTTTACATACAGAGATTTGATATTTATATTACAGTCAAACTTCCATAACTCGAACTTCTTTAAGTCGAATTTCTCTATTACTCGAAGTTTTATTGAGAACTCTGCGCTTTCAACTTTTCAAATTTTGGCCTCCATAACTCGAAGTTTCTATAACTCGAATTTATTTTCTTTCATTTTGAGAGTTCGACTTATGGAAGTTCCACTGTATAACTTTCTACTGAACAATTAATTTTAAATCATGACTAAAAACAAAAATTATATTATGGAATGATATACTTTGAAGGAAAAATACGTTAAAAACCTTCAATACAAATAGAATTAAAAAGGAAAAAGGAAAACCTTAAAAAATAATCAGGTACATTGTAGTGAATAAATTATAAATAACAAATTTAAGCTAAGCAGGTACATTGAAATGGGTAAATAATAATCAATGAATAATAAATAATATATAAATAAATGTAAATAAATAAATAAATAAATAAACAAACAAACAAACAAACAAACAAATAAATAAATATATAAATAAATAAATAAATAAATAAATAAATAAATAAATAAATAAATAAATAAATAATAAGTATTAAATAATAAATAACAAATAGTAGACAACAAGTAACAAATAATAAATAATATAACAATAATAAATAATAAATAACAAAATAATAAATAATATATAACAAATAATAAGTATAATAAATAACAAATAAAACTTCCTGAAGAAGCATTTAGAACAAAAAAAAAAAAAAAAAAACATGGTTAAACATTTAGTTGGTTGATAAGTGGGTTTTCAGAGATCTCACAGCTGCGAATAAATTTGGTGGTTAACTTTGTAATTCGATCTTGAACCAAGTCAACATTTGGTCTGGTATGAAGATCAGCGGTTGAGTGATGCGGGGAAAGATTAAGCATCATTTTAAGGATTTTGTTTTGCGAAACTTGTAGTTTTTTAATATGACATTTTGCTGAATTACCCCATACTTGGCAACCATATAAGAGGATTGACTGAAAAATTACCTTACAAATTTTGATCTTGTTGGCTTTGTTCAGTAAAGACTTTCTGTTAATAATAAATAAATGCATAAAAAGCAAGTAAAATCCGATCCTTTGATACCCTCCACCGCATAAGTCATGTGAAATGTTTGTCATGCGAGTTAGTATGTATGGGAGGTACCAGAACTACTTGACCGAGCCCATTTTCAATACCAACCTGACGAATATTATGCACCTTCCTGTGGAAGCTATAAAATAAAGGAGACCATCAAGCACCTGGTGCACTGGGAATGCCAAAAAAACCCCAAATTAGTCGATTCTGCTACCTGGGAATCAGACTTTTTAGAGACTTATAGGGGACATGGCACAGGTATCTACCCTTGACGGCCACAATAAGGTTTGTAAAAAGCACGGATTGGTTTCAATAGATATCAAGAGATAATTTTAAAAGAAAAAGGAGTAAAATGTTTATGCGAGGTTTTATGACCAGGAAAACTGGGTATAAGAGATCATATTGGACCAAAAAGCCCCCGTGGATGCACAGCACGTCCCTTCAAACCTAATCTAACCTAATGATCATTCTATCCACAATTGTCGCATCAATATCCATCTTGTTAAGCATCTAAACATATCTGCCGCTAGTTGGCTCAATATTAAAGAAAGTCTATACCTATACAATATATAAAGTTTATTTTATGGTTTTTACGACAAGGATATTTCCGGAATCAGCTTCAATGTGACCATAAATTTCTTCCATCTTTGTCTATACCACCGGACAAAGGTGCCTACAATCGTTTGTATTGTAATTTGTAAATGGGACGATAAACCATTCCGAAGTGATGGAAACACTTGGCCGCTGGCCGGTGAAATTAGTGCTAGAAAAATGCTTTAAAATTTATTTTAACATTTTTAAAACAAACCTAGAAGGACAAAAAATTCGAAATGTTGGCGGGAAAATCAACGTTATATGAAATAGCGCACTGAAAACAGAATTTACAAAATTTACCGAGCTAAAAGTACACTAAGGCCTCATGAATTTTGCGACATCGACATGATGTGATCAATCGGGGCCTGCAACACAAAACTATAAGACAACAGGTCTACTCTACAGTGACTATTGTATAGGATTATATTATCAGGTTCATAAGAGTGTAGAGGTAGACTATTTCTGTAACATAAAAAAAAATTTGAAAATAATTTTTAGGAAAGAAAATTTAATGCTTACTTACTTACTTAGATGGCGCTACAGTCCGGGGTGGACCTGGGCCTCAACCAACATGCCTCTCCAGTTAGCCCGATCTTTGGCTAACCGCCTCCAGTTGCGCACTCCAAGTTGGTTGAGGTCCCCTTCCACTTGTGCGCGCCACCTAAGGCGAGGTCTTCCTCTACTGCGTTGTCCCTCCGGGTTGGAATCGAAGACTCTTCGGGCCGGAGCGTTGGTGTCCATTCGCTCTACATGTCCTAGCCATCTTAGTCGACTGATACGCACTTTTCTGACCAGGTCTATGTCGCTGTACAGCTCGTAGAGTTCGCTGTTAAATCTTCTCCTCCAAAGCCCGTCAACGCAAACGGGACCGAAAATCACTCGAAGAATTTTGCGTTCGAAACGACCAAGAAGATCTTCATCCGCCTTTGTTAACGTCCATGCTTCTGCGCCATAGAGTAGGACTGGGATGATGAGGGTCTTATATAGAGTCTCCTTAGTGTTTCTTGACAAGGCCTTACTAGTCAGTTGCCTTCTTAGGCCAAAGAAACAGCGGTTGGCAAGTGTAACTCTTCGTTTGATTTCTGCTGTGGTGTCATTATCAGAGTTTATAGCGGAGCCGAGGTAGATAAAGTCCCTAACCACCTCAAAGTTATAGCTGTCTATCGTGACGTTCTGTCCGATTCGCCGATGTTGTGTGTCCCTTCTTGTTGACAGCATGTACTTTGTTTTGCCCTCATTCACCACTAAACCCATTTTTGCCGCTTCTGTGCTAATACTTGCAAACGCACCAGTAACAGCTCGCTGCGTTCTGCCAATTATGTCAATGTCGTCAGCGTATGCAAGTAGTTGCACAGACTTTTGGAAAATTGTGCCCCTGGTGTTGGCTTGCGAGTTTCGCACAATTTTCTCAAGTATGATGTTGAAAAAGTCACATGACAGCGCATCACCTTGTCTAAATCCTTTTTTGACATCAAAGGTCTCGGTGAGATTATTTCCGACCTTTACGGAGCAGCGAGCGTTCTCCATCGTCATTCTGCACAATCTGACAAGTTTGGCAGGGATGCCAAAACTAGACATGGCTCTGTATAGCTCGTCTCTATAAATGCTGTCATATGCGGCTTTAAAATCGATAAATAGATGGTGAGTATCGATTTGGACTTCTTGGGTTTTCTCCAGGATCTGCCGTAGTGTGAATATTTGGTCGGTTGTGGACTTACCGGGCCTAAAACCACACTGATAGGGACCAATCAGCTCGTTGACAAATGGTTTCAGGCGCTCACACAGTACAGCAGATATGATCTTATAGGCGATGTTGAGGAGACTGATGCCTCTATAATTGGCGCAGTTTAGAGGGTCTCCTTTCTTGTAGATCGGGCAAACGATGCTGAGGTTCCAATCATCAGGCATACTTTCCTCTGACCAAATTTTAGAAACAAGTTGGTGTATGCTCTTTACCAAGTCATCTCCCGCTGCCTTAAAAAGCTCGGCCGGTAAACCGTCCGGTCCTGCAGCTTTGTTGGACTTCAGCTTAGATATTGCTATCCTTACCTCATTTTGGTCAGGTGGACGGAAGTCTTGGCTTTCATCGCCCAGGTTGAATGGTTCATTCTGCCTGACAGCGGAATATGTGTCGTCTTCGCCGTTTAACAGTCTGCAGAAATGGTTTTTCCATGTCCTCAGCACCGACTGTGACTCCACTACAAGGTTTCCTTGTTCGTCTCTACAGGTCTCTGTTCGGGTCTTGTTCCCGTGACACGTTCTTTTTACCTTTTGGTAAAACTTCCGAACATTGTTCCTGGAGTAACACCTCTCTATTTCCTCGATCGCGCGCTTCTCATGCTCTTTCTTTTTCCTCCGGAGAAGCCGGTGTTCTTCCCTCCTTTTTTGCTCGTAGAGCTCACGAGCTGCTCTCGTCCTTCTCTGCAGCGCCGCTTTGTAGGCCAGTTGCTTCGCTGCATGTGCTTGCCGGCACTCTTCATCAAACCAAGGGTTTCGTGGTGGTGGTCGGGTGAAACCGAGCACATCAGTTGCGGCTTTTCTGACGGCTTCTTGGCATCGATGCCACTGGTCTTCAGCACTTGATGAAGGCTGCAAAGGACTTCTCGAGAGGTTGAGGGAGACGCGATCGGCAAAAGTTCTGGCGGTTTGTTGCATTTGTAGCCGTTCAACGTTGAATCTCCTCACAGTATTTCCTCGTTGTTGTGGTGTCTGGGATATCCGCATACGTACCTTGGCTACAACAAGGTAGTGATCCGAGTCTATGTTGGCCGCTCGGAAGGTTCGAACATCTAGAATACTGGAGGAGTGCCTTGCGTCGATCGCAACATGGTCAATTTGATTGACCGTTTGATGGTCTGGTGACCGCCATGTTCCTTTGTGAATATTGAGGTGAGGAAACCGTGTGCTAGCTATAGTAACATTACGTCCCGCAGCAAAGTCTATTAGCCTAAGTCCGTTTCCAGACGTGTTGTCGTGTAGGCTGTACTTCCCGATTGTACTACCAAAGATGTCCTCCTTTCCTATTTTGGCGTTAAAATCACCCAAGATGATTTTAACGTCATACTTAGGACATTGCTCATATGTTTTGTCGAGGAGCTCGTAGAAACATTCTTTGGTAGCATCGTCTTTATCTTCGGTAGGGGCGTGAGCGCATATCAGGCTGATGTTGGCGAATTTAGCCTTGATGCGGATAGTTGTAAGGCGTTCACTAACGTGTCGAAAGCTCAAGACTTCTTGCCTAAGTCTGCCGCTTACAACGAATCCGCATCCAAATAGACGCTGCTTCTGTTCTCTGTAGCAATCACCGTAGTAGATGTCACAGTTTTTTATCCTTCTTTTGCCCGGCCCATCCCACCGCACCTCCTGGATGGCGGTGATATCTGCTTTGTAGCAGCTTAGGGCCTCCGCTAGTTGTTCGGCTGCACGCGGTCTGTTCAGGGTTCGAACATTCCACGTGCAGATCCGAACGTCATTGTCCATATTTCGTTTTGCAGGGTCGTCAACAGTGAATCCGTCCTTATCCGAGGCTCTTGGTTGCTTCGTAACCATATTGTTTTTCCGTGGTTGGGTAGTTAACCCCACGCACAACCCCCAACCTGGAGGGCCAGGCCCTTTCTGTGACCCCTTGGACGAAAGGGGCCGGATATTCCGGAGTCAGTAACCCGCTTCGGGGATTTGAGTGCTGCCGTTGACCCATTAAGGGCTCTTCCGCCACCATCTCTATTTCAACACCCTGACTAGTATTGAAAAAAAAATCCTTAATGGCCTCAGCTCCAAATACGTCGAAGTAGCCCATTAAGGTATCTGTCATGCCGACTGTTGACGTCACCGTTGATTCAATCGCGTGAATTCATCCGCCGTACGTCCTCTTTCTGAGGAGCTCATGTAAGACTTCTGAGACTCGTTCAGTCAGTCTTTCCGACAGAGCATTATAGTGTTGCTATTTTCTTCGTGTTCAACACTCGCGCTTATAAGTTTAGCAAGCCAAGCCCGGAAGGGCGAGGCCAGTACCCGGTGGTTACCACGCGGAGGTAAAATAAGCACAATTGATGTGTATGAAAAAGTTACAACAGCTGGGCACCGCCAAGTTGATGCCAGTCAGCGCCTACCCGATTCATACACACCCAACCACCTAATTAACCAAAATTTAATGCATTTTCTTAAAAAAATTGTCTCAGTAAAAATTGTTTTCTCTTAATGTCAAATTAGGTATTACAAGCACCCATGCATTTATTCAAATATGGATCATATTATAAACCTATCAAAATTGACGATTGACACTCTTTTTCGGTTAAAAATTGGCCTCAATCTCATTGGAAAAAAAAAAATGTAGATATTAAAGTGCACTTGTAGTTCTTAGTTACAGAAACAGGATAATCCAAAAATTTCCGATTTGTACATAGTACATATTGGCCTTTTACACTTGTAGAAGTGCCAGTCGACTTGTAGTCTCGTGTTACAAAAAAGTGATAGACTAGTATAAATTCATTTGTATTACAACTAATATTGTAGTAATAGTGCCACCCACAAAAATAAATTATTTTCTTTTGAGATCATGATGATATTCAAATTAGAAGAATCAATGCTTTTGTTTTGAAAGTGTGGGGAGTTATTCGCTTTCTATACAGGTAATGGAAGAATTTTTTTCTATTCACTCTAACCTCTAATCCACTAATCAGGTAATGCTAATATCCTTTTGATTTCAAAATTCCCACGATGAGTCCGAAAATTTCCCTTATTTCCCACGCACCATCTGAAAAAAAAAAATCTTACATTTTTCCAAGCACTAAAAATACCCATGAAATATTTTTTTTTTTAATTTTGTTGCAAAATACTGAATGCTTAATTGTGAGCAAAAAGAAAACACATCGGGAATGAATGTAAAATGTTTGATTTTCCGAAAAGAAAAGCTGTTCTTGTGCCAAAGAATTAAAGCCGTGGGACTTCCAATTCAAACCACGTCCTTATTGAAATGGAAAAGAGATTCATTTTGCCCCTGCTCAAACCTTCGCCTCTCGTTTCATAAGCAAACGCTCTGACCACAACACCATGGCCAACTGTCAAGGAGCTTGAGCCAAGCGAATCAGAAAGTAGTTGCACGTTTTGAAGTTGCATTAAATCTGTCACTTAAATAAAGTTGAATAATATTTTAAAACAATATTTATGTAGGTACATAAATGTAGACCACATATAACTTTTTTGTTTAAATAAAAATGTATAAAAAAATAATAAATAGTTGGCGCAACAGGTGTGTAGACATCCCAGGGTCCCCAGGCCTAGTTTCTCATAACTATTCGTTTGTGAGTTTTAATTTTTTTTTTTTTTTTTGGGACGAATGGAAGCGACCTACAATTTTATGCCGAACGGCTGAATTGAGAAGCTTTTTCAGGACAGCCATACTCTCGGATGTTTGTCAGACGCGCCACCTCTCGCAGTAGAAAAAACCTTAAGATGTAATTTGCGTTTTTCCCGGGATCGAACCTGGGAGCCCTCGCATAGTAGTCTAGCCTCTAGCACACTAACCACTGAACCACTGCCCACTGCGCCCACAATAAAAGTGTATACATATACATAGTATTGTATTTAAAAATAAGCCATGTTCAGCTATAATTACCTACCTACTTATAAATGTTATTAATGTTAAAAATTATGAGTATATTTGTTTAATATAACATGTAAACGCCGTCAAATTGTTAAATGCACATTACTATCAATCATGTCAAATTTATCGAAATGTTATTAGTAAACTGTCATATTTTGTTTTTATATATAAGAAGAGAGCTTAACTAAAATGCAATTCAATTCGCAAACTGTGTTCGCAACGACAGCTAACCTCGAAAATTAAAATTTTATAACGAAATACAAAAATCGAGTTTTATTCAAAAAAAGGTTTCTAAGGTTTCGATTATTTTTAACTCTACACGTAACAAGCTATTTCACGTTAAATTTAAAATTTAAAATAAAAATATTTAGGGCCAGTTTCAAGACTAGCTGATAAAGTCTCGGATAGCCTATCCGGAATTTATATGTCAGATAAACTTCAACTTTCGGTTTCAAAGGTTTCGGATAGTGATAGCTGACAGATAAAGTCTCGGATAGTTTATCAGCCGGTTCAAGTTGCTGTTAAAGTGTCTATCCGGAAGATAAACAAAATATTTATTTGAAGTGGCTGGAAAAAATATACTTTCAGAGCATTCTTTCGTTAACGGGCGTAGACAGCAATCCAGACTAACATGGATTTGTTTGAGTTTTTAGAAGACGAATTTGAACAATAGACATTACGATCATACTACACGGCCCCGTAGGACCAGAGTATTTCGCCCAAGGCCAAATTATTTTGAAACCCTCGACCATGAAGACTTTAGAATTCGATTCCGGCTTACGTTTCGGTAAGAAAACGCCTGTGGAAGGAAAATTTTATTCACTTTTTTCCTAAACATTCCTACCCCCAAGGGGCTGGAACCTTGCCGTTGTGTCCTTTTCTGGACGTTGGTGGTGTGGAGGCTTAAGTTGTAATGATTAAACAGGCTACCATGACAGACAGGCTGTTTTGATGAACAACGAACTAAGATAACTACCCAATAACTCTTAATTAGAGTGCTCGATAAGGCTGGAGAGCTTATCTATTCCCCCTTTCTTTTCCTACTCCTATCCGCAAATCACCCTTCTCACAATTTCTTATCCTATACCCCTTTCCAGTGATGGGTTGGACGAAAAGGTGTCATACGACCAGTGCCGATAGTCAGCCTGGTTGAATGCCCAGTTTAAGGAATAGCTCAGCCGCAAACGGAGTATGTGGATGCCTGCTCCAGTTCCTCTGTTTGAATTCTTTTTTGGATCTTTGCTGCTTCATTTTTTTTCGTTAATTTATCAAAGGTTTTTTTTAGACCTAAAACAACTAAAAATATTAGAAAACACGAAACAAACAAATGACATGTGTATCAAAACAAACATAGTGTCTGATAAATTTTTCCGCAAGTTAGTTTATCAGAGACTTTGACGATGAAACAGAAAAAAAATATCAGTAGCTTTTATCTGGTGGAAAGCGTTATGTGTCGGCTAACTATCCGAAACTTTATCCAGAACCTTTGAAACTGGCCTTTACCCTTACTAACTCTGTAACGCTCCTTACTTTTCATATATTTTTCTTATATTAAATAAAAGTAGGCGGTGGGTATTTGAATACATTTTAAATTTTTCAAAATTTGAGTTTTCTTATTATTCAAATTCTCACCGCCTACTTTTCATATATTTAAATTTTCTTCATGGATCAAACATTCAAACTTTGAAACTGATGCTCGGCAAGGAAAGTAGCAAATAAGCCCAAACCCTTTGCCCTAGAAAGCTGAAATTTTGCACATAGGTTCCCTTTAAATTTTGGAAATTTTGCTTTGCGCCGAGTTATTGCCAATGATCCCAATGAGTCCTTACTAACTATTCGTAGTACTATCAATTTGAAATTTTGTACATTGATAAAGCTTAGTACGCTGCTCGAGCTAAATTTTAACTCCCATACAAAATTCTCCCCAAAATTTTGTTGAGCTTAATTTAAGGGAAAATTCATTTCAGACTGTACAGCATGTATCTGTCACAATTTAGCTCGCCCATTAATTGTTCGGCACATTTTTTGACGCTAAATTTTAACAGATCATGTCGATTTTTTTCCTATTGTGTTTTTGTGTTGCGGAAAATTAATAAGGATTCAATGAAAGTAATAAATTTGAGATCAATAAAGTGCAACGAAAATATAACACTTTTTCGCGTCTATGAATTTTTGAAGGAAGTTATTTTCAACGAACAGCTGTTTTTTGTGACACTTATAGTCCACAGCGCACTATATGTCTAAATTTAGCTAGGATTCTAGCTAATGTTTGGAGAGAGAAATTGGAGAGCACCTAAAATTTAGATTCGCTCGAGCAGCGTATTTAGCAAAGAAGTAAAAAATATACATAGTCATAAATCTAAACCAATACTAAAAAATTTAAACCATTTAAGGCATCACTTCGCTAAGTATTTTTAGATAACTGATCTACTAACTGCTCTCAGGTACATTCATAAGAAGGTTTCCTTCGTGATATTTATGTAAAATCCTGAGGGCTGCGCGAGCGAAGCCTCGGGGAGAAACTAGTTTAAAATAAAAACAAAATTTCCCAATAATTTGTAGTCTCATCTCAAAGTACAACAGGCAAAAAAGTTCCCTTATAGCTCTTTACTAGACTGGGAATTTCCTCCAAAAGAGAATCTCTCTACGACTAACCGGAGGGAAAAAGGACAAAAAAAACCCAAAACTTAGATAATAACCTTGTACCAACAAAAAAAAAATCATTTTTTGTCATCCTCTCTGTTTAATTCAAATTTAAAATTGGTGGCTTGGTACGTATTGCTCAGCTGGGGCTAATAATACGCCCCTGGACAATTGATTCACTTTTCAATTGGAATATGCATAGAAACAGAATTAATTTCTTTCAACAATCGCTTAAAAGTACCTTTAATTCAGCTGATTAAAAAAAAACCTGCAGAGTTCTCCTCCCTGTATAGGGGCATCCATATCCTCAACAATCATCACATCACAGGTCACACGAGTTTTGGTAACAAAAACGCACATCACAGTCCTTCGCCACCTCTACCTACCTACCTACCTCTCGCCCCTGTTAGCTAGTTCAATAAAATCCGACAATCATTTCCCAATAGAAATCTGTCATAGGAGCTGCTCGCCAACTCGAAGCCACATTCGTTGTTATCCGTCGCATTAATTTATAATTTTAAAGCGCTTTCTGGAAAACCACCAAGTACCTATATCCTTTTTGAGAGGAAATTCTTTTTAAATGTCGAATTTTGAAAAATTCATTGACATCATTTCAAAGCCAACCCCTGTCAACTCAAATTCATCATTTTTCATCCAATCTTAATAGTTGGATAAAGTATCTACTCGCGACTCGCGTGGTTTTTACGCATCTTTTGTATAACCACCGAATTCTGAAAATGTATCTAAATTCTCTCCTCACTGGATTTCCAAAGTAATTTAGAAAACCCACAAAAAGAGGTCCCTTTTGGGATTTAGGAAAACCATATCAGCTCGCAGGTAGATACCTCTACATTTTTATTCAACTTCCGGATTAACCGGATTTATGCGATGTAAACTTGCGCTAAATTGAATCTACATTTGCATATGTTGTGAAATTAACTTGGATCGTCACCAAAATTTCTCAGAAGATATAAAAAAAAACCACGCCCAGCACGAATCCAGGACCAGAAAATTGGAGTAAACAAAAAAAAAAAACTCATCACAAAATAATAAATCACCACCGGATGTTCAAGCTGTTCGTTGTTTGGGGACCGTTTTTGTCTCTGTATTTGCTCCCTTATTTCCAACTACCGTTTCACTTTGTCCTTCGAATTCGAACGGGGGAGACAAAAAAAAATATTTTGTCACAGCACATAAAACAAATCGTTTGTGGGAACGACTTGTGTCGTTTTTTTTTGTCTTCTCTGGAAAAAGAACGCCTCAAAGAGGGCGACTCAGATAATTGCAAGAAAAGACTTTGAGTCTACGGTGTTGTTTTTTATATTTTAAATACATTAATAATTATCAACATAGTTCACGTATATATTACATATATATAAAAAATAAAATAAAATAATAGAAAAAACACATTTCTTAAAAATAAGTTGTAGATACTATTAAGTACGTTTGGTTTTTTATTTTTTATTTTTTAAATTAATCACTTAACGTCTAAATGGAAATGCAAAGTGGAAGATATTCGAGTTGAGCCCAGTTTGGACTGGGGCGGTACTCTATGATTTGTTGTGGGAATCGCCCTCCATGCGCCACACTCCGAAGAGGTAGCTTAGTTTCTCTGGGGGTATTATTGGGCCGGCTCGTCGGCCCTTTGATTCGTCATTGAGAACTGACGCGCCAAGTGCGAATCCTCCGAGGTTTCCTGTATTGCCCTGTGTCACGCCGTGGTTGTCCAACGCCTTTAGAAGGCTGATCTCGCTTGTTGATAGAACTCGGCATAGAAAATCGATATATCTGTGAGGAGAAGGACATGGTTAAACGTGTGAAGGGGTGGGTGGGGTGGTTCTATGGAACTTACCTTGTGGCTAACTTCAATGTTTGGATTTTGCTGAGTTTATCGCTGGGAAGCGTCGGAATGATCTGTTGCAGGGATTTGAAGGCGTCGTTGAGACTCTGGGTGCGCTGGCGCTCTCGTACATTGGCCATAACTCGCTGATTCTGGAATTCCTCGGCGTCCTCCGATTTGCTGGATTTTCTCTTTGTTCGCCGACGGGGCTTGCGGAACTTGGACGGATCACTGCCAGCCGACATTTGCTGGAGATCGTCCTCGTTGTGGTACATATAGGCGGATTGCCGGTACTCCATTTCGTCCCTATCCGAACTGGAGTATGTGCTGCCATTTAGCGAGTTGGCTTGCTCGTAGTCAAAGACTCCTTGCGGTGGGGCACCTGCCCCAATTGGACCTTGGGTCATAGGATGAGCCGCCATCTCGGATGGCTGATGGAATGGTTGATACTTAAAGTTGTCCTGACTGGTTTCACAGATGTCCTCGTCATTGACACTGTACTGGACAAAGGGCGGCGACACATTCGCCGATTGTCCGCTAACTTCATCCACAGTCGTTGGCAGGTATTCTATGAAGAATTTTCCATTGGTATTCGGGACTTGTCGTGGAATGTGATGGAAATGATCTGCATCAGTGTACATCAGAGACTTCTTGCTGTCCTGCAGCATTTCGGTGCTACAATCAAAGTCCTGGCGACGTTTTCCGTTCTCGTTCATAAAATGCTGCAAGTCGTTGCTGTTGTACACCGAATTGTTATTGTTGTTGTTGTTGTTCTCCTTTTGCAATGGTGGTGTGCCGTTGGGTGTGGTACTGGCCGAGCTTAAAATTTCACTACTCGGAATGTTGTAGTCGTTGTCGGGCTCATGGTCCATCGGGCCGGCATAGCCATGTGGCGGGGCATATCCTTGCATAGTCTGTTGCATTTGCATATAGTTTGGTTCAACTTGAATGACTTTAATCACGTTCTGATTCAGATTCATAATGTTGTCACTGTTTCTATGATTAAGGGGCTTGTAACTAATATCAAGTAAAACTTTCGGTGAAGCAGACCGCACGGACATAGCTCACAGAGTAACACAAATATTTTAACTATTTATTTATTTTTGTTTTCCTTTTACAACTTGTAGACACTTTTTTTTTATATAGATGATATTTATCCGTCTTTGAAACACAATCAAACGAACTATCCGCGCTCACTACGAGTTGCTTATCATCACCGAACGAGTAGATTCAAACTGATTGAGTATCCTTATGCGCATCCTAAAAGTAGCTATGATGCGCATCTAGTTCTAAAATACCACTCGATTTACTAATTACTGCCAGAGTGAGACAGTCAATCAGATGTTGAACTTAGACAGATGCGAGAAAGAGACAGACATATTTTTCAATAGCCCATCATATTGCTCGCCATCATAGCCACTCAGCCAATCACAGTGAAGCACAGCAGAAGGAGAGAGATGTGTAGAGCGTCTGAGATAAAAATTTAATTTTAGAGAGCTTTGATGCTGTGTGTATCTTTTGGATTGGTGGCGGCCGGCGGCTACCTTTGTTCAAATGTTCTTTCGAATATTATGTTTACGTTTGAGTTTAGCGGGGAATTTGAATTTTGATGCAAGGAATTAGTGGTGAATTAAGCGAATCTGATATGAATTTCAAAGCGAATTGTGATAGATGTCAATTTTGTACTGGTGGCATTGGGACTTAGGTGCACGTTTTCAGCAGATCTAAATGCAGAATGATGCATACACGTAGGTAGGTAGCGAGGACATTTGGTGATTATACAGTCATAAATGTGTTTAAATAGTTATGAATGGAATATCCACATTTTGTTATTTAATAAAAAAAATACTGATGTAGATGCAAAGTCAAAAATATTATAAAAATACTAGCGGGCCCGGCAAAAGTTGTTTTGCCTGCTCGTACATTTTTTATTTGATATTTTATTCATGATTTTTTTTTGTTGGCTGTATATTATTTGAAATTTTATTCATTTATTCTTGCTTTTTATTTTTTTTTTTTATTGTTGAGTGTTTATTATTTGACATTTTGTGGACCCACCTACCGGGTCCAGTTGTGAATCTAAACCATCCTTAAACTCATTCAAACGCACACACAAAATTTCACTAAAATCGGTCCATCCGTTTAGGAGGAGTTCGGTTACAAACACGCACAGAAGAATTATATATATATAGACTGCAGACAACATGTGTGTAGATACTATAGGATACTATAGGAAAATTTCGCTTACAAATTCCGTTTGAACCTTAACAAGTTATGGCAAATACCATGTCAAGTCAATGCGGACTCGAACTCGAAGACATAGTTTGAGTTAATACAGTTCCTTTTGTCAGAGTTTTCATTTTTTTATAATTAAAAAAAATCAATCATTACGAAAAGGAATACCTAAATTATTTTTAAAAATGTTTGTAAATTTGTCTAAAAAATTGCAAATACCTTCAGTCTTAATTATTTGATTGGTTGGTTTGGTTCGTTTATGTGACTGATTTCAACCTTCATTCCAGGGAAAAGCACAGCGCCTAAGGGACGTTTTGAGACCATAAATCACGAGACCTGTTTATAAAAAGGAGAAAAATGAAAGTCGTGAAGCTCGAAACCATTCTGTGGAGTTGAGAAAATAAATATTGTTACTGAATTTGATGTCTGAGATGGTTGGGAGGTAATTCAAAAACGTATTGGGTAGTGCGCGATATTTGGTTTTGTCGAGAGCCGGATTCCCATTCCCACTCAGAAAGTGGAACACTGTTTCATTCTCATTATAGCTACGGCATTGGGTGTTAAAGGGGTTGCTTAAGCTTAGCTATTTGAGTTCCCACTTTAGTCAGTGACCCTTACTTATTGCAGTTAATCTATAGCGACGTCTCTCTGCTCTGGTTAAGAGGTTCTTTGTTCTAACACTTTCATAAGTTGGCGAAATCTTTCTTGAAATGACGGAATTCGTCAAGTTCGTCCTTCTACTCCCTGGCTTCGAATTAGTGTGTGTGAAGGTTTTTCTCTTCAAGCATACCAGCGGAAGTTAAACTTCCTCCGGAGATGATACGTAAGCCACGATTTGGCAAATTCATAAGCTAATTCCTCTTATTCACCTCTATGTAAGTTCCTATGGCCGGAAACCAATCAGACGAGAGTAATCTCAAACCGGTGACTTGCTCGGGCCAATGCATCTGCATGCAGTCAAAAATAAGCTTGGATGCAGACGTGGTCCAATAAAGAGCCTTAATCGCGTCCAGGCTGTCGATAATCCATTCCGTTGTACTGCCAGGCAGATAGCTCTTTTTGCTGTGGTTATTTTTTCTTCAGTGATGAGGAGCTTATAGATGATCAGCATTCCACCACAGAACCTGATGGGAACTGATACGAACAAGAGGGCAGGATAATCGAAGACGTAGTGGACAGCGTTACAGATGGTTGTGGTACATAAGATTAAAGTATTTGCGTGTGCGCAGTCCTATGATCTCGTAGAAAACTACATCGCGTAGAATTCTTCTTCGAGAATCTCGGCGTACCTACTCGTTGCCTCAAACGATACATTCTTAGCTTCTTTTGGTTGGGACTTCTCTGGCCTAAGTTAGGCTGCAATTGTTGCGGCCTGCCACCCTAAGCTGACCTAACCGTAGATCGAAATATTCAAGGACTTTTTAAAAGCATGGTAACATGTCATTTTTGGTCTCGTTTTGTGTTGACCGGATTTGGAGAGGAAGATTTAACAGCGAAGAAAAGTACGAGTATGCCGTTTAGAATGGCTAGGACATGTAGAGCGAATAGACACTAGTGCTTATGCCCGAATAAACTTCGATTCCAACTCAGAGTGACAACGCAGCAGAGGACGACTGGAGGCAGTTAGCCAATGACCGAGCTAGTGATTAACGCCTAAGCCCATCCCGGACCGTATAGTTCACGCAAGTAAGTAAGTAACCCATTCTTCTGAGCCTTTTCGAATAAGCTTATTAAAGATCTCACTTCCCGTTGCCCTTATGCAAGTGCGACCTGGATTCAAGAGAAGACACAGTCCATTGATATTTCTGACAGATTTAGGAGAGTTCTTGGGTTTGTCATACTACTTTTGAAGGTAGTAGGGCTTTAAGTGAAGACTGGCTGTAACTACCAGCGCTACTACTTTGCGCACCAACATATGTGTCTCCACAGCATAGTGTTTATAGCCATTAGATATTATGCTTGAAAAACCGTCCAATATAAATGCGAAGTTTGCTCCTTGTTTTCCCCGATTCAATTGATTGACAAAAAATGTAATGTCGTTCCTAGAAAATTGAATGAGAATTCAACTGTCCTATAGCATTAATTTAAAGGAGCGATTTACCCAGTGGTGTAGCTGCAGTTCCGTTATCAAAATGTTTGCGGACAACTTATGAATCTTGGAAATTAGTTGCCCAAAGGTACAGAAGTAGACTTCTTAACCATGTTAACTTAGAAATAATATAACTTTTAAATACTGACAATGTAATCAGGAGATTAAGGCGGGTAAAACCACTGGATCTATAAGAGTTAGCTAAGACCAAGAAAGTAGGCGGATTTATTTTCTCAATTTTTTAAAATAAATTGCTGACTATAGGTGCAATCCAATTCGGGATGACGAAAGTCAGTCCCCTCGGAAGTTTTTTTTTTTTTAGATCGGGTTAAAGTCCCTCACTATTGCAGAAGCATCCTTAGCGTAATAGCTCTGCAATGTCTTTCGATGATTTTTCACCCAGCGAACTTCCAAAAAAATGAACCTTGCAAATTCTTTTGGAATAGCTACTCGTATACGGAGCCCAATTTAATCGAGAAACGCTGTTAATCCTCATCTGTTTTGTCTACACCGTTTGATATATTGTTTACCTTCACGAAAGGTCCAGTATCAGAACTCTGACATATCCTAGAGTGATTCGTAATTCGTAAATATATACGAGTATTATGTATGTATATAAAAATGGTGGCAAAAATGTATAGTAATTCATCAATTGAGAACGGCTGGACGGATTTGGCTCAAATTTCTTTTCAGTTGTTCGTAATTGCCAGGAGAAGTTTCTTTTGAAAGAAAATTTTGGGAAAACCATCCGGAAAAGTCGGGAAAACGGAAAAATCTAAAATTGAAAACGGCTGGGCCGATTTGCCGAGTTAACATCGTCGAAGGAGGAACTCATTATCAAAGTGTTCCCCGGCATTGCACAAAATTATAAAAATCTCCATTGGATTAGTGAACGGGCAATAATAGCAGCGAAGAATAAGGACGTCGATAGCTTGAATTTCTTTATTCAAAGTCAAATCGCTGGAAAACTGCATTCGTACAAATCCGTTGACAGCGTGACCGACGAGGATGAAGCGACCAATTATCCGACGGAACGCTCTGATGTGCCAGGAACTTCACCGCATAATTTACAGCTGAAGGTGTGATCGATCGTAACCATGTTGCGGAATCTGAATCATCTGAAATTGTGCAACGGTACGCGGTTGTCCGTCAAGAAACTGATCAACAGTGTGATTCAAGCGACGATCATCAAGGGTAAATTCAAAGGAGAGGAAGTCCTTATCCCACGAATTCCGATTATTCCAACTTATCTTCCATTCCAGTTCAAGCGGATTCAGTTCCCCGTTCGATTGGCTTTTGCGATGACAATCAATAAATCGCAAGGCCAATCGTTGGAAGTCTGTGGGATTAATCTGGAATTTCCCTGTTTTTCGCACGGTCAGCTGTGCGTTGTCTGTTCGCGTGTTGGCAACCCGTCTTCGTTGTTTGTTTTTGCGCCGGAAAACAAATCGAAAAACATTGTTTATCACATCGCTCTCTACTAATTTCGATTCCATTCAAATAAATCACATTGAAATTTGAACTATCTGTGTTTTATTATCACTCTGGAGTATATCTGAAGGCGTTAAATTGGGGCGAGACAAAGTTCACTGACTCAGACCTAACCAAAACCAGCCCTAAACTTGATAAAATTCGTATACTTGAAGAAGACCCTGTTTCGGTGTCATTGCAACGGAGGATAGTTCAAGCGCAATAACATCGAAACTCAAGTACGTGTTGGTACACCAAAGGCCATTTGTTTTTAATCCGGCAATTACCTTTAGGGTATAGCGCCCTGAACAAAGCGAAGGCCCATAGACATATACGAGTATCTTTTATTAGAGTTTTGCTAAAGCAGTGCCAGCCAGCAGTGATATATTAACGTGCGATTTTCTTTTACAAATCAACCATTGGCAATGAAAGGATTGCCCTAACATTGTAGTGTAAATCCTTAATATCCTTTCTCCGGTGACTTAGATTTTTTGCCAAAAGCACATTATACTGAGGAGCGTCTTCTTTTCAACATATTTGGTCTCAATGTCTTCCAGTATCACTCTAAAATATTTAGATAGCCATAGCATTGCAAGCTGTAAGGATGCGCCATTTATTACTAGCTAGTTCCTCCTCCTGATGGGGACAATGTCAGTTCTATAAGAGGATTAATCCAAAGCTAATCTAATCTAATACCCAGTCATCATAGTTACCGTTGTCCGTGGACATACGTCAGCGTACGCGCGTAGACACCACAAGCATTGATGATATTCAAATTCAGCAGACAGAGTTGACCACCTATAAAGGAAGGCCAGGAGGCTGCTTTAACCAAAAAATTCTGTAGAAAAGTCTCATCGGATCTTCCGCCCCAATAAGCATTTTGTGAAAAAATGCGATAGGTTCCCAAAGTAACTGTAAGCGCATGTACAATTACACCAGTAGGTAGGTATGTCCAGTCCACGCTTTCATGCACTAACAAAGCAGTCACCGCTAATGCTGAAGTTTGCTTTGTTGGACCTCAAAGACGTCAAAAATATACATAGGTATAGGCTTTCATCAATTTAGAAAAATGTCACCTAAGTGCTAAATTGTTGAGCAGTGTACCTTTCAGGTCACTTGGTACCAAGAAACCCCACAGCTTAGTTTCTATAACTTCACTCGCGTTTAGCTCTTACTCTTTGTAGGTACATTTTGGAGGCCATCTTCAGCGGCGCTAAATGTGATCCAAACAGTATTTTTTAAATGCGCTAAGTACTAAGATATCTCACAAATAAAATCCTTCATATAGAAGTAGCCATACATTATCTGAAATTGGAATTACAGGCCTCACAAAAGCAAGTAGCGAATCGTACCTTTAAAAATCGGGGAAATTCCCTCACCGTTTTAAGATACGAAAAAAAAAGTGGGAAATTCTATATTAATGTAATGTCCTTTTTGTGTACACTTCAGGATTCCCACAATAATCGTTATTTTGTTTTTGTTTGCTTGATTATATGCATATACATAGTCCTGAATTAAACTGACATCGCATATAGGCATAGCACTAAATATTCCCGTTTTCCGGATGTTTGTAATTTCCAGGATGCGTTCATAAAAAATTATATGTATTTATTATAGGATAAACAGGGTTTTCCTTTATGATTTCAAAATACCCGCAATAATCACTAATTATGCAGATGCCCGCGAGTCTCTGAAAATCCGCCTACCTGTACCGTTGTTGATTGAGATGAGACTGAGATTGATACCCGCGCGTATCGCAAGGAATCCCCCGTCCAACCGTGTGCGGTGGTATTTACGTGCGTGATATTTTTTTGGTTTGTGGGTTTTCTGGTTGGGATATCCCTTCGATCGTGGCAGGATGTCGTCTAGATGTCTACGTTTTTATTGCGTGCGCATATACAGTTTCTAATTTTAGGTCAGCAGAGAGACGTTGCAAGAGTGTTGCAGAAAAAATTGTTGCACCAACAAAATTGATTTGCCAACACACTCATTTTATGTTACAAACTACTCATCATCATCAGCGACATTGTATAGTTGTGCCAGTAAAAATGTCATAAACGTGACAAAAATGCGTTCAGTAACACTTTCATCTTGTATGACGGCGCGCTCGGTTATACTATACAGTTCGCCAAAAATGTTTTTACAATGTATGCGTGACTGTTTGTTCATTTAGAAATATACTTTTTCGATACAGATACGCAACCGAGACGAGCAGGAAATCGCTTTTATGTACGCAAATAAAAATATAAAGCACAGACAAAGTCATGCTGGAATGTATATATGTAAATAATAATTTTGACAGCCATTAATTAGACTTGTCGGTATTATTTAAGGCGGGTAAACTGAATGGGAGGGACAAACAAATGTCACAATGAGGGCCGGCGAGGCGTATAGAGAGTGGCAGAATGGAGACAGCATAATTTTAGCTTGGGATTGGGAGCTTTGGGTACGAACGAGTACGAGTATTTGCTAAGATTAGCATGGTTTGCAACCATAAATTGTTGGTTCACATTATTTCTGTATGATGGCGCTTTGGTGTTAGCTAAGACAAAAGCCTTATCTCGTATTTGTTTATCGTAGGAATGTCTGAGCATCCGTATCCGTATCCGTGCTATGTAGGAAATCTGCGTAGGTACTTTTGTGATAAAATTATTTTGAATTACATACTTATATTGTAGACATTGTGTAGATTATGTTATATTGGGATTATTCAGTGTTTTCTGAATTCCGTCAACATTTTTACGATCAATTCTTGCACAGACCGTGTACGGTGTACCTATACTTATCTTGCAAAAAGTTAGTGTTTATGGTTGAACCTATCTGTCATTGGTTCCTAGAAGTACATACGTCAAAGGCGTATTTTTCGTTCAGAATAGAACATTACTCAGAGCCTAACATTTGATCACTCAGCTGTCACTGTCATATGGTTTATGTCAAAAGACAGTGCTCATCACTTCATCAGCTCTTTACTGAAACTGCTGAGCGTTAGGCAGCTTCCACACCGGATGGAACAAAACGCCATAAGCAAACAAAACAGATTTTTTCTGTGTTTTTGAAATTTAAATACACAAGTTTAAGTACGCCTGCCCACACTGAATAAGGCAAAACAAAGCAAGAAATCAAACATTACACGTGTGCTTATGGAGTAACGTACACCGAAATAAGCAATAAAGCATTTTAAGCAAAACAATCGAGTTAGGCAAGAAGCCTATCAAACAGTTAAGGCATGTTTAGGCGAGAAACACATGTAATTAAATGAGAGCGCCCACACCAAACTAGTCAAACAGACAAAACCAAATAAAACACATGAAGCATGCGAGCGACGACTATTGGTATTTATGTTTCATTCAATCATTTTCTGTGAAGTGCAGTATTAAAATGCGTAACGTCGAAAAATTAGTATTTTTAATTAAAAATCGGCCGGAAATATACTTATTGAATGCTTTGAAACTAATTTTTATGTAGTTTTTAAATATTCCTTTAGACTGGCGGATTTCATTAACAAATTTAAGGAACAAATTTTCATTTGTCTAATAAAGAATGGCCCACACCAAATTAGGCAAATCAAAGAAAACGTGTTTTGCCTCTTCTGGTGTGGGCTATAAAAAGTCGTTTTTGCTTTGTTTGTTTCTGCTTTATTTGGTGTGGGTGCAGCCTTAAATGAAATATGCAACCAAAAATAAATATCACATAATTTCAACCTCGAATAATTCAACGCATCCTTAAAGTCGGAGATTGCAATAACCGAACGGGACCCTACAGAAGCCCTGCTATAGTACTCAAGAAATGTGCACCAGAACTTGCACCTGTACTTTGTAAGCTGTTTATCATGTCGTACTCCCAGAAGACGTTTCCTTCTTGCTGGAAGACCGCTCGCATTCAACCTATTCCAAAGAAAGGGAGGAAATGTCTGCGACAAAACTATCGTCCAATAGCGTTACTTTCAATGCTCTCAAAGTTAATGGAAAAGGCAATAAATGTCGAAATAATCAAATATCTAGAAGGCCACCGATTAATAAGCGACAGGCAATACGGATTTCGGAGCACTGGATACCTGTTAAGCTTTAAGCTACGTAACGCACTTATGGACGCAAGCAATTGAACAACACGGCGAATCCAGAGCCGTAGCCTTGGACATATCAAAGGCATTTGACCGAGTCTGGCATAGAGCCCTATTAGGCAAGTTAGCGTCTTATGGATTACCACAACAACTCCGCGGATGGATGCAACATTTTCTTCTGGGAAGATCGATCCAAGTTGTTGTAGATGGTGTATCATCCAATTCGTTTGCTATAAATGCAGGAGTGCCCCAAGGATCTATTCTATCTCCAACTCTATTTCTTCTCCACATCAACGATTTGCTTGGATCGACAAATAATAATATCTACAGCTTTGCAGATGACAGCACTCTTATATCCTCCATCTCGAATAGTGGGCCTGTGAATGCGTCTACATCACATAGTCAGAGATGTGAACAAATTAGTTCTCTAAATGATGATCTGGACAAAATCTTGCAGTGGGGAAAAGACAACTTGGTTGTATTTAATGCAAACAAGACACAGCTCACAACATTTTCTGGGAAAAATGCATCAACAGTTCCTCAGATCCAAATGGATGACCATCCAATCCATCCCAAGGACTCAATGCACCTTCTAGGAGTCACAGTCAATTCAGGAATCACATGGCAGGACCACATATCGAGCTACCTATTTAGAGCAAAGAGGTACTTTAGCCCCAAGCAACTTCTCCTTCTCTACAAAGCACAGGTTAGACGAGGCCTGGAATACTGTTCCCATATATGGAGCTCGGCCCCAAACATTCACTTAACCTACTTGACAGCATACAGAGACGAGCAGTTCGACTTATTGGAGACCCTACACTCACATCGAATCTTCAACCGTTGGTGCACAGAAGACAAGTCGCTGACCTTTGCTTGTTCTATGGGTACTTCCATGGTAGATGTTCCGAGGAACTCAAAGACATTATCCCTCGAAATGCAACTTTTGGGCGCCCCACAAGACAGGCTGCTAATGCTCATGACCATACAGTTCACTTGACAACCGCGAGGACATCAACTTTCCAAAACTCCTTTTGTTACAGGACAAGCAAACTTTGGAACTCACTTCCTGGGGATATACATATTTCCAGAAGTATACAATTTGGAGCAATTTAAGTGCAGAACTAACATACATCTGCAAGCAAAACAAAATGAATGAGGGCAAAACAAAATACATGCTCTCAACAAAAACGGACACACAATATCGACGAATTGGACAGAACGTCACGATAGACAGCTGCAACTTTGAGGTGGCTCCGCTATTAACTCTGAAAATGACATCACATCAGAAATCAGGCGAAGAATTACACTTGCCAACCGCTGTTACTTTGGCCTAAGAAGGCAATTGATTAGTAAGGCCTTGTCGAGAAACAGCAAGGAGACGCTATATAAGACCCTCATCATCCCAGTCCTGCTTTATGGCGCAGAATCATGGACGTTATCAAAGGCGGATGAAGATCTCCTTGGTCGCTTCGAACGCAAAATTCTTCGAGTGATTTTCGGTCCCGTTTGCGTTGACGGGCTTTGGAGGAGGAGATTTAACGGCGAACTCTACGAGTTGTACAGCGACATTGACGTGGTCAGAAAAGTACGTATCAGTCGACTAAGATGGCTAGGACATGTAGAGAGAATGGACACCAACGCTCCGGCCCGAAGAGACTTCGATTCCAACCCGGAGGGACATAACCCAACGCTAAAATAACCCGAAATCAGTGATGGGACTTCTACCACTTAAGTGGTATTTCTACCACTTTTTGCCCAACCCAAAATTCTACCACCCTCAAATCGAAATCTACCACTTTTTTAGATGGGAAGAAATGGAACAATTAGCGCATGTAATAACAAATACCAACGTTCTATAAGACTTATTTTCCATTATCCAAACAATAGAAACCGAGTGGTTGAATAATTTTAGATTTTTGTGCACTGTAAAATTGGTACTGGTACTGAACTTAGGGGAAAAAATGTGTGGTGACGTTTATAGAGCTCAAGAAACTTTATTCTGAATGTTTGCAAACAATTTATTCATTGTATTTTGGGTAATGATAGCATGATAGCAGCATTTATGGTATGTTTTAAAAATCTACCACTTTCTACCACTTTTTGGTTTCCCAAAATACCACCTTTTGTCTACCCTCAAGTCCCAACACTGCCCGAAATATATCGATCGGGTTATAAAATCTCTCACTGACTGGATAGAACAAATTTGTCTCCTTTCCCTTTTGTACACTTGTGATTATCTGAGTTTGGTCCTCTCTGTTCAACGCCCGCTTTCTTATGCAAAAAAATAACACTCTTTTCTTCGTGTTATTTGGTGGGTTTTGTGTGTATCTTTTACAGAGTTGTAAAAGACTGCAGTCTTTTTGTACTGCAGTCAGATAAGTCGCAGTCAATTGACTACAAATTTGAATAAAAGTTAAGATTTTGACTTAGTACTTTAACTTCGTAAATGCAGTCACCAGTCATTTCGAATATTCTGACTGGGCAGTTAATTAAAGCAGTCAATTGACTGCAAGTTAAATGACTGCAGTACTTTTTGACTGATTCAAGTCTTTTAGTCAATTGTAAGTCTTCTATAATTCTTAGTCAATTATCGCAGTCAGTAAGTCTTTTGACTGCAGTTATTTAACTGTAAGTCAATTGACTGCTTTTTAGTCAATTGACTGCATTTTAGTCAATTGACTGTTTTAAGTCTATTGACTGATCTTAAGTCTTTAAACTGATATAGGTATTTCAGTTTTCAATAGTACTGCATTATTTTAACCATTATTTTCAATTGAATTTTCAATTTACGATTTGATATAGTATCAATATCAACCTATGAATTTATGGGGTATGGTTATGGAAATAACAGAAGGTATTGAAATTATGTATTAAATCAAAAGAAGTGTTTTGTGATGTAAGCAATAATAAGTAAATTGTAGACGTGTACATATGTATTGTATTTACATATTTACTTTATAGAGTTTATGTCTAACACTTCTCTATGTTATAAACTATGTACCAATTATACTATACCCTTTCCAAGTTGTTCCTTATTTTATGCCCATTCAGCAATTGCATTGAAATTCTTACATCTGGAAAAGGATCCAAGCACTCGCTATGGAAGACTGTTAATTATAGTCACAAAAAGGCCGATTAAGATAACCGAAGAGGTATGGGCTAAAAGCCACAAAAACAAAGCAGACTTTTTTCAGCCCATCAAGAGGAAATATGTAAGCCGATCAATAGTCAAGCGTCGGATGATTTCGTAAAATGCTTCAATCAGGCAATATAATATTATATGCATGTCCTTTTACCAAATTTCAAAGCTAAAGCTATGGTGAAGATATGGGGTTTTAAATAACTTTGTTGTATGGGTCACATGTCCCATACCACCCACACTTCTCGCGGTTGTTTGTTTGGACAAAGCACATCAATATTTACAATTTTACAACTTTAGGTTCTCCCGTGAGTGTCGAGAAATACAGAAACGCCGTTGGGCAAATAACAAAGACGTTCTCAAAATGTGAGCTCAAACAGTTTGGTGGGTTACGAGATATAGGATTTATAAGTGTTTTTTTGTACGGGAGGTGCCACGCCCCTTTGTGCAATTTTCAAAAACTTCACAAACTTCCTTTGAGCAAATAAAAAAGATTTCCTCAAAATTTGAGCTCAATCGGTTTGGTAGTTTTCGAGTTTTGCGGACATAGGTCCCAAGATTCTGCACTACTATAGAGCCACCAAATATCCCGAGGGTGCAAACATCGATGGCAGAAGTGAAATTTCGGCCTCGAATAATTCAACGCATTCTTAAAGAACTAGACGGAATCCCAACTATAGTACTCAAGAGCTGATGTGCACCAGAACTTGCACCTGTACTATGTAAGCTGCTTAGCATGTCGTACTCCCAGAAGACGTTTCCTTCTTGCTGGAAGACCGCTCGCATTCAACCTATTCCAAAGAAAGGGAGGACATGTTTGACACAAAACTATCGTCCAATAATATAGATTAACAGAGACAGAGCGCTAACAGAACACCCGACTGAATGAGATGGTTAGCAGCGGTGCTTGTAAAAATGTGTCCTTCAAGTTGTTTTAATGATAGATACCTTTCTTGTGGGTATAACTGCTAGACCTACAGATGGATCATCAAAGGGACACCAAGTCTGGCTGTCGTAAGAAGCGGTGCTTGCGCAAGTCTGCAATGGCATACAAAGTTGTTTTGATGATGCATGTTGTTGTTATGGTGTTGCCATGTTGCGTACATACGGATAGATTTGCAAAAGTTCAACACCCACGGTATTCACTGAGCATGGATAAAGTGAAACAAAATAGTAAAAATTCAGGAATCTTCATCGTCGAGGGCTTCTCAAAATAATTTGAAATATCTACTCTGTTTTTACGGGGCCGTGTAATATGGTTGTAATATTCATCAAATTAATCGTCTAAGAATTCAAATAAATCCACTATAGGACACTTCTGACTGCTGTCTACGCCCGTCAACGAAAGAATGCTCTGAAACTATATTTTTTCCAGCCACTTCAAATAAATATTTTTTTTATCTTCCGGAGGCTTTAACAGCCACTTGAACCGGCTGATAGACTATCCGAAACTTTTTCTGTCAGAAATCACTATCCGAAACCATTGAAACCGAAAGTTGAAGTTTATCTGGCATATAAATTCCGGATAGGCTATCCGAGACTTTATCAGCTAGTCTTGAAACTGGCCCTTACATTTTTTCAAAAATATTTAACTGAGAAATAATTTTCAAATATTATCTATATAATTAATAATTATAACAAAATATACACGGTGAAGACTCTACTTCCTTGTAAATTTCTCTCATCTATTTTGTATACTCTGTCTATCGCAAGGGTATGGTGTAAGAGGTACGTAGTTTATATTATAGAAAAGTGTTAGAGACAAAGTCTATAAAGTAAATCTGTAAATACAATACATATGTACAGTACACGTCTACAATTTACTTATTATTGCTTACATCACAAAACACTTCTTTTGATTTGACACATAATTTCAGTGCCATCTATCATTTGCACACCCCATAAATAAATACATAGGTTGATACTATATCAAATCGTAAATTAGACTTTGAATTCAAAATAGTGATTAAAATAACACAGGTGCTATAGAAAACTTAAATATATCATTTAAAAGACTTAAAATCAGGCAATAGACTAAAACGCAATCAATTTACTAAAAAGCAGTCAATTTAGTAAAATGCAGTCAATTGACTAAAATGCAGTCAATTGACTAAAATGCAGTCAATTGACTAAAAAGCAGTCAATTGACTTACAGTTAAATAACTTCAGTCAAAAGACTTACTGACTGCGATAATTGACTAAGAATTCTAGAAGACTTACAATTGACTAAAAGACTTGAATCAGTCAAAAAGTACTGCAGTCATTTAACTTGCGGTCAATTGACTGCTTTAATTAACTGCCCAGTCAGAATATTCGAAATGACTGGTGACTGTAGTTTTAAAGTTAAAGTCATTGAGTAAGTCAAAAGACTTATAAATTAAGTCAATTTAGTCAATTAACTGCAGTCTCCAAATGACTGCAGTCTTCACAACTATGATCTTTTACCGCTGCGCTGTGGTGTAATTGAGTATTTCTGTAGAATAAAACACGCTTTTGTCCGACATATTTGGTGAATTTCAATTGTGTGTGCATCTCCCACAGTGTTGTGCCATGTAGACTAAAAATGAAGATTACACGATTGTCTACGTGTAGTCAACTCAACGTAAACAATTCTCAGTTGTCGACATGTCCATGTTAACAACGTAGACAATGTAGATACATAATTATTAGAACAAGTTTTTTCTTAATTTTTCCTGTAAAGTTTCTTAATAAATCATTAAAACAGAAGCAAGTTTTGTATATAATTTTTTAATTCAATATCGTATATTTATTTATTTAAAAACAAAACAAAGTAAGTTTATGATGTTTAACAAAAAAAAATGTTTCAGGTCTAAACATATTCAATTCACCTCCATCTATATTATGATTTAAAAAAAAACAGAAGAACTTTATATTAATTTTATTTATATTATCAAACTTCATTATTTTAGAACAATTGCCAATGAGAACCCAACCGAAAGCGTTCTTGGAGCTGTTGATAATGCTTGAATTGAATTACTTCTCAATGGGTCTTCTTCCTTTAGGTACAATTTTAGAATTAATTCAAACTAAAATGTATTATACGTATACCAGAAAATACTCACAAGAGTATTGATAACCATTGCGTTTTGACTGTCACCTTCACCAATATTTGTAACAGAAACAGACATCTAAAAGAAAACTAGGTACGTGTTGGTCATTATTTTTTCGGTAAACCAATGGAAATTAAAATACACTATTATTTACCTGTGTCTGAGAAGACGGGTTTCAGCAGTATTTTGAAGATTTTTCCTGCAAACTGTTGTTTGTTTTCACCAAAACAAAACCTAGCTCCTCAAAAGCCTTGTTTTTTGGTCTACTTCGTGGACATGCGGACCATTGAAAATGAATGAATGAGGATTATAATTTTTAAGAAAAGAAATTCTTAATTAATTCTTAAAAGTGTACTTACTCGATTGAAGTTTACAGATGAATGACAGATTGACAGATCTGAAAGGTATTGATGACATTGTCGACGTATTGTTGACATTTTCGACATTGTTGACGCAATTGTCTACGTTGAAAAGTCGACATGTAGAGGAACAACACTGATCTCCCATCGCTGCGCTGTGATGTAGTTACTTAGTCAGTTCCCTTTTTTACCTACTTAATGATTTTCTGAGGGGAGTATCCTCTGTTCAAAGGCCGCTTTCTTATGCAATAAAATAACACGCTTTTCTCCGAGTTATTTGGTGAATTTTGTAAGTATCTTTAAAAAAATAAACAAACTGAAGTGTTTATAAAGTTTATAAACAAGTCGCTAAGTGAGAAATCAAGTGTTTTGAGTCTTGGCTATGATCTTCGTACCTAAATAAGTTTGAGGAAATGTTTCAAAGAGTAAGTAGATGATTTTTCTGAACCTCCACAAAAACCCCAAATGCTTGATTTAAACACTCATTTAAAGAACTTTTATGTAGAAATAAAGGACAATATTATAAGACATAATATAAATCACGTTTACACGAAATATGTAAATTTTGCACTCAAGATGGAAAAATATTTTCATTAATTTAATTTCTTCCTGGAGTTTTCGATTGTATTGCTTTAAAAAATTAACTGACGGTTTTGTATACATAGATAGGTACTACCTACATCTGCGACATTTTGATATTTTTCGACCTCGTTTTACTATTTAAAATTATTCACGCCACGCCACTGCTGGTTATACTTACGACTTTAACATTTACTGCGGTAAGAAGGAACACTAAATCATTCTAGGAACTTTAGGTGAACGCGTTGTCAACCAATAACTAGCCAGCACAATAAGAGAACCTGATGTCACTCTTTGCTTTGACCATAGTTAACCGCAAAAAATTACCAGTGATAAGTCAAAATCTAGTAAAGGGTTAACACATATTCCGAGCCAGCAGTTATGTAATCAGGTTTACTAAAAAATGGCATGACACTAAAGAAATTATCGTCGTCAGTAATTGCAACAAAGCTGGCTTAACGACAATAGACAAAAATTAAAAAATGGTCAACATATTATGTGTGTCGTGTCCAGAAATGGTAAAATTTTATAGGTCGGTGATGGGAGGAGTAGACCGAGCAGACCAAATGTCAGGATTGTATGAGCTTGACAGGAAATCAACAAAATGGTGGAAAAAGGTATTCTACCGTCTTCTTATGATGTCGCTTGTCAATTCCTGGGTCATACACTCCCAATTCGGACGCAAAAAAGACTCTATATATTGACTATCTGATAAAAGTAGCCGAAAATTTAATTGAAGAGGGAAAAACAACATCAAAAATTCAACGCCGAAGCCGTTATGGAAGGAAGTATGAATCAACTTCAACACATTTGCCGGTACAAGGCAATACGCGCAGGCGTTGTGCGTCCTGTAGTCAAAAAGGGAAGGAGAAGCGGACTAAGACTATATGCCAAGAGTGTCAGATTCGACTCTGCCTTGAATGCTTTGCAGCTTTCCACAAATATAGTTTTTCATTATACCTGTTCTTTCGATTATTTTCTATGAATTTGAAGTGAATGTGCTTCATGTTTTGTTTTCTGTTTATTTTCGTTCAATTTCATTTTTTTTTTTTTTTTTCAATAAAAATTTCATTTTGTACATATATTCATTTGTTATTACAAATTTTCAAGCACAAATTATTGAATGGGATATATGTGTCCCACCCAAAAATACGGATAGGAATAGGACATATTTGACCCATCACCTCTCACCGCCCCTGATATATAATTTTCAATTTTAGACTGGACATTATTTTAACTCATTTTTCTCAATATAGGGACAACCTAAGAAAGAAGTTATATTGTGTACAGAGACACACATCCGGATCGAAATGGTTAATTTCTATATATCATTTGAATTGATTTCTTTGAACTAAGGTCATGAAATTATAAAAAACAGAAGTCAATGCAACTGTAGCACAAATGCAAATTGGGTAAACCAAAAGTTCGAAATCCGTATGAATTCAATATCGGTCGGAATTAAGCACGGGGATGACTAAATACGCATATACCGATATTTATTAATATCGTTTTTCCGACTTCAAATAGAATTCAATACAAACCGATGAAAGTATAAATTTAAACCACCCAGCCTCCTTTAGGTTAGGTCCTAACTCCAAATTTAGGTCGAAGGACTTTATAATTTGGTTTTTGTGTAGATACCGATTTGTTAGTGTCTTTTAGTTGCCGATTTTACGTATGGCCTGTATTCACAATTTTGTATAATCTTTTCTGGTTGTCGACTTGATAGGCCTTACGGATTTTGATACTCCAATTAATCATGCAGAAGGGAAGTTACAAATCCTACCTCGAGCTAGTAGAAGAAAGAAAATGCCAGTTTTTCGCAAAGAATAACTGTGAACAAAGTCTTAAAAGGAACATTAAGAAAACATTTCCTATATCTCTCCACTTACTTAAAGCAGCGATCAAAAGCGCTACGCTCTTGCTAATATTAAATAGCGGTCATTCCACTATTTTTATATTCTTTCAATTCCCAAGACCTTCAATATCAATTACGGCGGCGCCGCGCAAACCAGGACCGAAGTCTACAATGAAAAGCGTCAGAAACACGCCTCAGACCAATAAGACACGGTATGTACGGTGTTCCACACATCACGCACATTATCATTTTGGTGAATTAATTAATCCCATACAACTTTGTATCACGTTAGATATATCGCTGCATGGAAGTTTTGTTAAACACTTGTTTCGGACCTCAGAGCACACAACTCGCCCCTTGCCTTAACTCCGGCTGTATATAGTTGTCTTGGCCGTTTTATGTTCAACTTCAGCAAGTTAAAGCGGCTAAAGTTATTTATCGCCGACAAGCACTCGTACTAATAACTCTAATGTTATTAGTGCAGGAGCCCACAGTAGTGGGGTGAAAAAAAAACCTATAACTAAAACGAGATTATTTTAAATTAGTCAACGGCACCAGCATCAGCAGCAAACCAGCCAAGACCAACAACATCAGTGACTTTACTCGGTAGCCTGTGTGTCACTGATTTATATCTCATGTTCCTCCTGCATGAGAGTATAGAATAGTAGGGAAGGATCCTAAAGCGGTTCGAAGATCTCGGATTGAGATCTGGTTTTGGGCTTATGTCGTTTTTGTCCGATGCTCTCCCTCCGCGAGTGCTACCGCACTGCGAACAATCATACACCCAGCTGAGGGTTGATATTAGCATTCGGCGGACTGATGAATAGGCCAGCAGTGTGCGCAATGTAATCCGTGGTGAGAAATACCAGCGATCAATAAACCTCTCACCAAGATTTCCGCAGCGCAGCAGTGACCGGCCGGCCGGCGCGTCGTCATTGAGCACTTCATTTCGTGGTCCTGTACTCTGTGCGGACACTTTACATTGGTTGGATAATGTCCGTCAATTTGTATCCTTCATAATTACAGGAGTGTGTAGCGTGGTTAGTAGTACAGGAACGATGCAGGATTCGCAACATGCTTTATTCGTTGAGTTCAGTTGATGGGAACGGATCTAGGTGAAGATGGTTGGCATATTGTGTGTGTCGAAATTGGATTTTCATGGTTGTCATTGGCATAATGCGTCGCGTCGTAGAAAAGCTACAATGCGTGTCAAGGACTGCTTTCCAAGTTGGTCCTCGCTTCCACATATTCAAGTAGGTAATGGAATTGAATGTTTGTCGTTTCCTTAGTAACACGAAAAAAGCGACATCCTCAACCAAATTCAATTCAATTCAATTCAATTCGAAAGATATCCAAAATAGGTAGGCACACAAGTATGGCCGACATCTACTATGATTAGAATAAAAATCATTTATAGTTTCAACCAATTTTCGATTATAGATGTCGCTTTTTTTTTGTGAATAATATGTATGTTACTATTTAAATTTTATTTTGGCGATAACATGTTGTTCTTCAATTCACAGAAGCGGCTCAGATTTGGAACTTACATGAAATTGACAGCCCATCTTTATCCGTTGTAAAGCTGTTCCCGCTTGATGTGAAAACTACCGAACAGATTTCGATAAAATTACTTCTGAAATGTTTTTTAAGAAATACTTAAGAAAGCCAACTTCTTTAAATATTTTACGGCTTAAAGCAAGCTATCAACCAGCTTTCTATCTTATCCAGAAGCTGAGCTACAGGCTCTAAGAACAACGCGAGCAAAATAAAATTATTTTATTATATCGAAAAATATCTGCAACAATTATCCTTGTTCGTGGTCTTGCGACAGATTGTCAATCAAGGTTGTCTCACTTTCCTTCAACCTCGTAATAATCTTCAAATGAATCTTGTCGAGCAGGGGCGTAGCGACTTTTCAAAAGTCGACAAATCAGCGAGCAATTTTCAGAAATTAGGTCTGAACAAAATGTTGAAATAGAAGAAGTGAGTTTGGATTTTCATTACGCTGTTCGGCAAATCAACGAGCAATTTTCAAAAATTAGATCTTAGGTTTGGATTTTCATTAGGTATATGTTTTAAGCTTGTAAATGTGTACGTACAAGTCGGCATTTTCAAAGGTTCCACATGAACTCGTAAAAATTTAGCTAGTTCCGATTCGATTTTAAAAAGGACTGACATCCTTAAAATTTTGCGAGTAGATTCGATTTTTTTTAGATTCGACGGTCGGCATCGGTGAATATGCCGACTGAAATCCTTAAAATTTAGCAAGTTTCGATTCGATTTAAAAAAAAAAAACGGGCGGCATTTCTAATTTGAGGTTAAATTCGAAGGAATATGTTATTCACTACTTTGTGGAACTGAGCTTATTGATGTGGATTGCGAACTTTGACCATTCGTGGCAAGGGTGTTTTCGTTCGCGGCAAATAGTTTGAAAAACGAAATTTCGTTATTTAAACTGTTTATAAACTTGTTTTCTTAATGGCTGATGACTGAAATTCGCGAACTTCCGCGACCTAAAAAAGTGTTCGTGTGAACGGACTGTCTAAACTTGCGAATATTCGTTCGTTCGTAGATAGTTGGTCCTTTAGGGTTTTGACCTCCCATAAAAAAGAAAACAATCAAATTTTGTATCCGAAAGACCACCGAACCCTATGAGCTCAAATTTACAGGAGATCTTAGGTATTGGCACGGGATATTTCCTGTGAAAATTGGACAAAATTGGAAAAATGGGCGTGGGACCTCCCATAAAAAAAAACAAATTCTATGATGGGGTGAAATTCGATGACGTTAGATATAACTCGATAACCGCTGGGCCGATTTTTATGATATCTATACAGTCGGTAAGTTCCTGGAATAAGTCGGCATTTCAATGAAAGTCACCCCCCCAATGCTCGCACCCTCGCTACGCCCCTGTTCTCGAGTTACTCGAAGATTGGGTCACTTAAAGCCATCACGTGGAGATATTAATCCTTGATTCGCTGCACGTAATTAAAAGATTTTACACACGAAGCAAAAATGAATTCCGTCACGTATTGCTCGTTTACGGATGAGACGATTCGGCCTCTGTATTGATGGAGTCTCTGAATTAATATTAATCCAAGGGTTTGGATGGGATGGCTCGCCATTTTCGTAGAAAGATATCACAGGTATTGGGCAATAGGGTCACATTGAGCGGCTTCATATTGAACTTCTGTAGCGGCTGGTATAAGGGTTGCAGTATGGCAATGTATAGTGACCAAGAGTTTTACACTCGAAGATTTGGATCTTCTTCATATAGGTCGGACTGATAGTGTCCCAGATGTGGAAGCCGTAACGTATGTTTGGACATATCAACCTCGTCCTCGTTTCAAGTCCCCCTCTTATTCATAGAAGTGACAAGAAATAATGATTCAACCGTTGACCATCTGAAATGTATAAGACCTACTTGAACATTGTTTTCGGCATATTTTTTAACATAGTAGTTCGATATGTTAGTTCGATACCCTTAGGGAAGGTAGATCTACTGAAGACGTCAAATTAAAATTTTGCAGTGAAATATGAGCCGGTTTCAATATAGTAACTGCAGCACAGTAGCTTTTTTCTTTGATATGACTAAAGCTTTTGATATGGTCAATCATGACATTCTGTTGGATAAACTTTATAAAGCTGGGTTTAGGGGTTCAGTGCACAACTAGTTTTATTTTATTTTATTTATTTAAGTAGATATTTGGAGGCTTACACATTAAGATAATATTATCTTTTAAAATAGTGATAAGCAAAATATTTAATTTAAAAGAAACATTGTATACTACCTTTAAACGAAAATCATATAACAATTAAAAATATAAACGGCCGATTAAAATTTACAAATACAATAAGAACTTGGTACATAAAAATATGAAATAATAAAAAACAATTACAAGGAAAAAATTAGATACATATTAGATACTTAATTGGCCGACAAGTAAGATTTTAATTCGGTTGAAAATCTCTTTTTCTGTCATATTTCTCTAATGTGGCGAGGTTTTGCTTCATATTTAAAAGGAAGATCTCAACGAGTTAAGGTTGAAGGGGTTTTTAGTAGTGCTGTTGATATATGTACTGGTGTACCGCAGGGGTCAGTTTTGGGTCCCATTTTGATCCTGATACATGTGAACTCTATTTTTCTTCAAAAGTTTAGTAGCAAGCCTACAGCTTACATATTCAAATCTTATATTATATACAAAATTGTTGCAAGTGTGTTGTGACTTTATAACTCACGAATGGTCAAACCGAATTCGATTATATTTTGTGTAGATGGTTTATCTAACCGCCCATACAAAAAAATTCAAAATTGTATATCTAGAAAACCACCAAATCGAATGAGCTCAAACTTACAGATGATCTTTTATTGGCCTTGGAGCGTTCCCGTGAAGATTGGCCAATATTGGACAAAAGGGCGTGGCAACTCCGGGCGGGTACAGCTATATTATATAAAAACGTTGGTGCGTATGTAAGTTCGATAATGGCCACTGAACCACTGAAGCTATCCGCCTTTCATTCCTATTAAAAAAAAAATTATTGAACAAAAATATCAAAATAAATCTTGAAATATTTAAAATAACTATTTTGGGCAGAACAAAGTCAGCGGGTCAGCTAGTAAGTCTATATTTGAGTCTTTGGTTAAATTGCAAACTGTCCTGCAAATCTTAAGACAATGGTTCGCAAAGCATCAGCTCTTGCTGAGCGAAAAAACTAAGGTTATGTTTTGTAGCTTAAACCTTAAAGTCTACTGAAAGTCACATATCCTTCCATTGAACTGAATGCAAACAACTTTCTTGGCTTCTCACACAATAAATAACTTTTCATATTAAAATAAAATATAAACTTCATCCAATGTTTCTCCAAATTCTTGATGGCCTCCAAATAATACGATTTCTCGAGCCCCTCAAAATAAGCGTTTGTATCAACGATGACCTCTTCATTCGCGGCCCAAATCTTTTACCTCCGAGCCATTTCTTCATGTTTGGAAACAAAAAATAGTCGCAGGGGCTAAATCTGGGAAATATGCTGGATGAGGGAGGAGTTCGTAGCATAACTCATGCAATTTTGCCATTTCTACTACGGACTTGAGCGCTGGATGGTGCGTTGTCCTCCTAAAAAATAACTTTTTTCTTCGTCAAATGCAGCCGTTTTTGCTTCAAATCGGCTTAGAACCGATCGAGCAGTTCTGCGTAATATCATTTTACCATTTTCAAGGTGATCGATGATGATGTATCCCAAAACACTGTCGCTATGACCTTTTTTGTTGACCACCTTGGCCTTCTTCTTCGGCTTCGATTCACCAGGAGAATCCAGGTTTCATCCACGGTGACGAAACGGCGGCGCCAAAACTCATTCGAGTTTTTCTGGAACATCGCCAAACACACCTTTGAAGTTGTCAAATGAATTTGTGTTTTGTCGGTTGTAAACTGAGCAAACTCGGCTCAGTGTGGGAATTTTGTTGTAGGTATACTATACAAAAACTCCATTATACTATTTAGGCCGTATTAATTGCTGAAATTACACCTGTCTACAGGCACTATTGACAGATTTATGTTGCCAGAAAACTGCAGCTGGTTTTTCACATTTCTGTGAGTGTTTGAAAAATGTACCAAACTTCAATCTGGGAACACAATTTTAAATGTAAAAATTGAGCCTTAAAATTGTCTTCGTTTGTCGCCGATGCACACCTTAATGCATTTACCGATTTTAACCAAACTTTCACACACGGGGTAAAAAAATCACTCGAAGAATTTTGCGTTTGAAACGACCAAAAAGATTTTCATTCGCCTTTGTTAACGTCCATGCCACAAACCAGAGAGAATAGACGACCAGCTCCGCCCAAAAATGAGAGATCCATAGAGCCAGTTTCAAAAAGTTATTAGGTGGTTAAGTATGTGTGCCATCCTAAAGTAAATGGAGGGCGAATTGGTCACGCATCCACTGGCACCTAATAACATTTACAGTTATTTCTGTGGTACAACACCTATTCACAGATAGAAAAAGAGGCGGCGCTACTCATTTCAAAACTGCCTCTATGGAATTCTCTTTTTTGCCCGAAGCTGGTGGTCTATTCTCTCTGGTTTGTGGGCCATGCTTCTGCGCCATAGAACAGGACTGGGATCATGATGCCCCGTTCACAATGTGGGCGTGATAACGCTTTAACCTCGTCCGGCAATTCACAATGAAACGTGGTACGTCGGCGAGTTTTTCTGACAACGAATAGAGGGACCACTGAAACTACAAAACCATATTGCCACTTCGATTTTTTTTACAAAACAGAGCTGCACTTTTATTGCTTTTTTAGCACTATTGCATGCAGTTTGAATATTCTAAAAACAACCAATTCGCAGTTTTCAGGCGTCGCTATCATCAGTCGCTATAACTATCAGTAAAATGCAACCGAAAAAAATTCTGTTTCTTTTTTTGAGCACTTAAACTTAATGACTGAACTCAATCTTGGTCTTAAAATGTTGCTTATAAATTATAAAGTTAGTTAAAAAAAAATTAAGCAATTGTTGTCTAAGGTTGAAAACTCACCGGATAAAGCAAAACGTGTTTTTTTTGTTTCGTGAAACAAGAGCACATTGTTTCTTATGAGGCAACACACACCAAAGCAAATGAAACAAAACAGATGTTTTTGTTTTTATGTGTTTCGGTGGTGGTTGTCGAAAATACATGCCATTGTATGCAAGCATAACACACACCGAATGCAACAAAACTGTTTCCAACCAGCGTCGTTGACGACAATTGCCTACTTTCTTAGAGCGCAACACACACCAAAGAAAACAAAACATAAACACCAAAGCAAAACAGAAAAACATGTTTCGTTGCCGATAGTTAACCTGTTGTTTTTGCGAAACAAAATTTACATGTCGTTGTTTTTAAAATGTAAATAAGATTCACAACTTCATTGTCTGAGTCCGACCAACACTAAAAACAAGTCGTAAATTCCACACCAAACGAAACAAGAAAACAAAACGTTTTGTTTTGCCACATTCTTTTGAACTTCTTAGTCAATTCCAGAACAGGTTCCAAATTCCAATGAATTCCTATGAAAAGCTTACAGTCTTACATCCTAATAAAATTTGCTAAGAAAATGACCCCCAATAACCAAGAAATCAAAAAGAAACACACTCAAAACATATATAGAGTATTTTCGGGGCAATGTTTGTTTAAAGAAATACGAAATTTCCCTTTTCACCGTCATTCATTATTATGGGAAAATAAGTTCTAACATTATCGCTGACTTTCTCAGAATAATCAAACCGTATCAAAATAATAACAAAAAAAAACGATAAAAGTGCCGCCCTGTTTGCTTGAGAAAATACAAGTGGCAACCTTAAGTACATTTCTATGAAAATGGCGTCGCTTCCCTCAGACAGTAAATGTCATCCGTGTCTCGGGCGAGATTTTTCCAAATTTCCGAAATGGTCGTTGTGTATTGCTGCATGCATTTCCTTTGATTGGAAATTATTTGACAACTCGCGCTAGACTCGATCTCGCTCTCGTCTCGCTCTCTCGCTGTATTGTGAATTGGCCATGAGGGTCTTATATAGAGTCGCCAATAGTCAATTGCTTTGTTAGGCTAAAGAAACAGCGGTTGGCAAGTGCAACTCTTCAATTGTCAGTGTCAGACTTTATAGCGGAACAGAGGTAGCCAAAGTCCCTAATCACCTCAAAATTTTAGCTCTCTATCGAGACGTTCTGTCCGTTTCGTCGATGTTGTGTGTCCCATCTTGTTGACAGCATTTGCCCCATTCACCCCAAATCAATTTTTGGAATTTAGCCGAGGATAAATTATTATTTAACTCAATTTACAACAAAACGGCCTTTGTCAAGCCTTCAGTTTCACTGAAGATCTTCAGCTATCACTAGCAGCAACAGAAGAAAATCCTGAATGCGACTTCCGCTGTCACACCCAATTGTAACCAACACCTATACAATCTCAGCGTTTGAATACTTCGCGAGGAATGTGGTTGTTTCTATAGTCAAATTGATTGGAATTTAAACGCTAAAAATTGTTCGCTGACAATCTAGTCAGTTTATTAGCTTTGTGACCACCAGACATTGTAGCCTCTCACGATCTCATATCAACGTCCACCACAATATGGCGGCAGTTATCGAATACCCTCATTAAAGACCAATCTCCTCGTGAAAAGCACATTTTCTACGTTCGTCTGTCCCGATTTGAAGATCGAAAAGCATAAACACAAATATGCCAGACGCATGTCCGTCTCTTGATAAATAATCCCAGCTCGCTACCGTGTTCGCCAGGTAATGTTTGCATTTATCTTTCACCTTCTCCTCGATGGACGTCCTCATCGTCGTTGGCAGTTGTGGTCTTCGCGTCGCTTTATAGCGCATAGTAGCGTCACAGCGCCAATCGATTGCATTAACCAAATTACAGATGGATTGAAATTTGTCATTTGTTATTATTATTGTGTCGATGACATGTTCGTCGTTTGCATTGATTATGGTACTGGCGTCCCCTAGAGTGGTTTCGAGGTGCTTCTGGAGAGCATACTATATACCAGACCAGCAGCTCTTCGATATACACGCATTCTCACCTGGAGGAGGGGGGACTGTTGCTGCTGCTGCTGCAGTGGACCGATTTGATGCGAAAAATTGGACACTTGCGGTATACTATGGGATGTGAAAACGCGCCGCACCTAGTTTGGGGAACTGATGTTGTTCCACGTTGTGACTGTGGGTCCGGATCGTGGCCGGGCCGGATTTCTGTGGGCTTCAATGAGTGTACAAATGGTAGCATAATTTTTCTTGTCTTTATTTAGATGGCTACTTAGTTTATGGGGTCCCATTCGGCACAGAATGGGGAATACTGTGGTGCACAGCCTCGCACGGAGTCTGGTAATCAGTGCATGATGTTCTATTTGAGATGCATTGAGATGTATTTGATGTGTTTTAGTGCCTGGAGGATCCGGAATACGATGTGGGTTGCATGTAAGGTTTTATGGCAGACATTTGATCGAGCGGGATTATTTATTTCTAGGATGAGGCCATGAGGGTAGGCTATAATTGCTTTCAAACGTGACTTTCACTTTGAAAAATGGCTGACTGGTGTACATGGTTTTCAAATTGACTGGAGTTCAAACAGATAATCGCAATAAAATTAACTAACTGACGTGGGTATAGAGATTGTGTCACATCCAGGAGCTCATAACCTCACTTAATTTCGGATTGGTTGACATTGTTTCCTATGCGATGCAGTAGGGACAAATTTAATTTTATATTTATGCCTTGGACTGGACATGACATTCGCTGGGAGAGTATAAAGCTTTTGCTACAGCTGGTTGTGGTATGGAGTGAAGTTGGGTTTGTATGACTCTGCGTTGGGCGAATAGATGTAACTCGTGGGTGGTACCTACTCGTACTAAAATATTAGAATACTCACCTGCAACGGAATGCTCACCTTACAAAGGCAAAAGGAAAACTTATTCTTCTTGATGCATCAAGAGGCACTGGAAAAACATTATGTCTTCAATTTCACTTTCGACTCCCCGAAACTCAAGAACATTATATCAAGGGCAGCGCTAAAGACATTAAACTCTCAAACTAACATTGAATTGTAATATTAAAAAATTTTATTGGCTAAGAGGAAATCGATATCCATCTACATGGATGGGTCAAAGATGGACTGTGGAACCGTTGCCGGTATATTCTCAGAGGAACTAAAAATACAATGCTCAATCAGGCTCCCTGATAGCAGCAGTGTCTTCCAGGCAGAAGTTCTGGCAATCGCGGAAGCGGACCGACAGGTGTCATTGTTGGCAATACCGCGTAACGATATTACCATTTTCATTGACAGCCGGGCGGCTATAAAAGCAATCTCTGCTATTGAAATTAAATCTAAGCTAGTTCACCGCTGCCGCGAAGAGCTCAAGGCTCTCTGCTCGCAGCACACTACGAATCTCTGCTGGGTCCCTGGACACGGTGACAAAGCCGGCAACGAGAAGGCTGACGAATTGGCGAGAGAGGGATCTACAATGGACCATGATAGAGCATTACAGTCCATCAAGCCCCCACTCTGCAACCTGAGAGAACGAGTCGAGAACAAGATTCGTATGAAAACCAACAAAAAGTGGAAAGAACTAAGGAACGACCTGTGAAGTATCACGGAAGCTTTGACCAGAGTATGACAGTGGCCGAACCACTAAACTTCTACAGTTTGACAGGTCATCGCTGTCTAAGCTGGTAGGGGCCCTAACGGGGCATAACTTCCTAAGAAAACATTCAATGAAACTAAATCTCAAAGATGACGATATATCTATACTATAGGCTGCGGAGACGAAGAGGTCCACGAGGACACACCTCACTTCCTCTGTCACTGCCCGAGTCTCTGTCACTTGAAGAACAGAACACTTGGAAGTTACTACTTCCATGACTTACAAGAACTTTCTGATATCTCACTTTCCGATCTTTACAGGTTCTTGAGGACATCAGGATGGCTGGACGGCGGCGTCGGGTAAATACAAGAAGGAAGGACACGTAGCTAATCACCCTAACACCAATGGTTAATCCCCCACGAAAGGGCATCACAATGGGTCCATGAGGACCTAAGTGTTGTACAGTATTGTTCACCCTACTCTACCAACCCGTTAACCTAACCTAACCTATTGGCTCTTGGTGGATTTGAACTAGTCACCCCTCTCTTAGTAATCCGATGCACTAACAACTGAGCCACTGAGCCGACAATTTGTCGTAGCTGCAATGGCTTATATTAGTTCATACAAGCAAATGAAAGACAGGATACAGGAATTCTTAGTCGTCTCTTTTTCCGTCTCTTATTTCCCCCAGAACAATATGGGATAAATTATGTAAAAGTAAAGGGTCCGCCATCTAATGTTTTTTTTTTTCTTAGTAATCCGATGCACTAACAACTGAGCCACTGAGCCGACAATTTGTCGTAGCTGCAATGGCTTATATTAGTTCATACAAGCAAATGAAAGACAGGATACAGGAATTCTTAGTCGTCTCTTTTTCCGTCTCTTATTTCCCCCAGAACAATATGGGATAAATTATGTAAAAGTAAAGGGTCCGCCATCTAATGTTTTTTTTTTTTTTCAACTAGTGCTTATTTCGCGAATGGTAACACTTAGCTCATGTCTGATTTGACAGATAATTAGTTTTATCCTTCCGCTGAACGAATATGGTTGTGTATACGCTTGAACAACGCTGGGAAATATTGCGACATTACTTTGAAAATCATGGTAATGTTGCAGAATGTGTGCGAAAATTGCGTACGGAGCTCCGTATGTTCGTTATCTTGTGAAAAAGGTGAAAGAAACTGGCATCCTCATCGATAAACCAAAGCGTGAAAAGCCAAAAACAGTGCGTCTACCCAAAACGAGTCACTGTTTGGTGCGGATGTTGGTCCAGAGGCATAATTGGGCCATTTTTCTTCGAAAATGAGCAAGGAGTGGCCGTTACAGTCAATGGCGATCGTTATCGGGCCATGTTGAACGAATTTTTGTTCACAAAAATTGAAGAGGAGGATATTGGCAACATTTGGTTTCAACAGGACGACGCTACGTGCCACACAGCCGAAGCTACACTCGATGTTTTGCGCCCTGTTTTTGAAGATCGCATTATCAGCCGCAGAGCTGATGTCGTTTGGCCACCGCGGAGCTGCGATTTGACACCGTTGGACTATTACTTATTTGTGGGGTGCCGTAAAAGATAAGTGTTACGCCGACATGCCAGAGACAATTGACGCTTTAAAGGACAATATTAGTGAAGCCATTGGTGAAATACAGCTGCACACAATCGATAATGTGCTTAAAAATTGGACCGATCGTGTAGGCTACTGCATGGCCAGCCGAGGCAGCCATTTGAATGAAATTATTTTCCATTATTAACCGGAAGGATTGTACTTTCAAATAAAAAAAAATTTGAGAAAATATTCAGTAGTTTTTTTTTATAGCATTTTCAAAAAAAAAAGTTATTTGGCGGACCCTTTACCTAAGCAGGGTTTCCCAAAATGCACGTAAGATTTGATTTTTGCGCCATTTCTGCTGTAAAGTTTTAACAATGACAAAAAAAAAAAAAAACAGCTGGCAGAGTTCAGGGTTATGCCCAAAACACACGTGCAGAATTCACTGCGCAGCAGGATTAGAATACACATGTTCTTATGTGGTGATACAAATGTAAATTATTCTGCACCCACCGCAGCACTGCAACATGTCTCTATTTCTAGATCCACTGCATAGCAACGCAGTGGACTAAATTAAATAGACTTGGCAACACCGAATTTTTAAATTCAGCTACTGATGCATACGAGGAAAAAAAGAGACGGGAATTATTTGTCGTCTGTGTTGCACTCTCGTATTTTTCCTCGCATTGACACCAACCGCTGCAAATTGAATTCAGCACATCTGTTTCTGCAGTACTGCTTGCAGTGAAGCATTCAGAATTTCTGCAAATGTGTTTTGGGCATTAGATATTAAAAATGGAGCGCTACACGAAAGAATAACGCTTTTTAATCGTTGAGCTATATTTTAAAAATAAATTAAGGATTGACAGCTACAGTAGTTGGCGATTTTAATCTTGTGCGATGAAGCCCAATTTATTATTGATGACTTTGGTACACCTCAAAATTGTCGAATTTAGGGCTCAGAAAAACCACGAGTGATTATTGAGACACAAATGCATTAACAATGTGTCACTGTTTGGTGCTGATTTTGGGCTTGAGGTACTATCGGGACATACTTATTTAAAAATGCGACTGATCAGGCAACTGCTAATGGTGCTATCACGATTATGATAATCCTTGTAAGTCATTTGCTGATCGTTTAAATCCTCTCAAATCCTTTAAGTCCTCTCACAAAATTGTATTCACCTATGCGGAAGTGGATTCCTTTGGAAACTATCGTGATTTCAACATACAGAGAGACACATTGGTCCAATATTGGGTTTCTATGGGACGTAACAGAACTACTTCACCGACATGGACCATTTTTAATACCAACCTGAAGACCATAAAAAGAAGACCTTTTGCAAAATTGCATTCACCTAAGTTGATTCCTTTGGACGCTATCGTGATTTCAACAGACAGAGAGACACATTGGTCTAATAGTCACCCCTATTGTCGTTGTCGTTTACGACTCTAAAAAAAAAACGCCACGACTGTTTGGTATTGGCGACTAATAATAAATGACTTTTGTCGCGGCGACGATCGACAAATAGCGTCTGAAATGTCAAAAAATGTGGATTGTATTTTTCGACGACGATCGTCGTGGAAATGATACAGTGAACGAAATGCAGTGAACGAAATGCAGACAAATATTCCTTTGGCAAAATCATTCACGAAGGCCTAAAAAAAGTGAGGTTAATCGGCAATGGGACGAAATTGTCTTGGACCACCTTTGACTTCGATAGTCTAAAATACATACATTTAAAATCTGAAAATAATTGTTATTAGCACAATGTATGCAATTTAAATTATTTCTACCACCCACTTAATTTCGGGCAAATCCAATGGATTGGATTTGGTTCGAATTTTCTTCCTTAACTTTACCAGCACTTTTTTCTGGTTTTCTTCTTCGTCACTGCTTTCAAAAAACATGTCACACTATTCATTTTTGATTTGTTATATTAAATAATTAACCAAGTCACAAACAAAACACCAGACCAAATACAAATTCGTCGACTGAAATGTCAAATCCTGGGAGGTACCAGAACTACTTGACCGACATAGCCCATTTTCAATACCAACCTAACGACGGTAAAAAGAAGTCCTCTAACAAAATTTCATTCGCCTAGGTCGGTTCGTTTGGACGCTATCGTGTTTTCAACAGACGGACATGGCTAAATCGATTCAGAATGTGATCCTGATTCAGAATATATATACTTTTTGAGGTCTCAGGTGACTCCTTCTTGGCGTTACAAATGTAATGACAAAGTGAATATACCTTCCTGTGGAGGGTATAAAAACGACTAAAAGGATTTTGATGAAATTTGGCACACATGTAGGTTAGATGTTGGTCTGTAACCTGAGTTTTATAAGGGTTGAAAGTCCCCAGAACTATTCTTCCAATTAGAACCAATAGGTCCTAATTATTGGAACTCTATTCGTTTTATAGCCGGTTTTACAGTGCAAGTTTAAACACAGGTTTAGTTAAACTCGCAGGCAAGTTTAAACGAAGTACTTAAACCGTGAGTGTATTACAGTGAAATTCGAACGAACGTTTAGTTAAACTTCGGTTTAACTTTTCTCGTCTGTTTTGTACGCCCCTGTAAACGTAGAATTCATGTGTATTTGACATTTCTATCAGTTTTATTTATTGTGTCAGTATGGAAATTTGAAAGTTGTTGATGGCGCTACAAAGCGTGGTGGTCCTGGGCCTTACTTATTATGCCCCTCCATCAGCCGACTCGATTTCTAGCCTGCCTTCTCCAATTTCGCACTCCAAACAGTCGAAGGTCTCCTTCTACCTGTTTCGTAGGACTTACAGCTGGAATACAGAAAGGGAGCCTTCACCCGACAGGATAAGGGTCCATGCTCATTCACCAAATAGCAGGACTGGGGATGACGAGTGTTTTGTATAGCATCTCAGGGCTTTGGCTTTGGCTGTATAATGAGCTCGATGAAGTATTCAATCCTAAGAAGAAGGTAAGCTAGCTCATCTTCTGCAAGCTCTAGGCAAACCACAATGCATCTTTCTCTAGGTTTGGGATAAACTCCAAGTGGACCTAAGCTGGAGTGGCCGATTGGAGGGACAACTTCTTGCAGACTCCTGATGCTGGAGAGAAACTTATCAGGAAGCTGGCAAAATGAAACATAAAGTGAACGGGATGGCCAATACGTAGCTAAACTTGCTGGACACTGCGCACTATGCATTTAGTATAATATTTATAGCTAAGCGAATATTGTTTGCGACGGTTTACGAAGCCTGCTAATAAAGTGACATAAGTCCTTGCACTTGTGAAATGGAAATGGTGCATTTTGTGTTGTAATTTTTGATTACACTTGAAAGTTGACTAGTACCGGCTGGAATCGGTTTTGCTACACCGCTCTATTGTATGTATTAGACGGTATACAAGCATTTCTAGAAACACTGGAGTACAATCAAGGATAAGGGCTTGCACTTGCGAAGTAATTGCTTAAAAACAACAATGATGCAATGTTGCTTTGTCATAAACCGGGAGGCAGAGCGTACTATGAAATTCCGGAAAATAAACTCAGTTTAAACCCCCATCCATGTCCGGTTAAGTTAAACGTCGGTTTAAGCTTGATATCTGGTTAAACGGAGTTTAAACTTGCACTGTAAAACCGGCTAGGTATTAGATTATTATGTTTAAAATCAATATGCGCAGTCCGATTTTAAGACATCCTTTCGATGGCCATTTCATAGTTTCCAAATCGTTCTAAAATAACTCCAAATTAAAAAACACCAAACACAATACTATTTCAAATCGAATTTTTATTTAAAAGCAGACAATATAATAAATACGTGTATATTCTTTAACAAGTCATTTCATTATTATATCTATTTTTCTTTTCAACTATATTTTTTTGTCCGTCTATAGAACATTATTTTATTTAGCACCATTTAATTAGATTGAAAGAATCCATACAGTTTTCGAATGTCAAATATTAAAATAAATTTGTAAATGGAATGCAGTTTTTGTTTTTCTCTAATAATGTGTGAAATAGTACCCATGTGTGTGAATTCAAATAAAAAAAATTATTTGTTCGTTTTTTTTTTTTTTTAACTAAAACAGAAATAAAAATCTATTTACAATAAACAAAAATTTTGCTACATTATATCTAAAAAAAAAATATATATAATTATTGCAAAATAAAATTAAAATAGAATACATTTAAAAAAAAACCTCTTATGCATTTATATTTTAAAATAATAAATAGTAAATAAAAACTGGGATTTGTTGTTGTTTCTTTGTTTACATTATAACTACATGCTTAATCTAATAGATCGATAAAAATATTTACTGGTTTTCAGATTTCATTGTAATGCCATAGTTGATGTTTTAAATAACAAATCTATTGTATAATCTGTGTAAATGGTAGGTAATAATTGTATAGATAATAAATAAAAAAATAAAAAAAAACAAGAAAATGTACAAAACGTTTTACTGGCCTCCTAAATGAGATTTTCGTTCAAAGTTAAATTAATATTGTTATTCTTAAAATAAGAAAATAATAATAATAATAATAATAAATCGATTAAATAAGCTTACGTCTAACCTATCCTGTAATAACTGGTTTTTTGTTGTTAACTGGCTATAGTATACTGGCAATTAAGTTCCGTTTTCGTATAAAAAATATATACCTACATAATATCATTGCCACGCCCCCTCCTTGTCAACTTCCCTCCTTCTTCTTCTTCTTCTCTTTTTCGGCTGGCTCTACTGGCTACAAATACAAAAAAAATATTGTATACATATGTACTAATGAATCTCTTGCTTTCTTCAACATTTCGCTAACTAAAATAAATAAAAAATAGAATCGAAGATCAGTGAGTTCAATGAAGTAACAGAAATTTCGTGAGACGAGCGTTAATGAATGTGTCATTGTGTCGGCTGGTAGGTGTCAGTGTCGTCGCATGTGCAGTGAAAGATGATCGGAACGACTAAACGATCGGGTGCATAGTTTACATCGGAACGGCTTCACACCGGTGTGTTTGCGGTAGTGTCGAGTAAGCTCATCGGAACGCGCAAAGCGCCATATGCATCCCTCCCATGTGCATACATAAGGCTTTTCACCTAGCAAATAGAAAAAAATATTTAAGACCGCAGCTCAAAAGGAAACTTTCATAGCTTACCCGTGTGCGTCCTCTTATGCGCTTTCAGATGGGAACTTTTCGTATAGACCTTATCACAACCCTCAGTGTCGCATTTGTGCACTTTGCGGTTTTTCGAGAAATCACTTCCATTGGCACTCGCATCGTCTGCCCGGCTAAAGGCACCACTCCCCAGCAGACCACCGCCGCCACCCACAATACTGCTGAAGGCACTCTTTCGATTGCAGCCCGCACTCCCCGTCGACGACGTGAACGAGTTGTAGGAAGGACTCAGCGCCTGCGATGCCGCCGCCATGACCTTCCACGGCGAGCACGATGATGACGCCGATGAGGGTGGAATCGAGCTTAATCTACTAATGGCAGGATTTGATGAAGTTGGACTACTATTGCTGTAGCTTCGCGATGATACCGGTGTTATCGACAGCGCCGATGGTATCGTCGCTGATCGTGGTGAGATCGGTGGTGGTTCCGTGTATTTATACGGATTCTTAAAGAGACTCAGTAGGCTGAATTTTCGATCGTAGTCATGAAAGATGGATCTAGAGGCAGCTGCGGCCGCTGCTGCAGCCGCTGTCGAGGTGGTTAGGGATGATCCTGTCATGTTGCTATTGTAGCCGTAATGATTGTTGTTCGCATAGTTGAGGCTGTTGTTATTCGTCTCTTCCTTGAAACGACGATACGTAAAGAGGAATGGTGAGGCTGCCAACAAGGGGGGTATGGGCCGCTTCGATGAGGCTGATGCTGATGATGCGGAAGAGAACGCCGACGATGCGGATGTCGGCGAGTAGTTGTGTAACGCTGACGTAGATGATGTGAATGAAGACGATGATGCTGATGACTTGTGATGCACATGGTGATACGATCCTGAAATGCAAAAGGAAAGACGATTAAATATTTTTGAAGTGGCGGACGGTAGTATCGGAAAATGTTTGTATGTATAGAGCAAAATCAGAGCAAGGGTTGTGATTGAAGAATGACTTTAGGAATAGTTCTGTCGGTAGACAATGCTCACTAATTAAGGCGGCTTGTGGCCGTGGTGCAGTGGGAGAGTTGAAGATATCTATGGACCTTGCGACACGATCGACAGTCATTGAGATCGCCTCAATAGAACCTTATGACCGTGCGTACGAGAGTCTCTGAATGGCCTGTGGTACGTGACTCTGTATCGTTCAGTGGTTAGAGTGTTGGACTACTGTGCGAGGGGTCCCAGGTTTGATCCCCGGAAAAACACAAATCACATCTTAAGGTTTTTTTGACTGCATAACTTTTGGCGAATGTCTGACAAACGTCCGAGAGTATAACTGTCCCGCCACTATCCCCTCCAGAGCAACCTGGAATGAGGATAATTTCCAAGAAGATGAATCAGTTTAATTCTACACTGACGGCTAAAAAAACAAAGACGGAGTTGGTGGGGGTGTTTTCTCCGAAAGTCTTAATCTTAAGCTCTTCTCCCGTGGCGTGTTCCATCAGGCGGAAATAATGGCGATTAAATAAGTCTTATCTTGGCTCAAGAAAAACGTCATATCCGCCAAGGATATCTGCATATTTTCGAACAGCCAAGCAGCCATAAAATCCTTGGATTCGATCTCTATAACTGTTCTAGTAGCCCTCGACTGCCGATCGACTCTTACGGAGATGGCCGAACAGTTCACCTAATTTGGGTGAGTGAGAATAGAATTTAAGAGCTAATAAGCTTTCTTGGATTCCTCAGCTTGGATCTAGACTCTCCAGGACAAAGCAGAGGAGTAGTTTCAAAAACGCCACAGCTACCTACCCACCCACGTAATTTTTTTTGGAAAGTCATGAAACCTTAAACGCTTTGCAAAATATACTTCTGAAGAATTTTTGCGGATGTAAAGATTGAAATACAATTTGAAAACTTCCCACACTTTTGATTGGTTGGGTAAAAATACAAATAAACATGAAATAAATAAATGGAAGCCGCAGGCGTCTATCCGATGACGCACTGTATCTTCAAATAGCCATTTCCAACAGCAAACTATAAAACTATTTAACACCTCCGCAGTCGCTAATTGTATCCACTTTTGCCACCATTGCCACCATTGCCACATCTGTTGACAACCCCATTAGTTTGGGGAACTGGACGGTACGATTATAACCTCCATATCGCTTATAAAGACATTAATGCGCGCGCACACAATACAATTCATGTACTCCACTCCACATGCGCTCTCGTGGCTGTGGCTCCAACCGTAGCCACACTCGAGAGCATTTAAATCAATCGCAATAAATCGCCGTATGATTATTGGGGGGTACTTAGACATAAATTATATTCGGTGTACGTCGCGCCGCGCCGCGCTGCGAGACGCCGAAACGAAACGGACCCACTGCGCGCCACAGTTCACAATTCACATCATCATACTGAAAAGAAAACTGAACTGAACTTCGGTGCAGCGAAAACGGAACTGTTCCACACACAATTCGCGCAGCAGCAGCATCAGACAGCTTCAAGCCAAGCGCACTCCATTAGCCCGCCAGCTAGACACGTACAAAGTAAATTAAATGCGAACTAGCAAGCACTAGCACACAACACACTGAGAGCCCGAGCACACCTAGCTCTTTATGTACCTGTTGGCAGATCCGAGATAACCCTTTAAAATATGAGAGCATTTAGATGCCAGATGCGCACGCTTTCAGTTCTATTGTCGCTTGCGATGGGGCCATAGATGAACGGCCATCGGCGCAGGGGGTTAGAACGGCACCACACATACATGTCGACGATACCAAGTGGTGCATGCCGTGGTGGTCATCTATTAAACTCACACTTTCGACGAAGATGAAAATCAATTTACCGTACACAGAGGTGTACCGTAAGCGCACACTGCCGAGAAGCCGAGCTGGGCCTCGCAGCGGGCTAGCTGACCGTTTAATTAACCAAATTCTCACATCGCCATCGCCTCAATGGGGGGAAATAATGGGGCGCGCATTTTATGATTATAATTGGAAAACAGCACTCTCCGCATTAATAGTCCAATAAATATTGGCAATTGCGGAGCCGGAGCCCAGGTGGCGTTGCAGATGCTGGGGTAACACGGTTGCGCAAGTGAAAGGATGCGCCGCGCCGGCTGACCGCTCGGTCGTAACGCAACCTTAATCCCTTTCCGACGGGGATCAAAAGATTCGTATCCTCTGACATAATCCCAGAAGAAGACGGCCGGCGACTGATCGGATCGGCTCTAATCGAGTGATTCCAAAAATGCTCTTAATTGCAAAATGTGATTCCGCACCAAACGACCGACGACCATCACGATGATTGCACGCCGCTGATGATGACGACGACGATTGTGGGAATGGGAATCGCACAAAAAATGATTCATTAGCCGACATGTTTTGATCGCGCTCCCCACTCGTGCGTAGCGTACTGCGGAAATCCATCTTAGTGCATCTATAATACGCAACAACCTGATGCATACGTATGCACTTGCACAGCTCCCGCGAATTAATCATGAAATCAATAGAAACACACGAGAATGTGTGATCCGGGCACAGGTCGCCACAGGATAATTGCAATTATTAATTCAAAGCACTGGACTGCGCCTGGCTGTGGTGATGCGATTCACTGAGATGCTCTGTACCGTGTGCAGATTAATCAGAGTAGCTACACACATGCGGAGACGGAGAGTTGGATATGATGCCCTGAAGATATGAGCGAATGATTTGTGTGCGAAGCGAAGAGCTAGCACATGTGAGTAGGTATAGTGTTGAGATTTGAGAAGTGTGTGTTGTGGCGTGCGTGAGTCACGGTGGATATCATTTGCGATTCGGGTGTTGCACACAGTGCCTGCGGTCGCATACTGTGCAAATTATGAAGTGATTGAACCTATTTTGATCTGATAACGACAGGCTCATAAATATTGATTCAACAATATCCTAAGGGTGCAATTACCACGTAATAGAGGAAGAGAAAAAGAGAGGAGAAGTGATATACCACGCGAATGGTGCTTTGTCCTATCTCACAGTAGGCATGTTCCATTGTGTGTGTGTTTTTTAAGGCATGCATATACATACTTTTGTGTCCAAAAAAGCTTCGGCTCTGGTTTAGGGGTTACCCTTCCTCTTTGTAGACTAATCTATGCCTCTGTGTGCAAACTAAGACAAATGGAAATAGTTTTCAGTCGGTTTTAGAAAAAATCAAATAAATAAATAAATAAATAGGCGGCGCAACAGGCGGTAGACACCAAAGGCCTAGCTTCTCGCATCGCAACCATTCGTTTTGTGTGAGTTTCTATTTTTGGAACGAATGGAAGGGACCTACAATTTTATGCCGAGTCCGAACGGCTGAATTGAGAAGCTTTTTCAGGACAGTCATACTCTCGGATGTTTGTCAGACGTTCGCGAGAGGTGGCGCAGTAGAAAAAACCTTAAGATGTAATTTGTGTTTTTCCGGGGATCGAACCTGGGATCCCTCACACAGAAGTCCAGCACACTAACCACTGCGCTACTGCGCCCACGTTTTAGAAAACTAAATCAAAAATTGCTTTCACTTCTGAAGCCGAGGTTTTTCTCGCTGGATCCAGGATTTGCCCAAAGAAACACCAAACTTTGGTTAAGAGGTACTCTTTATTTCAGTAACCAATTATGATTAACTTAACAATGATTATATTCCTTGAGGCTAACGTTGAGTATACAGTATGCGGCCCAACGAAAAGCGTGGCTCCGTACTACAGGAAGCGGCACAGCGACAAACGTGGCTCCGATATAAAGCAGGACAGCTAAAAGTGCTGACAGTGATGATTCAAGGCCAGCTTCCCAAAGGAAACTTAGCCACCAAAAATTTAGAACACTGACCGAAGTCAATTTCTATGCGGGAGCCTTATCTGGTACACTAGATTGGTACTATCAACATGTATAGACAAGTCTCCCCGAATGGCAATCTCATTCGGGTACTCATGCAATTTCGTTCATTTAGTCAGTATGACTTATAAGGGACGAATGAAAATCTCTTGTGTCACATAAAAGTGTGACAAACAGGGACGTTTCGTTACAACTTTTAAGCCAGAAAATACGTTGATTTCCCTGTTTCGTTGGTACCTACGAACTGAACAGTACATATTGTAAGAGAAGATGCAAACTTAACAATGCCTCGTCTCTGACTAACCATGATCCCAACCTCTGAACTAGCAAATATTTTCTTTTACATTCCAGCAGACCCGACGATTCGCATTTTGTTCGCATTGAATATTTCGGAAGAAGATTTCTTTCGCCGGAGGGTTCATATAAGAACCCCAGGCGATACATATGTCGTGGAAGAATTGCCGAAGATTCACCAAAACCTACGCGAAAGAACAAAATGCGAACATATTCTAGAAGAAGTATATGCGAATTGGCAAATGCACGGAGGTGATTCTGATGGGGAAATAAGAATTATGTCAAATATCCCTTACAACTTTATAGATATTTTTCTGCAAAATTTTCAATATTGGAATAGACTCGTTTTACATTTATAATAATTACTTCCCGGTTACACATATTATGAATTTCTTTTATAATAATGTTGAAATGAAATTCAATACATTTATTTTGACATTTTTTAGAACCATTCTTCATCTTTCTGAACAAGGCTCAGGCAATTTTTTTCCCTAGTCAGAGTCAGTCAGGAGAACCCGAGAAGGCATTCATCCAGTGGTTTGTGTACCGTACCTATACATCCCTATATTAAATTAAATATGACAGAAATTCCCAAAAGCTCGGCGGATCTCTTTTCATGGCGGATTTGCATTATTGTACATATTACCAAAAGCGATTCGCTCCATTAAAAACCGATAGCTATTGAGGTGACGAATTGTTTGCGGATAAAAAAATAAACTAATTTTAAGTGACGGGAAAAAGCTGTCATACTTTTGGAAAAATATATGAAAAATTGGAAATCAGAATAGAAGAAAACTGGACAGCACGGGAAATATCAGTTTGCTTGAATTGAGGAATCGCTTTCCATACGATCCGGAGCGTATATTTATGGGAATAACCCCCAGATTCAAAGCGATATCTTAGAGTTATCTATCTTGATTGTTTCTTCATAAAGTCCCTGTATATTTTAAGGAAAATGTTGCAAAATTTTTATCTATATCTGCAAAAAGAAAATTAGAAAAATTTGTTTCAACTGAAATTTCGTTACCACTTAAAATTAAAATAATTCTTTCGGAGTTGATCCATAATTTCTTAGTAGTGCAACTTACTTACTTACTTAAGGTGGCGCTACAGACCGGGGTGGACCTGGGCCTCAACTAACAAGCGTCTCCAGCCAGCACGATCTTTGGCCAGCTGTCTCCAGTTTCGCACGCTAAGTTTGTTGAGGTCCCCTTCCACTTGCGTGCGCCACCTGAGTCGCGGTCTTCCTCTACTGCGCCGTCCCTCGGGTGTGGATTCGAAGATCTTCCGGGCCGGAGCATTCACGTCCATTCGCTCTACATGACCCAGCCACCGCAGTCGTTGGACCTTCACTCTTCTAGCTAGGTCGATGTCGCTGTACAGCCCGTACAGTTCGTCGTTGTATCTCCTCCTCCATTCACCGTCTATGCAGACGGGACCGAAAATTACTCGAAGAATTTTCCTCTCGAAGCAGCCAAGAGTAGCCTCGAGAGAGGGCTTTGCTACTCAATTGCTTTCTTAGCCCAAAGAAACAGCGATTGGCAAGAGTTATTCTTCGTTTAATCTCAGCGCTGGTGTCATTGTCTGAGTTCATAGCGGAGCCTAGGTAGACAAAGTCCTTTACCACTTCAAAGTTATATCTGTCTATAGTGACGTTCTGTCCAAGACGTTGGTGTTGGGTGTCCTTTCTTGATGACAGCATATACTTTGTCTTGCCCTCATTGACCGCCAGACCCATCTTCGCCGCCTCCGTCTCAATGCTCACGAACGCGCCAGTGACATCACGCTGCGTTCTGCCGATTATGTCGATGTCGTCGGCGTAGGCGAGTAGGTGGACGGACTTTTGAAAGATAGTGCCTCTGGTGTTAGCGTTTGAGTTTTGCACTATTCTTTCAAGAACGATGTTGAAGAAGTCACATGACAGCGCATCGCCTTGTCTAAATCCTTTTTTGACATCGAAGGTCTCGGTGAGTTCTTTACCGACCTTGATGGAGCAGCGTGCATTCTCCATTGTCATCCTGCACAGACGGACGAGTTTGGCAGGGATGCCAAAACTAGACATTGCTCTATATAGCTCGTCTCTATAAATGCTGTCATAGGCGGCCTTAAAATCTTCGGTGGTGGGTATCGATTTGGACTTCCTGGGTTTTCTCCAAGATCTGCCGCAGTGTAAATATTTGGTCGATAGTAGACTTTCCCGGCCTGAAGCCACACTGATAGGGACCAATCAGGTTGTTGGCGAAAGGCTTCAGGCGTTCACACAATACGGCAGATAAGATCTTGTAGGCGATGTTAAGAAGACTAATACCTCTGTAGTTGGCGCAGTTCAGAGGGTCTCCTTTCTTTAGTAGTGCAACTGCCTACCAGAAAAAAATGTGCACGACTAGGTCGCACGAAACTTTCTCCTTTATTGCGAATCTCGCAGAATCTCGGATTCATTTCAGCAAATTTTACGTTTAAAATCATACTTACTCAAGATGTACTCAGGTTTAGTAACTGAACCCATCATCATCATCATTTTCAAATGGTCCGCTTGTCCATTAAGTGGGTCGCGGGTGTAGGTTGCTCAAGTGGACCCTCCATAGCTACAAAAACATACGTATTAACTACAATACTTTATTGCTTTCAAATTTCACCCCGAACTGACATTTCCTTCAATGCAAATAGGCGATGAATTTCGAATTATATTGCCCCTGAAGTTTTGGGCTTTGCAAAAATATGCCGGATGTGAATACAGATTTGGGTCATCTTTGAGAAATATTTATAAAACGGCTATATTCGAGTTTTCTGAGAAAAACTAACCACGTGATGGTTATGTTGTCCTAAATATGTATTTTTATAAAAATCGTTAGAGCGGTTTTTAGTAAAATTATGCTGACAAATGTTACAACTTTGGATTCGAAAATCACTGTTATTAAACTGTTAAGCTGAAAACTGAGTACGACGTATTCTTCAGGATATAAACATTACATAGCAGTTGCATTTTCATCCAAATCGAATATGGCGTTTTCGAGATATGAGCAGTTTTTAAAGTACCATTTTTAGCGATTGGGGTGGAAATCGAAGGACGCACTCATGGTTCAAAAAACACTGTTTTGCAACTGTTAAGCTCAAAACTGAGCAAATGGTATTACTATGGATTTAAGCATTACCTGACTGTTACATTTTTATCATAATCGAAAATGAAATTTTTGAGATATGAGCAGTTTTTTAAAGTAATATTATTAGGGATTTGGGTGGATATCAAAGAACGCAGTTTTTTTTTAGAGAAAAACTATCAAGTTAAGAATGACAATAGTACCTTACAAATAAGTTTTTTATTTTAATCGTTTTTACCGTTTTTCAAGAAAAAGCCAATTTTCAAAACTGACTGCGTATGCAGTCATGTTAAGCATGCCTACATTAACTCAATTATCAATTTTGGTACAAATCGTTAGAGCCGTTTTCGAATAAATCTAAATTGTTTAATATTTCGTAAAATTTTTATATGGGAAGTACCGTTAATATTAGGGCTAGCATGAAAACAAAAAAAAAAACCTCCTAGCGGGAAGCCCACAAACTCTAAATACGAAGTTTGAAACAAATCCGTCCACGCGTTTAGATTCCCCAGGGTGGGGCAGACAGACATACGGACGGACAGAATTGCGAGACCCACTTTTCTGAGTTCCCCTATCATCGTAATACATATCAGAATTGATCAAAATCTCGAGTTCGAAATTTTGTACGAAAACAATATCTTTCTCTTTCTACGTATACGAGAAAGTTAAAAATATCACCTTATACCTTTGACCGCCAGATGGATTCTTACTTCTTTTTTTATCATAGTACATATTTTTAAATACCTACTGAAAAAAAAACTGAAGGTTGAATAAATTTTATGAAAATATGTATGTAGTAAGAATATTTACAGTGGCGTAACTATAGGGCGTCAGGGCTGCCAAAATGCCGCCGGCCCCCGACCCGAGAGGCCGCGAGCTCAGAAATAACCTAACATTTTTACAAAAATGTTGTACCTAAGTATTTAAAAATAAATATATAAGCTCTAAAGCACTTCAATCTAAAGCCACCTAAGTCTAAAGATCAAATACCTTAAAACGTTTGAAAATTTGTTTATAGACGAATAGGAAAGGTATACACATTAATTTGTAAATTTAAAAATGGAAGCAAATAGTGTAGCAGAAAAATATTCCATCAACCCTGAATTTTCTGAAACTCATCAGATGAAGGTAAAACGCCATTTTGACGAATGGCTGCAAAACTCACTTTGCAAATGTTAAATTACACTGATCTATTAAAAAAAGCTCTAGAATAAGTTGATGTATATATAAAAAAGACATATCTGAATCATTTGCCACGGTCCACTTTTAGAGACGAAATAGAAAAGATGTCGTGTATTAAAGAACTTGCTTATTTGTTAATAATAAGGAATCATTTTATGTAGTGCAGCTTTCCTGATAGTATTTATTATTTGTTACAATACCTGTAACTACAGCTAGTGCTGGACGATAATTTTCAAAACCAAAATTAATATAAAATCTATTTAAGAAACTCTATGGGACAAGACAGGCTACGTAACTCGGCTATTCTGTCTATTGAAAATTCGATGGCCCGATCTTTAAACGTTGATGATGTTATAGATACTTTTGCGGAACAGAAAGCTCGGAGAAAATAATTTTATTAATAAATAACTTATTAAAATTAAACTGTTATTTCATTATAAATATGTATAAACCTATGCTCTTGAAAATAAAGTTTATTAGATATTTACCTAAATTCCCCAAAATGCACACATGCACAAGTTGTTTATTAAAATTAAATTACAACGTGATGATTTTTACTGAGAGGGCCCCATCCAAAGAATTTGCCACTGGCCTCAGATAGTATAGTTACGCCACTGAATATGTAATAATGTCGATTTTCTTTGGGCAAAAAAAAGCACTTTTTTTAAGATTCAGAGCAGTTTTTCTTCTCTAGAAATCAGCTGTCTGTCAAAATCAATTTTCTTTGGGCAAAAAAAAGCACTTTTTTTAAGATTCAGATTACTTTTGCGAATCTCGATTCGAAAGAGAGATTCGCACGTACTTTCACCAATACCAAAACAAGTGACATTTGTCAAACTTTGAGGTTAGGTAGTTATTGTTAGGGGAGACTGGGGCACATTTGAACGTGAGGCTCATTTGAATCTATAAATTTTATAGTGAGCTTTTCTTTTTGTGTAAAATATATTTTTAAGGCGCAACTTCATTTGAAAACGTATAAAGGTACGTTTTTTGACAAATATGAAAAATATAAATATTTGCACACATTTTTCTGTCGCTTGACTTATTGGGGCAGGTTTGAACAAAACAGTCGCGGCACATTTGAACAAGGGGTCTGTAAGTGGCATTGAACTAAAACCTAGCTACCACCACATATTAACGCTCCGGTGATAATTTTTGTCTTCATTTTTTCAAAATTTCTGTTCGGTTAATAAAATAACTCATTTTTGTTTTTATAAAGTTTCTTCAGTCATTTGTAAAATATTTCAATAATTTCAAAATTTCAGTTTGCTTTTGCTAAGTCGTTTTTATATTCTTGATTAAAATAATAAAGTTAATTTATTTTATTAAAAAAATACAAACCTTGTACCTAGTAACTTATTAGCTTCTAAAAGCAATTACAAATAAGGTACCTACTGCCGTTCAAAAGTGCCCAGCCTAGTTCAAAACTGTCCACATGGGGGGTACCTTTGAACATAAGGACCTATTTCGTTTTTAAATAAATTATACGCCCTTACTAAATTTACGTAGTTATATGTCCAAATTTAAGTTTATTTGCATTTCTTAAAGTGAGAATACTTTACAGTCTAATAAATTAAACAAATAGGATTTTATGAAACCTCAAAGCAAAAAGTGTTCAATGTGCCCCAGTCTCTCCTACCTATTGTGGAATAAATTTGAAAATTGAAAATGGATATTAATGGACCGTCGTAGAAAATGCCAATGGGGTTGTTTTCATGGGGAAGGACGAAGTTCTAATTCAAAACAAAACAAATAAGTAGTTTTGTACAAGTACAAGTAAAAAACTAGCAAATAACAATCCAATTTTATAAACACAAATTGGAATTTAAAAACAGCTGACTGTCAAATCACACACCAACACAAATGCAAAAAAAAATTATCTCATTTCATGTTCGATTGGGGCAGGAAAAATCTGAGATTGAGAGCAAAACGGTAAAAGCCCAAAGAAAATCGACATAAGTCTCCTTTAGTATTAAAGGTGGTGTAACCAAATACTCAATGATTTGCATCTCAATCAACAAAAACTTGACATAATGAATACCTATATAAAAACTTTTCAATTTCGTACAACTGTTCATGTTAAGCATATAACGTGGTAAGCAGTATGAATCCTTATTAATTTGAACTTGAAATAAGCGCTGACATATTGACCAATTAATTATGACAACATACTCCGAATGACAAACACATCAAAGTAAGTTATTCATTCATTTTCAATGGTCCGCTTATCCATTAAGTGGTTCGAGGGTGTAGGTTGCTCAAGCGGACCCTCCATAACTCTTGATTCTCCGCATTCGGCTTTAAATCATCCAAGGAATGCACATACGGATATAGAAGAGAGATTATGGACTTGATCTAACCTGGGTCTACCTAGAGGACGCCTGCTTCATGGTACTATAGCACATTTTGGGATCCTGATTGCAGGGATATGCGTTTAACATTACCAAATCTACGAATCATGGACCGCTGCGTCCGGAGAAGTAGCTGCTCGACATTGAGTTCCTCACGTATTTTGGTATTTCTAATGCGATCTCTACGGGTCACGCCAGTAATACAACGGAGGAATCTGATTATGGCAGCTTGTATCCGCGATCTTATTCTTTCGGTCATTATCCAAATGTCATTCATGAGTTCATGACAATAGGTGAGAATTGGAACAAACACCGAATTAAAGACTGACAACTTAGTTCAGTCCTCCTAATAACTGAATTCCCAAGTTGTCTCGAAAATTGATCCAGTCTGACCAATCCTACATGAAAACTCAGCATTGCTCCTTCCATCACTCGTGAATAAGACCCCGAGATATTTAAACTCCTACACCAATGGAACCCCACTAACATGCAGAGTGCATTAAACAGGCGTTCTGGAGACTCCATATCACTTCAGATTTGTTCACATTTACTTTCATCTCAGCTTCAACACAAGCCGATCGAGTGGGGGTTGAAGTTTAGTCTGAGAGAACCCAACGATGACCAAGTCATCAGCGCAGAGAAAATGACTTATCCTCAGATTTCCCAATTCGAAACGTGTAGTATGGAATATGGGACATATGGAGAATTTTTTTCCACAGAATTATGGTTTGGAAAGTATCTGCCGGTCAATAGAATTGAATTTTCTTAAACCTAGCTCTGCGCAAGCATTCGTTTGTGGGAGTTCTTAGAGTGGAAGTTCTTTTTGTGGAACCAGATGGAAGGGACCTGCAGTCAATAAGGTCGAACAAAAGCAGCTATGGTGACACATATTAGGTAGGTACTTCCATTAATTTGTTGCCGCTCTGTATAGGAACGTCAACGTTGCGATACCTACATGTGGTTCTCAGAAACAGGATCACTTTCAAGTCGCAGGTCGCAGCGCTCTCCGCAACTGTGTTGAAATTTAAACAGCAATTCACCACTTGTCGATAACACATTTCTGTTACTTAACACAATCTCAATTTCGCATTTGGCTGGCTCCAGTTTCATTTATATCCATCATCATTCATCAATCAACCGATTAACTTCCGAAGAAAAAATTTAAAACATATTATGGAAACCCTGTGGTAGACCACCACCACCCCAAAAACTAAATCAGCGTTTGGTTGTGGAACAACTCTCTTGGATTTGGATCTCTTCCCAAATTGTATATAGAAACACTTGCCTTTCACTTTACGTGCAGCCCATCAGTTAATCAACGATCGGAGAAATTATCGTGCGCCGTTTCCGAGGAACACTCATACAAAATGGCTAAACAACGCACTTAATGCCCGTTTGGTGTGATTATAACGCATTAATAAGTTTTGCTTTCAAATAAATTATCCATGAAGATGAAGCACGATTCGCATCCCATTCGAAAGCCATTTGAGGTGGAGCAGCCACAGTGATTTAGGCGCATAGCCGCTGCCGCGCGCAGCCAACACCAACAAACCACCACCACCGGCAGCGATTTATTCGCAACTTGGCATTTGTAATTTTCACTTTGCAATTGCTTCAATCAACAAAACAAAAACAACACAAAAACAACATAAACAACAAAAACAAAAAACACAACAACAAGAAGAAGCAACGTCGCGTCAGTCGTCGTCAACGTGCTTGTTGTTGTTTCATTTGTGATTTTGTAAGATATGAACACTTCACGATCACGCACCGCCACAAATCGCGTCGCGTCGCATCTGCATGGTGGACCGTGGACTACACAAAACACAACACACAATAAAATGCGGTCGTCCATTAAGTGTGAGTCGCGTTTGCGTTCGCGTCTAGGAAAAAGTAATAATCGACCGAAAGCCAAGTGCGTGCAAGATGCGGTTGGGGTTGGGGGTATAGCGTATAGCGGGATAGATGAGCGCGCTTAAAATGTAAGCACTCATGTCCATATTTAATAATTTTACGAGCCGTTGATGATTTTTATGGCACCTACGGGCCATGCTATAACATTGTTGTGGCGAATGTTATAGCTGCTGCTGCTGCATGCAGCATTGGAAAATAATCATATTAATTAAAGTAATAGTACGGTAGTGTGTGAGCGATGATAAAGACTGATGCATTAATCCGTGGAAGTGGAAGTGGAATGTTGTTGCGCTTTTCAACAAAAGTGCGCCTCAAAAATTCGTTGAGAGGTTTCTGTCTGTATGCCGCATGTAAAATTGAAAACACGGATTGCACGATGTAATTGGATGTGCCTGCCGATGCACTATTTATAGGTGGTCCGCACACACCAATGCACAAAAATAGCTATAGCAAGCGGAAACATACGAGTATTGCAATTTGTAATAGCCAAAGCTTGAACGTGCTTATGGAGCAAAGTTAGGGTGATTTTAATTTGAGCTAAATCAAGGGCGCAGTAGCGCAGTGGTTAGTGTGCTGGACTACTGTGCGAGGGATCCCAGGTTCGAGTCAGTTTTAGAGAAATGTGAAAGTTCATGCAGTTTTTCAGGAACAAAGTCTTTTTCTTCAGAATATTGCCATCAATCATGCCATGTAATGGCTCATCTTCAAAACTGTTAGCTTATTTTGTCTTTATAAAATGCAACATCCGTCTGTTCGTCCCTCCATAACTCGAGAACCATTCGTCCGATTTTCATTATTTTTTTCTGATTTATAGATGTGCGGGCACATTAGGCCGTGATGGGGTGAGTGAGAATTGGTGAGGAGCAAAGGGGTTGCGGGTAGTAAGGGGGGTCTCACGAGCCGTTAGACGTATGAACTTGTGAATTAGTATGTTCATAGATAAGTCAAAATGACAAAACATTCATCGCCTCATTCATCGTTCTTCAAAATTCGTCCTATAAGGGTGTTGAAAAAAGGAGTTGCACACTTTCCTATTTCGACGTTACTCGGCTTAACTTGCCATTATACTCATATCATCATTGCAGTTGTGCTTAGGTTTAGTTCTATATTGCGTTCTAAAATTATAATTATTACTCATTCAGAATGCACATTGCACATGCTCCTGAATGGCGTAGTTGAATTTGATGTTTGCATAAAACAAATTATTTAAAGGGTGGCCCATAATTGCGCCATTTAATAGTAGGTACGCATTTAAAAAACCCACGAGTAATTGTTGAGAAACAAAAATGCATCCACAACGCGTAACGCCATTGGACTTTTTTCTTTGGGGTTTTTTGAAGTGAAATGTCTATGCAAACAATCCCACCGACCACCAACGCCTTAAAAGGGGAAATTGATGATCAGTGAAATTCAGGATCAGTTCTAATAACAGACCATAACAGTAAGCCCACCTAAGGCTAAGGTCGCTGTGATCAGACGTTTTTCCTCCCAAAGCAAAGGAGCGCTTAGATTCAAAAACCCGTCAATTGTGCTAACGAGCTAATCCCGATTTCTCTATAGTTTACTGTCAATTGACTTTTATTTTCCGTATTTTTATTTTATATATTGAGACTTTATTTTCATTGTTTTACATTTTATATAGTCAAGTATTGGCATCGCACAGTGCCGATACTACATTTACTTTCTTAATTTTATTTTTTTTTTTTAACTGTAAAACAGTTTTAACAATTCCATATTATTTCAATCCTGAATTTCTTATACAGCATTTAAGCAAAACATCAAATTCTAGATCATTCGAATTTAATCTATGAATTTCTTATACAGCATTTAAGCAAAACATCAAATTCTAGATCATTCGAATTTAATCTATGAATTTCTTACACAGAATTTAAGCAAAACATTAAATTTGAAATCATTCGAATTTAATCTATGAATTTCTTATACAGCATTTAAGCAAACATTCGAATTTAATCTGTTTCTATTCGAGATCATTCGAATTTAATCTTCCAGCTTTTAAGCAAAACATTTCCACCCGAAAATAACTTAGAATTTTTTTCCTCTACTGCATTTAAGCAAAACATTTTTTCCTCTACTGCATTTAAGCAAAACATACACTTCAAGTTCTTTTCTTTTTTTTTTCTTTTTATACACATCATTTAAGACATTCATCTTTTTATACGCATCATTTAAGACATTCAATTCATCTTTTTATATGTACACATCATTTAAGACATTCAATTTTGATTTTTTATTTTTTTTATTATAATGCACTTCGCTATTTCTTTTTGTCACTTTAAAATTACTAATATTTGGTTTTTACGTTGTTTTGCCTGCTCTTACATTTTCATTTCATTTTTATTTAACCGATGTGTCCAGACTGATTCTGTACTCCGTGTGCTTCGACCGATATTTCCTCGGACGTGTGCCCACGAATTGTATTGTCTAGTCAATTTTTTTCCCATGACTGTCGAAGAATAACGTTTGAAAAGTATTTTTTTGTTATGAGAGGTGTCACGTTCTTCTGTCCAGTCCCGCCAGGTAAAACGCTTCAACCAGGCAATGTTCAGATATCGTGATTTAAATAACTTTGTTGTAAGGGTGGTGCCAAGGCCCGTTTTCCAATCCCACCCACTTTAGCTCCCATTTGTGTCCAGAAATAGGATTTAAAATGTATATTTTTTTATACGCTAGGTACCATGCTCCTTTGTCCAATTTTGATCAAACTTTTACAGAAACACCTTCTGCTTTCTTCTTTTTCTTCTCCTATCTTCTTTGATAATAATGTTCTTTCGTAAAATGCGAAAAATGAGAAAAATCGATTTTCTGGAATTTTCTTTCTGCGTAAACATGAAATACAGCAATACGAATAAAACAAAAAAAAAAAAAAACAAAGAATCATGAAAATCGGCTCAGCGGTTTTCGAGTTATAACGTCATCGAGTTTCACCCAATAGAAGATGTTTTTTGTATTGGCGGTGCCACGCCCTTTTGTCCAATTTTGACCAATCTTGCAGCAACACTCCTAAGCCAATACCTAAAATTGTCTGTAAGTTTCAACTCAATCGATTCGGCGGTTTTCAAGATATTTTTTGTTTAGGCGGTGCCACGCCCCTTTGTCCAATTTTGATCAATCTTCACCGGAATACTCCTGGGCCGATACCTAAGATTGTGTGTAAATTTTAACTCAATCGATTCAGTGGTTTTCGAGATATAAGATTTAGAATGTTATGGGAGATGCCACGTCCTTTGTCCAATTTCTCACCTTTTAAACCTTCTCTGGACTTCCACAAATAATTCAAGACCAAAATTAGCCAAATCGGTCCAGCCGTTCTCGAGTTTTAGTGAGACTAACGAACAGCAATTCATTTTTATATATATAGATAGTGCGACTTTATTTTCATTGTTTTACATTTTATATAGTCAAGTATTGGCATCGCACAGTGTCGATACTACAATGGCCAATGGGTATAGTATGTTTCTGTTTACCGCTGGGCTCGAAACTACGTCGCTCGGGTCATATAAACGCAGACTGCAACCACTGTACCATGCCAAACGCCAAATGCTTTGCGATTTTATTTTTTAAACTTTTCTGTGCAACGTTTTCCAAGCATCAGAGATCTACGGGGTTAAGAAAGCAGCTCAAACTGTCCTAGCGAGGGAACTACCAGCAATGGAAATTACCTTCTGCGTGGACAGCCAAGCATCACTTAAAGCGATTAAATCCATAATCACACAGTAATGCTGTGCTGGGTTCCTGGACATGTTGGTGTAGAAGGGAACGAGGCAGCAGATAAACTGGCCAGATCCGGCTCTGAAATTGACGACCTATCAGCTGACAGAGAAGTATTGCCAGCTTTCAACGCAGCGAAGGGCTTCATTGACAATGTTACAACACTCCCGGTTGTACTATAACTCGTAGTCTGTGGCCCGCAATTGACACAGAAAGGTCAAAGATCCTAACATCTTTGATAGACACCAAATCCGAGTGCTCGTCGGGGACATTGCATCATTGGGAACATGGCCAAAAGACTAGGTATCTTCACAAATGACTTCTGCAGAAGTTGCAAAAATGAAGAGGAAATAGAATCTGTGGAACATCTCCTGTGTCACTGCCCAGCCCTCCAAGAACGCCGCTACTCTAGAATGGGAGCAAGGTTCTTCGATGGCTTGGAAGATCTAGCAACGATACCTCTATCAGATTTAAAAAGATTCATCAACAGATCCGAATGGTTTTGTTAGATGCATATCTTATCATATACTACAAAAGGGTAATCACAATGGGCCTCAATGGTTTCTGGGTGAAAATTGCATATATTGCAAACTGCCCTTCTAACCTAACTTTAAATCATCAGGGTCAATCCCAATACGGGTGTGAAGGAGTGTTGTCGAACTTGATCCAACTATCTCATATCCTGGACCTACCTAGACGACTGAGACGTCAATCTGATGGCATGGATTCTTTCTATGACATACTTCTTCTATGACATGCGTTTAAAAATAACCCAACCACGAACCATCGATATTCAACAGCTCACGTATTCTGGCATTCCTTATATACGATGTCTGCGAATAACCCCGAAAAAGGGGGGTTGTACGTATCTCACTTTTTAACACCATTTTTAGATGTCTCGGCGACAGAATTAATAACACCAAATTAAAAATCGGAGATTTTGTCCCGTGAGGATTTTCTCTTAGAGTCTTTTGGAGAAAGGGGTTTCAGCACAGGGGATTTTGGAAAAGGAGATTTCATCCCCAACCCAAATGCCGCTTATACTTGTGTCTTATTTTCAAAGGCTATTTTTTTAAACCACGTTTGTCTAAGAGAAGCTGAAAATAATAAATATTAAACTTCTTACACGAATTAATTCGTGCTTTCTAACTTCTTACTAGGTATTAAAAATTGTTGAATTTCACTGTCCCGGTGTTGGTAATGTACAAGTTGTAGCCGTAACCACGACACCTCAAATACCTTTCAATTTTAGGACAACTCTTGCATCGATGCACCCAACAGTAAATATTTCCATAAGACATGTTAGGACTAGAATTCCCTTGGAAAGGATAAATTCCCTATACCCGTACACTCTGTAACCTTCTAATCATTTCACGACTCTATACATCGTCCTTAACACTATGCCATTTAAACGTGCACCCCTGCTGCACTTGCAGTAACTATACCACCATTCGCAACTTGGGTATTTGCAAAAATAGTTTTTCCACCACCACTAACGATGGGAACATCTCAATCTCCGCCATGCTCATGAGACAAAACATCGTATCCCGGAGAGTATGTAACCGTAGCAGTAGCATGTGCTGGTGCTGGCCCTGGCGCTGAGGCAGAATGTCGTGCAGCTACCGCACTCCATGCCGCCACCAATCGTAGATGTTTTCAGTGTTCTAATTGTGACATTACAAAATATCATCGAAATCTATATCGTGATCGGGCGACCAATCGCAATAAATATTCCTTGACACCACTTAGAGCGAGAGAGGACGGGCCAGGCCATGCTGTTGGCGGTGTGCTGCTCTAGCACCCTCTTGGCGGCGTTGTCGTTCGCGTTGGTGTGTTAAGTGTTCCCCCCGATAAAACTGACAACTTTCAAGTAATTCGCATGCAAATTTCGAGATTATCGGACCGTTTGCCACCCGATTGGGGATTGAACCGATATGCATCCGTTTTTATCTTCTCAATGAATTTTAATTATCATCTCTCGGCTCTCGCAATAAAATGTAACCGCAATTGTAATAATTATAATTGCTGTCGATTAGTTTTGCAATGCTAATACTCGGAGTCGTATGTCTCTCGTGGGATTATAATGCATGTTGGTTGGTCGCCGGTCGGTGTATAGCAGTATAGCATCCCCCGCCAGTGGGCTCAGTGTTTGTGTGTGAACCACACTGACTCCGAGGGCTGCGCTGCATCACCGCGCTCTGCTCGCGTACTCTGGGGCCATTTATTAAAAGCTTGACATCTTAGATCCGTGAAGCAGATCTCTTGTACGCGAATGGTGGCATCATAATTAGGACGCGACAACATTCACTTTTGTTTTTACGGCACACCGTGAGTGACTCCGACCGGGCATATATGTGTGTTCTCCAAATGCGAACACACTCTCTGGGAGCAATTGATCACCTCCCATAGCCGATTATCCGCAGCTTAAAGCCCGCTCAACTCATTAAATCCGAGATTTCCAAGATTTCATTTGGCCGAGTGTACGTAATACCGCCGTATCAATGTTTTAGCCGCTTTAATGATGCTTTGATTTAGATTTGCAATTGGCACTACAAATTAGTCTGTTGGCCGATATTATGCAAGCAGATTTTATGACAACGGATATTAAAGTCGTAAACTGTGTCTGAGTTTACTGTAAACATTGGATAATACGCTGAATAAGTCCATCTCACCGTCTGGCGTTTATCATGTCTTAAGCATGTGCTCACCGTGCAGTGTTGAAGGGTATTACTTTTTATTACCGCATATAATGGACACATTAAATACCCTTTACTGCTGGCAATCAAATGTCATTTCACACTCGGATTTTAGATTTTAGATTTTAGATTGCATTTAATAGATTAAGGAGTTGAAATAGACTTTGACAGGGCGACCATTAGACGACAATGGTGGCCTTGTCTCGCACTTATAGAAAATGTCACATTGTGATATTCAATTTAGTTCGTTTGACAGCGCGTGCATGTTACTGATGTGAGTTTGGACAGAGGAATATGGTAAAGTATGTTATCCCGATCCGACTTTTAGTCTAAGCCAAGGGTACCTATTTGTAAATAGAGAATGAGGAAGAATTTGCCACAATTCTCCGAGATTTCTAAAGATTGCTAATTTTCTTAAGAACAAATCTCAGATTTTCTAAATAATGGTTCCAAAGGAATGCTTCGCCATTACATGACTTTTTATGCACATTCGACTTTGGCGACTTTAAAAAAAAAAAACAGAACAGCCCCTATTGGGACAGCGAAAAACTTCAATTGATACACCATATACCACTACACCCTCGTAGGTTTGGTGCGACGCATTTGGGCCATATTTCTAGAGGATTAAGATTAAGATTAACAAAGTCGGGAGAGCCTTTATCGGCCCTGGCACTGCGGTCTCTCTAGAGGAGCCTATTGTGCCATCCCTAGTGGGGTCCTAGAGCCATCTTTTGACTCCGCGGAGATAGTCAGGAAGATAAGAGGATCTAGAGGATACTAGAAAGCAATGTCGTAAGAGTTACTGGTGAACACTTATTGTGCACGACTGGGCTCAATTAGGCCTACAGAATATGTGCGAATTTCAAGCGAAAATGTTTCCCTGTCGAACAATTTCGACTTACATCTAAGAACTTCATCAGACAAGGCGTGTGAGGTGCTAACGAAATTATTTTGTTATTTGAAAGGCCCATGTATAACATCGCGTTCAAATGTCCGCAGCGGCTTCTCTCAGTGTCACGGATAGGAGTGGTCCAATTTTTAATAACTTCGCAGCATAAATCCGGCTGAATTTGAGTAATGGCATTGGTTATGTTGACTAAGAGCATCGATCGATTGCGGCTTATTGACATAGACCTGTATGACTTCACTAAGCCCCACAAAAAAAAGTCTAGCGAGGTCAAGTCGCACGATTTTGGCGGCCAATTCGTGTCAACTTTGCGAGAGATAATCATACCCTCCAATCATTCATGGCAAATGTCCATCGTTGCGTATGCTCTGTGACGCATGTAGCCCCGTCCCGTTGGAACCACATGTCGTTTACCTCTCCATACCGTTAAATTTTTGACAGAAAAAGCATCGTTCTGTAGCCATCCCCGTTCCCGAACGTAATTTCCAAAAAATGACGGTCCGCCAAGCACCAAGCAATAACTTTTTCTGTATGCATTGCCACCTGGTGAACCTCGTGTGCGTTGGCGTGTCGCCCAATATATGGTAATTTTAATAGCCATTCTTCGCAAAATGCGCCTCCTCGTTAAAAATGACTTTTCGGCCAATATTGGGGTACTCTATGGTCGTTAACTTTGAGCTCATATGGCTGTTGGATCTTATATGAATGTGGGCCCAAGTCACGATGGAAAATTCGCCAAGTTGAAGTCTGCAAAAGCCCGACTTCTTGTGCAAGCCGAGAAAAAGACTTTGAAGGGCTACCCCGTCTGCCATAAAATAGGCACAACGCGCGCAATGTTTGCAATGACGAACACTCTAATTTTGATAGTAAAATTTTATTATTTTGACGTTCTGCTCAATCGTGTAATTAGTCATTGTGATCTGGTATCATTGACTGAATAATAAACATCAATAAAGATAGACTCCACCAAAACAACATGGCTGCCATAGAAAATTCCCCAAATTCTCCCCCAGAAAATCCTGTTCGCCCATTAATATAGACAAAAATAAACTAAGAATTCTGACAGGAAAAAACATCTTCATTGCATTGGCGTCTCTCCGGATCCTACATGCCAGACTCTGTCTTGAGAGTGACGAATTCTCTCTTCACATACTCATGGAATGTCCGGCTCCTTTAGTCCTTTCATCTCAGAAAGAATATATTCTTGGCGACGAAATCATTACTTTAGAAAATCTTTCTGACATACCCCAGAGAAGATCCTAGTCTTCCTGACTGCCTGCGGAATACAAATATGGCTCTAGGACCACTCACCAGGGAAGGCACAAAAAATTAAATAAATAAATAAATAGTTGGCGCAACAGGCGTTTAGCTTCTCACAGTCAGTCATTCGTTTGTGTGAGTTTTTATTTTTGGTACGAATGAAAGGGACCTACAATTTTATGCCGAGTCCGAACGACTGATGAGAAGCTTTTCTAGGATAGTTGTATCGTATGTACTCTGGGATGTTTTTCAGACGTTCGGGAGAGGTGACGCAGTGGAAAAAACCTTAAGATGTAATTTGTGTTTTTCCGGAGATCGAACCTGGGAGCTGGGACCCCTCGCTTAGTAGTCCAACACTCTAACCACTGAGCCACTGCGCCCAAGGGGGGGGGTGGCACAATAGGTTCCTTTAAAATTGGTCGCAGTGCCAGAGTCCTATGAAGAACTAACCTAATCAAATCTACTCCGACGACCCCCTGATTTGATTCCCCTCAATTTCTTCATACGAGGATACCATGACGGAAAAGGTGTACACCAACACCAATAAAGCACTCTCAATCCTGATGCTGAAGGACAAAATTCGAAAGGAAATTGCTGAAATGATACCAAAAGCCTGCGAAGTTCTTGTGAAAAATATTCTTAAAAGAGCTCGTCTTTGAGCAAAGGCCAGGAGGGACTTGAATGAAACTTGAATGGATTCATATTTTATATACAGTGCAAAAGACCAACATTTTAGTTTGGTAGTCACTCCCATGTGGCGTATTCAGATGATCCCAAAACAGATAAAAGCTGGAGTATACGGTCTTCGAAAACTCAGCATTCCTCTTCCATCAGTTGTGAATAGAACCGCGAGATACTTAAGCTGTTTCAATGGTCACCAGGCATTTTGGGACGACCCCAGATAATACAGATGACTGCAAATCTTTCGAGTGGAAGTCGGACTTTAAAGCGCAGCAGTGACGAAGACGGCGTCGATCTGAAAGGACCCAAAGATGACTTAAATTCTCAGAGAAAAGCAAATGGCTTATTATTGGGTCTTTCAAATGTTCTTCACCACTATTGCTCTGTAACACTCAGTCAATATAAGTTATGAAAAGAAGAAGTTTTGCAACCTGTATCAAGCGATTGAAAAGGTCTCTCGAGAGAACCGACTTCATACAATCTACAGAGCTTACCCAGAAGGACTTGATCGTATGCCTTCTCCAAATATTTAAAACATGAACAAAATTGACAAGAGCTCTGCAACACATTTCCAAAACCTTACGGGAGACTTAAAAGTGATATAACTCAATAATTTGGTCGGTCTATTTTACCGCCTTTCTTCAAAAGGAGTACAATCCTCAAATGTTTCGCAGCATTCTTAGTTCACTTTAATTACGTGCAAGAAAGACGCTGAACTCCCTCATTACTGCCTACTTCTTTGTGACTTTCAGCAATTTGAACGCCAAAGTGGCTTACTCCATCCACATTGGCAAGGATCTGCTGTACTCAGCTCTGAATTGACCAACTTAAAGAGTGCTGGCTCCATCTGGGTAATATTTAGGATTTGAAACCCATTTCATAAAAAGTGCACTCATGAGGTATAATTTTCGACAACTTTTGAAGTGATTACGGGACCGACAATGGTCATCATTTTTAGGAAACTAGCAACTCAAATAATTGGAGGGAGATATGGCCTTTCCTCTTCGAGTATAAATTTCTATGTCACTCTTGTATGAATGCCGACCTTAGCCATAGATGTATAGACGAAAAACAAGATAATGGCTGTAAACTCAACAGCAATTATCGGTAGCGACCATATTCAGCTGGCAACATTAAGTGCAAGAAATTGCTTATCCCGGATAGCACCATTTGTTTATATGTGCAATCAGACGTCTTCTACCATCGAAGCATTTAATTCAAGTCATGCACACTCCTCATTCACCTCACGAATTACCACTGATTGCTTTCCATCAAAACAAAACACGGTGACAGGCCAACAAACACTCATATACCTTTCCATTCCGTAACGTAACATCTATACCGCAGGTGCATCACACAAAGTCGTCTCCGCAACCCACTACCCGAGGACATGAATCACGATCACGCGCACGGTCTCATTATCTCTGTGATGTTGGGTTACACCCATCCCCCATTGCATTTTGGCAATAAGTAGCTCTGCAGCATCGGGCCTCGGCAGCTTCCTCCTTTCGATTTTCATTAGTGGCCCCAAAAACTAAGAAGCGGTAACGCCACCACTCTCACTTTGCGCGCTGCGCTGCGCGTACCATCGGCAGCATCTGCGAATGCAATCGAATTCACTTATTGTGCAACAGACCTTCACTACCGAACCGACTGAGAGCAGCACCAACAGCAGCAGCTCGCACAGGTTGTACTCCAAATTTAGTAACGATAATTGCAATAATTATACTCTGCTCATAAATGACGAGCGAGCTGCACCGAGCGAGCACACTATGCGCAGAACGTCAGACAGACAGACAGTCAGACACAGCCAGGCCAGTGTCAGTTAGTGCGGGGCTTTTGTTTGGCCAGTTCCGCCCGGGCGACGCGGAGAGGTCACCAAGATGAGGCTACTCTCGCAATGTAATCGACCGAAGCAGGACTTGCCAAAACAAGAAAACGCGCCGCCATGCTTTATGGTAGTAAAACGACGCATTGCTGCCGCTGCTGCACTCATGATCAAGTGAATGGCGGTGTGCTTCATGGTGTCGGTGGCGGTGGCGGAGGAGTGATGTGTGGCGGCCACTGCTTTACCATACTCGAGATTTCCATAATGAATTTTAACGCCTTTCGCAAGTAGGTACACGCGAAGCTGGGGGAATCGGATATGAGAGTATTTGCACTTGGTCGTCTGCGTCGCACAGCCGTTGCCGTTTTCCGTCATCGTCAAGAGTTGTTGTTGGCAATAAAAGCCATTTAAGATAATGAAGTAATTGTAGAGCCAGCTTATAGAGCCGCTTTACAGTTGGCTGACTAAATAATAATATGCACACCATACCACCGCCGCGAACGTCTGGTCGCACCATCCACCATCCACGCTGGCAACTGTTGTCCGGCAATAGTGCGCCTTGAAATGATTTTCCGCTTAAATGAAAAATGATTTTCTGCAGTGCTTTGTGGATCATTTGTGACTGCTCGTAGATTCGGGGGGGAGGGGGCGGTCCGAGGTCGAAACGATTGCGGAGCGGACATCAGACATCAGAGGTGCATCAGTTTGTTTCTCACATGAACAGTAGCGGCCGAGTGTTCACAATTCAGATTTACAAATTGTTATAATTTTACAAGTAATTTGTTATATTTTCTTTAATTTTCCATTTTTATTAGCCACCCAAAAATTAAGACCGCGCTATGCTAGGATTTCGAAATTAGTCATGGCGTGAGTACATTTTATTTTTGGGGGCGTATAGTGGACCCCCAATTTTATGTTGCTTCCGGACGTCTAATTTGAAAAGCTTTATTAGTTAAGCGCTTTTAAAATTGTCAAAAACTTTAAGTGTAATTTGTATTAGTTGGGGGTCGAACCGGGAACCATTCACTCAGCAAAGTCGACCACAAAAACTCTTGAACCTGCGATGGGAAAATATTAGCGCATGTATGGTGACAACTTTAAGTCCACAAAGCACTGATGGATTTGTCATAGTCAGTCAGATGTTGTTGTGCGTATGGCGAGAGCTACCAAGCCGTTGTACTTATATCATACATATAGGAAATCGGGGCCCGAATCATCTAACCAGTCAACGAGCACAACGGAACCGACCAGATCACGATTTGGCATTATCGGTTAAGAGATTGTCATTCGGGTATCGTTATTTTGTGGTCATCAGTGATGGAGCTATTTTTTTATTCGATAGTTACGCCATGGAATCTTCTGTATAAGACCCTGCTCAGCTTTATGGCGCTGAAGCTTAAACTCCATCTAAAGCAGATGAAAATATACTCGGTCCATTCGGGAGAAAGATTGTTCGTAAAATAATCGGTCCTGTTTGCGTTGACGGGCTTTGAAAGCGGAAAGTCAATGACGAACTATAGTTGCGTTTTTATGAAATCTCGCCAGCCAGCCGTTCATTTGGACAGTTGCCAGCAAGATGAAGCCAGCCGAGTATAAAATTATGCATTTGGTTGAAATATTTGATAAATTCTGACATTTTTCTCTGAAATGTTGTGTGCATGAGATAAGAACGCCATGATGATTTAAGCAAATTGAGGGAAATTCTAAGCCACTTGTTGCTTTCAGCGCCACCTGTTTGTTAATAGTGAATTGAATTTAGCCAGCTGACAGCCAGCAGCTCTCCGAATGGGGAGAAAATCAGGAGTTGTTGCCAGCAGTTGCCAGCAGGTTGTTGTTTTAATTAGCATGTGAAATGTGCCTCAACTGGCAGCTACTGGCAACTACTGGCAACTACTGGCAACCACTGGGGAGGTTTCATAAAAACGCAACTAATAAGAGTTGTACAGCAACAATGACCCAATCAAACAAATTGTACATAGGTCGTCTAAGATGGCTAGGACATGTAGAGCAAATGAAATCAAATGTTGCGGCCCGTAGAGTCGTCGTGTCTAACCCGGAGGGACAACGTATTAGAGGAGGTGGCGCGCACAAGTAGAAGGAGATCTCAACCGACTTGGGCTAACTCCGAACTGTAAATCCTAAGTAAGTAAGTAAGTTACATGGCCATCAAGGTATTGCGGGCAACAAATCGGCGGAACAACTAGATAGGGCTGTATCTGAATGGACCAGAGCATTATTGCAGAGTCAATTGGGCTACTGCTTTTGGTTTAATTAACGATTGGAAACAACAACTTCGTCTAATCCACTCGGAAAACTTTCCGGGTTTAAGACAATCCAAAAGATTAATTAAGCCTTACTCCTACAAGGAAATCCTCAAACTAAATAAGGATAGTATCAGAAAACTGGTGGGCTTTCTCACAAGCCATTGTGGCTTGAGATATCATCTTAAAAAAATTAATTTGTGTCTGGAGACAGAATGCAGGTTCTATCTTGATGATGAAGAATCCTCTGAGCACATTCTCTGTGATCGCCCGGCACTTCATTGGTTAAGAAAACAAGGACATACGTTCTTATACCAGCTGAGCTCGGGAACTCTGGTACTAAGGATATCTTGGCTTTCACTAGGGAGGTCATCCATCTCTTAGATTAACTCCATCCCTCTTTGATACAATAGATATTTTTAGGTCGCAGTGTCAGCCAATTGGCAGGGAACTTTAAAACAAAAACATTTTAAAGCTCTATATAACATGTTTTTGTTTTAAACTCGTGAGATTTGGGTACTGACCGAAAAAAATCTGTCAAAATCAGGTTCAAAAATATTAGTAAAGAGAAAGAAGACATAAGACCGAGGAAAAAAGTCAAAAAAGTAGAATTTTACAAAAGTTCTAAATTTCAATCATTCAAACGGAATTTAAATGACCTTTCCATTGATGCCAAAATGTACATGAAGTAAGTTCAAATTTATGAGTAGAATTAACTTTACTTTTGTGTAAATAATTATGCCGACGACGTATGGTGAGTTTCAGACTTGAAACCATTCAAAACAGCCAGAAAGGTAGTTTCTAATCCATTGAATAAGAGACGCATCGATCCCATAAGCACGCAATTTTGACAAAAGAGCTTGATGCCAAACACTGTCAAATGCTTTTGAAATATCAATCGCAACAATCTTTATTTCACCAGAGTAGTGGAGAGTTTATTCTCACTTTCCGGTGAGATAAGTGGATCTGTTGCCACGAAAATTGTACTGCCGGTCATTGAGAAGTTTCCGTAATTCCATATATTTCATAAGCTGACGATTTATCACCGTTTCTATGACCTTAAAAAAGAATGGACGTAAGTGCTATGGGTCGGTAATTGGTGGGAGAAGAAGAAGAAGAAAAGAAGGACGCGCTGGAGTAGTTTTCCACTTACTCGGAAAGAGTCCAGAAGAATATGACAGATGATTATATTAATATAGGTACCAACTAATGAGAGTTCTAGGAGAACTTATGCGACCAGTGATTGCTGGGACGGGGACCGCACATTACCTACATATTTGATGATTTTTCTTTGACTACTTGTAATGGTGCATATAAACTTCAAATCTACCACTCTTTTTTCCTTCCAACCTACCACATTTTTGAAATCCCAAGTGACAACACTGGTTACAGCACTCGGAAAGCGGAATATTGTCAAACAAGCTCTCTTAAAGAGGACAATGGCAACGGGGTGCATTTTTATGGGTTGAAAACAGTTTTTGAGATTTCTGGCTAAACTGCGCATCTTATCGAAAAAAGTTATTATATAAAAGTTTTAGCAAATAAAAAGATCTACAACTTTAGTATTAACGATTTTCACCTTCACTTCAACATTTTTCGAAAATATGGCGGAAAACTTTCTATGAAAATTTCTATGAAGCTGAAACTTGGGCAAAAAATACCTTTTAGTGTTGTAAAAAAGGCAGTAATTTTTTCAGATGGAAATAATTAGAGGCTGTTGTTAAATTCAATTTGTAAACAAAAAAAAAAAAAGCGAAAGTTTTAACTGCGATTCCTCTTAAAACTACACCTCCTACGGAGTTCTGTTTTGGCCCACTTACTCGTTGATAGGTTTACTTTTGATAAATGGTAAAAAAAAGGTAAGGAAAATATGACCGAAAAATTGAAAAAAATCTTTAAAAAAAAATCGCTGTTTTCGTGGCTTGGAGACTTGGTCCCAGAAGGGCCGCATATTCTTAGAAGCTTTTACATATCGCAAAGTGACTTCATTACTATGTTTCTATGTTTTGACTTCCAGAGCCATCTGGCTGTGGAGACTATAATGGTAGAAAGAAAAGTATTGGCGTCGTCGTTGAGGACGATCCTAAAATGTTGTGCAAGAAGCTTGGTATGAAACTCATTCCCCTTATACTCAAAGAACCGGGATTATTAAAGTAGACTAAACTAGAAAATGTCCATGAGAGGTGGGGGGGGGGAATACTACTCAATCATCCATCATCAACTCGGCACTGAAAGCAATCTGATCATCAGGCACGAGCGCACGACATTATTACCGGTCAACAAAGTGAAGAGGAACAATGAATTGGAAGGGAGAAATGTATTACTAGTTCAAAGAATACAACGCATTACTCGAAAAGCTTCCACTTCTAGGCAAATTAAACAGGAATAAATAACAGAGTAACCGTCGTGAAACGTATAGGCAATATGGGCGACGAGTCAGCGGATGTTCTACCAAAGCTTGAATCACTCTGCGAGATAAGGTAATACACCTTACAGAAGTAAAATAAAGGACGACAACATTTAGAAACCTTCAAGGCCTGATACAGATTAAGGAACTTTTAGGGAACTATGCTATGACATACAAATCTCGAAAATCTCAACCATCAACATCAGTAACATCATTAACTTCCCCAACTTCATGGGCTGGTTTTGAGCTTTCCTTCCATTTCTCTCCTTTTTCTAAAATCTATATCGTGATTCGGCACTCAACCGAGAAACAGACACATAAACCAACCAACAGAACCTAAAAAGATTGAAAGCATGTATCACTCTAAGTAAGAAGCAAATACGAATCCTAACAGGCCTTCTAAAGGGGACATGTAGTGTAGACTCGAGAAAGACATGAGCAAAACAGGTAATATCAGACAAAGGTTTCTGCAGATTTTGCAATGAAAGAGAGCGCCAAAGCCCCAGATCACATTGTGGAATACTGTTGGCCACTGACCAACACCATAGACCTCCTACTCATTCTAAAATTTATAAAAAAAAACTAGATGGGATGAAGTTCTCTAAAGTGGATAGCCTAAGACAAAGAAGGCACTCAAACAGAATTCTTAAAAGGATAATATTGCGACGGGAAGTGCGAAAAAACATTGCAGGGCATTGGGAATTAACAAGATTGTGTCACATGCCATAGGCATATATCTACGAACAAAAAAAAATGTTTTTTGGCTCTAGGCCTAGCTTCTCACAGCCATTTCTTTCTATGACGTTTTAATTTTTGAGATGGTAGGGACCTACAATTTTATGCCGATAGTCCAAACGGCTGAATTTAGAAGCTTCCAAGACAGTTTTACTCTCCGATATTTGTCAGACGTTTGCAAGAGGTAGCGCTGTAGAAAAAACCTTAAGATGTATACATAATTTGTGTTTTTCCGGAGATCAAAGCTGAAACCCCTCGCTCAGAAGTCCAGAACACTAACCACTGAGGCACTGCGTCCACATACCATACTGTACTGCCAGAAAAACTATCCAATTTTTGAAGGAAGTGTATGATGGCAACATTGTCTCCAAGGTCGTATAACTTGGCTCCGACGGACCGGTTTAAAAAAAAAAAAAACTTATCATTTTAGTTGGCAGAAGCTTTCTGACAATTTGATTTTGCGTATAATATGTTTTTTTTTGCTGAATTTTTGTTTTATATCATGGGAAAAATTACCATGGCCGCTACTGTGGCTTTCGGTTACATTTGGGTACTTGTGTGTTTGAATGAAATACAAAAACAAAAAGCAAAAAAAAGGAACAACATCCATTTGTACATATACGACGAGTATACAAAACAAATGGCGTTTAAACTTGCGGGCACACCTCTGGGGGCTAATACAGACATGCCAGTCAACCAGTCGGCCGCAACAGTCCATCCACACACATGTTTGTTGTATCTATATAGATTTTTGTAGTGCACACCAGGCACAGCGCACCGGTTAAGCACAATTAATTATACCAAGTTTATCATGGACTTGTTATTGGAGTTAATTGCGAAAGCGCCTATTCGAAGTCCCAGCAAATGTGGCAATTAGTCGTTGTTTAGATTAGACAAGACGGCCGGTCTCGTTGGACCTATAAGAGTAATCGCGATCAGGATGACGACGAATCGTTGCTCATCAATTTCTAGAGTAACTATGTATATAGTTTATGGTGTGGATTTGACCAAGTGAGCGGTGTTAATACATAGTGCAGTTAAGTAGGATCTGTGGAGGATCGATCAACCGCAGGCTAATGTTCAAGTGTTGTTAAACTTTTTTCTGTTTTTTTTTACCACATGCACAATTCAAATGGGAAACGGATAAATAGAGGAACAATTAAAAAGCGATTATGTTCGAACATGAGTACGCCAGAAGCATTACATAAATTCGATACCGAAGGCGAATTCCTATAAGGTTTTCGATTAGATTGGCAACTTGCACACACCATATCTATACTGGTTAATGATGGGATATTCCATTTGGACGTTTTATTAATTATGGCTTGGGTAACAGGCTTATTTTTGTTATAAGTAAATGTTGCGTCTCTAGGCGTATTTTTTTTTTGGGCATTTCGCAATCATTTGCACTGTTTTGACACCATCAAGGGTGTTGCCGTGATCCGTATCGGCTGATCTTATAATGATCAACCGTAATCGTTCAGAAAGACAAAGCATTGCTTGTGGTTGAAGTCATGATTTCATTCAAAAGAAATGAATAAATTTGGTGGAAATTACATTTGATGACTTTAGTTTACTGTGAATGGTGCTTGTCCGGGGTGAAACACGGACTTAGCCAATTAGCCCCTCCAGTCGCAGCTCGGTCCATAGCTTGCTGCCTCCAGTTTAGCATTCAATGTTGATTGAGGTCGTTCATCATTGAGAGTGAGAGTCACATAAGGTGAGGTTTTCCTCTGCTTCCTTATCTTTGAGGGGTGGACTCAAAGACTCCACGTAACCTAGCAACTTCGCCATTGTATTTTTAGCAGATCTGGCAAGGACCGTCGCCGAATCTCCCTATACACACGGATACCAACTGAACCGAATATCATCCGAAGAATTTTTCGCTCAACAAGCCCAAAAGATTTTCATCCGATTTTTAAGATCCATGCTTCCGCAGCATACAGCAGAACTTCGCTGACTAAGGTATGATTCTATGAGTGAGAGATTTACTTCTTCGATTCCTTGCTAGCTCGAAGAAACAGCGATTGGCAAGAGTGATTCTTATTCGCTTAATCTCTGCGCCGAAGTCATATTGCAAGGTAATTGCAGAGCCTATAGGTAGACAAAGTCTTGAACTACTTCAAAGTTATATCTGTCTATTGTGATGTTTTGCCGGAGTTACCAATTTTTCGATGGCACCATACGAGTATACATCGTTTTGTCCTCGTTAACAGCCAGATCCATCATCCTTGCCTTCGTTTCAATACTTGGAACGGCGCCACTGACAACTAACTGCGTAATTCCGATAATGTGAATATCATCTGCATTTATGTAATTAGTTGAGCGGACTTTTAAAAAATTGTACCTCTAGATGTTGGCTATTTGTTGCATAGAATTGATTCAAGACTGATGTTAAAGAAGTTTCGTAATAGTCGATATCACTCCTGTCACACCACGACGAGACTGAGTCTGTCATATATAAAAAAAAGTTGCTAGAATCTGCCGACTTAACTATCTTATCGCAAAATAGAGACTATCTCTAAATAACCAGCCGAAAGACTATGTTAGACGCAAGTTTCTGAGCTGACAACTAAAATATCAGAAACATAGCTTGACAGCAGGCTCAACTTCAAGTCTCAAGCATTTTTTTTTCTTATGATGCCAAATACTAGCGGGTTTAGAAGATCCTATACAAAGTGGTTAGCTCAATATTACCCTGCCTACCGAAGAGGTCGGGAGCATTTACAAAGCAGACCAAAAGGAAGCTCTTAACAGAATACAGGCTAGGCTCTGCGCAGACATTATTATAAAAGCCATATTGCCAACGAGTGTCAAGAGGCTTTTGTTAGGTGATTCGCGAACTGGAAAAAGGTCATCTCTATCAGAAGGCAAAATCACTTTGAAAGGCCAACAACTTTAGCGTTTTAGCAAGCAAGATCCAACCAACTTCCAAGCTTGGATAGAATTGCGGGAATTTGCTTCCTGCCAGTCGTAAATATCTGGGAATAATATGTAGCTCGGCTTTCTGCCAAAAATGTCAAAATGAAGAGAAAGATGCTATGGGGCTTCCCAGAGGCAAGAGTGGATCTCTGCATAATGAAGTCAGAGGATGAAGTCAGAGGACGAGGTTGGAGATACCCTGCCTCAAAAGAAGCGTATCGAGAATATTTAAAAGACTAAGAAGAGCGGAAGCGGCAGTTCAGTTCCGTATAAAGTAATAGGTAACTACAGCCTAATTAGCACTTTAGCTCCTTTTAGGACAAAAAGTTTGGGTCTTGAAAGGCTTTGGGTTCCATTAGATATCGATGAAGCACAATCGAAACCTGGACTTCCGTAACTACATCTTTTAGATTGATAGAAAATTCTAGCAGGAAACTTTGTAGAGTAATCGACTGTCGGTTTCACAAAAACTTCGGAAAGCATACTTATGGAAAGTAGACGAAATTTCTTCCATCAAACTTCAATATATAGTTGCTTCTTCGAAGTTCCGTCATTTAAAGAAGAATATTTGGTAAGTTATTAAAAAAGACTTCAGTCTGTACCGAACGGCGTTAGGCCCAAGGAAACAACACCCAAATCGATTTGGAAATAACGCCCAAAAAAATGCATGCATAGATGGAAATAAAGCCCAAAAAGAATTTGCAGTTTAATACGTATGAGGGGGGGGGGGCATGTTGCCCCCCTACCCACCTACTATGTGCAAAATTGATTATATTAAAGGTTTTTTTTGCAGTAGGTACAAACTCCCGCACCTACTCAAAAATCCAACAGAAAACCCAAGCAGGGATGTTCATACTTATTCCACTCTTTATGCATTTCCACTTACCTATTATTTTGGGCTTTACTGCTTGTCATAAAAACAAACCCTGAAAAGGAAATAACACCCAAAATGTCGAACAAATTCGCTTGTCTTAGTTAGGCTGTAGTATGACCAGATCGTGTTGCAATTTACAAGGTAAAGTCTGGTAGATAATACAGCTATTTTCGAACCTTTTATGAAGTTAAATCTTCGATTAATATTTTCCTTTTTACTTCTACCGAACGTTTTTGAAAGCCTTATACAGGGTGTCTCAGTTAAGCGGTATAATCCTTTAAGGGAAAATTTCTGAAGTTCCGCCGAACAAAAAATTGTATAGACGGGGGATCCCGTTATAGCCCATCGGGTGACCCATAATTTGGTGGTGTTACCACTTAAAACGCTATAACTTTTAAACTATTATAGGTTCAAAAATAGTTTCGTACATTTTGAAAAGAGCTACAAAAAAGTTATGACTTCTTAAAGTCAAATTATGAAAATTGTTTGTTTCATTTTTTTACATAAAATGATTTTTTTTCTCAAGATTTTAACTTAATAAATTTTTATTTTTTTTTTTTATGAAATTTTTATCTTTGAGAAATTTCCTAAAAATTATGTTAATAAACTTTTTTACGTACAATCAACAGAAGTTGTAGTAAACGCCAATTTTTTTGTCAGACAAAAATGGCCAAAAAAGACTCAATATTTCTCTAAAATAAAGTTTTTCTTTCATAGCGAGAGAAAATCCAAGGGTTTAGGTCAGGATATCTGAGTGGCTAAGAGTTGGGGCCAAATCGATCAGTCCAACGTTCGTTAAAAGTATGGTTAAGGAATGGAGTTACCTATTTGCTACTATGACAAGGTGCTCCATCTTGTTGAAAGAACATCTTAAGGAATTGCCCGCCTTCTGCATGGCACAGTAGCCATTGGCAAAATTCCACTCTCCTTTGGGGGTTATCTATTACTCTGTAGAGTTCTGGGAAGTTCCAAATCAGGGATGGAAAAGTGGATACAATTGTATCTTTTGGATACAATCAGAAATTAAAGTTACACAGTTACAATTCACTCGAAAAAGATACAATTAACAAAACATATTTTTGCTTCAAAAGTTACGCAGTTACAATCCTTCTTTAAAAGATACAATTTCATACCCACGCTACGAATACATCCAGAATTTAAAATAAAGAATATAAAATGCATTCAGCTTGAAGCTTCAAATTCTAACATGCGGCTAACTAACTAAGAAACAAATTTCATAGGTCATGCGTAGGGGCACTGCGAAGCACAGTGCACGCATGCTCTTGACTTCTTGAGTGTTGAGATCTAATTTTCACTGACAGAAGAAAATTACAACAAAAACCTAGCTTTTCATTCACTGATGCAGCCAGCGTTTATGAGGGCGTGCGTTAATAGATTATGTAGAAACAACGCGTTCATATAATACAATATACAAGCTACAATGTGACTTCAGGCGTAAATATCGACTTTAGATAGTAAATATAGTAAGGTTCAAAGCATCGCCCAAGCAGACTTATACTTTCTGCTTTTACGCGCGTTTGAGAGTTTTGACATTTCATTTTCGATTTGACTTGTTCGACTGTATTATGTTTAAAGAAATAGAGTAGGCCCTTCAATGTTGGAGTTCCATAGATTCAGAGAGTATAATTTTCAAGAGAAAGCATCATAAAATTTAGCTAATTCACACAAAACGAAAGGTTGTGATTGTGAGAAGCCATTCCAAGTGTACTTATACGGCCTAAAGTAGGTATAATAGTTGCGTTTTTATGAAACCTCGCCAGCCAGTGGTTGCCAGTAGTTGCTAGTTGAGGCACATTTCTCATGCTAATTAAATCAACAACCTGCTGGCAACAACACTTGATTTCCTCCCCAGTCGGAGAGCTGCTGGCTGGCAGCTGACTAAATTCAATTCACTATTAACAAACATAGAATTTCCCTCAATTTGCTTAAATCATTATGGCGTTCTTATCTCATGCACACAACATTTCAGAGAAAAATGTCAGAATTTATCAAATATTTCAACCAAATGCATAATTTTATACTCGGCTGGCTTCATCTTGCTGGCAACTGTCCAAATGTACGGCTGGCTGGCGAGATTTCATAAAAACGCAACTAATGTATACTAGGTAATATATTCCGAGAACTCTTTTTCGTTTCTTTCTGCACATCTGTCAAAAAGGCAAACTTTTTTTATCGAGATACGAATAGTCGCAATTGCCAGCAACGTTCATACATTTAATGTCACAGTCACAATAGACCGCCATTGCAGATGTGATACGGACCTGCTGCACGAACTTTTTAATTATTTTATTGTAATTTGATATATCACAAATAAATTTTTCAAAATGATACCCATTTGTTTTATATCAAGGGCAAAGAGGGACATTATTTGTTTTTATATCATGAACTAAGAGAAGAGTCTTAATATTCATATAGCTTTAATTGTATACTTTCGCGTTCACCTTGTTTTTGTCGATAAAAATATAGGTATCCAAAATTAGGTCGATTTCCATGATTTTGATTTTAATTTTTTTTTTGTAGTTTGTTAGTTTTTTTTTGTGTAGATTAAGAAGTTAATTTGGTATCGTAAAAAAATTGTGGAGCAAAAACTAAATTTTTTCCAGCATTCAAAGCTAAAATCTAATGAAATATTGATATTTTTAGATTTCTATTTTTTTTTATAAATCCGCCATAAAAACGAACATTTAAAAAAAATCATTGAAGATCGGTCTAATCTTGGATTTTTCATAGCCAAAAAACCAGGTGATCTCGAAACTATACAATTGCCCATAAATGTAGCTACCAATTTCCAAAACGATGAGGATACACTTCAGTCCTAAAAGTTACAATTTCAACTTGTGAAAAGTACAATCTGAAAAGTTCATTTCTCATCACTGTTCCAAATCCAACTGCACAGCTAGTCGGCGGACGACAATTAACTGTTAACCATTGCTCATATATGTACGTTAGTTTATTATTCTCACTTAATTTTATTTGACCATTTTTGTCTGACAAAAAATAGATTTTAATACAACTTCTGATGATTGTACGTAAAAAAGTTGCTTAACATAATTTTTAGTTATTAACTAAGGAAAAGTTGCGAGGATCAAAAACCACCCCAGTCGGCCAACGGCACAAAAATGACAAGCTCGACATTTTATCCACTTTCCTTTTCTGATCCCATGCACATCCAAACTTGCAATCGCATATATCACATTCCCAAAAAATCGAAGCTTCCTTTTCCCTATGAAAACATGTTGAGGAAACATTCGAAATTGACTTAAAAAACATTCAAGTAACTGGAATTTAAAAAGTCACAATTGGCAGACCCAAACGAACAACACAAAATAAAATAAGTAAATAGTTGACGCAACAGGTCCGTGTAGGCAGCCCAGGCCTAGCTTCTCACAACCCTTCGTTTGTGTGAGTTTTTCTATTTTTTGGGGACAAATGGAAAGGACGTACAATTTTATGCCGAATCCGAACGACTGATGAGAAGCTTTTCTAGGACAGTTGTATCGTATGTACTCTCGGAGTTTTTCAGACGTTCGGGAGACATGGCGCAGTGGAAAAAAACTTAAAATGTGATTCCTGCTTTTCCGTGGATCAAAACTGAGAAATTTCACTCGGAAGTTCAACACGCTAACCACTGAGCCATTGCGCCCACCAACGAATAGGTAAGTATCAGCAAATTTGAGTTAAAACTTTCCTGTACTTGGCTCATATAAGACAACCAAGTTCTTTAGACAATATACGTAGCTACAATTGCAAAACAATTTCACTTCATATGTATGCGGAAATGGATTCATTTTGAACATCCCCAAGCGAGAGTCCACAAAATTGATAGTTCCACCGCACCTCACACACTGCAACTGCAAGCAGTCATTCGGTTCACCCTTTCTACCCTGTTTGACGGTTGCACCGCCTAATCGTGTCGTCACATTGTCTGCGCGGACTGAAACATAAAATTTATATGCCTGCCTGTCTGTGTGGCTGTGTGTATTTCTGCACGAAGTAGAGCGTTCAACAGTATAATGCCTCGTTCACAATGTGGGCGTGATAACTAGACGAGAGCGAGGCGAGAATCGCTCTCGCCTCGTTCTCGCTTTAAGCTCGTCCGGCAATTCACAATGAAACGTGGTACGTCGGCGAGTTTTTCTGACAACGAATAGAGGGACCACTGAAACTACAAAACCATATTGCCACTTCGATTTTTTTTACAAAACAGAGCTGCACTTTTATTGCTTTTTTAGCACAATTGCATGCAGTTTGAATATTCTAAAAACAACCAATTCGCAGTTTTCAGGCGTCGCTATCATCAGTCGCTATAACTATCAGTAAAATGCAACCGAAAAAAATTCGGTTGCTTTTTTTGAGCACTTAAACTTAATGACTGAACTCAATCTTGGTTTTAAAATGTTGCTTATGAATTATAAAGTTAGTTAAAAAATATTAAGCAATTGTTGTCTAAGGTTGAAAACTCACCGGATAAAGCAAAACGTGTTTTTTTGTTTCGTGATACAAGAGCACATTGTTTCTTATGAGGCAACACACACCAAAGCAAATGAAACAAAACAGATGTTTTTGTTTTTAAGTGTTTCGGTGGTGGTTGTCGAAAATACATGCCATTGTATACAAGCATAACACACACCGAATGCAACAAAACTGTTTCGAACCAGCGTCGTTGACGATAATTGCCTACTTTCTTAGAGCGCAACACACACCAAAGAAAACAAAACATAAAAACCAAAGCAAAACAGAAAAACATGTTTCGTTGCCGATAGTTAACCTGTTGTTTTTGCGAAACAAAATTTACATGTCGTTGTTTTTAAAATGTAAATAAGATTTGCACAACTTCATTGTCTGAGTCCGACCAACACTAAAAGCAAGTCGTAAATTCCACACCAAACGAAACAAGAAAACAAAACGTTTTGTTTTGCTACAATCTGTTTCGCTTGGTGTGTGTTCAAATAAAAAAATTTGTTTTTTCGAATCAAAAACGTGTTGAATCTAATCTACATTTTCTAGAAAATAAATTTATTAATTTTTTCGTACATACAACTTTTTCTGTTGAACTTCTTAGTCAATTCCAGAACAGGTTCCAATGAATTCCTATGAAAAGCTTACAGTCTTACATCCTAATAAATCATAAATAAATAAATAAAATTACATCAAGAAGAAAATGACCCCCAATAACCTAGAAATCAAAAAGAAACACACTCAAAACATATATATTTTCGGGGCAATGTTTGTTTAAAGAAATACGAAATTCCCCTTTTAACCGTTATTCATTATTATGGGAAAATAAGTTCTAACATTATCGCTGACTTATTTAAAAATTTCTCAGAATAATCAAACCGTATCAAAATAATAACAAAAAAAACGATAAAAGTGCCGCCCTGTTTGCTTGAGAAAATACAAGTGGCAACCTTAAGTACATTTCTATGAAAATGGCGTCGCTTCCCACTCAAAGAGTAAATGTCATCGGTGTCTCGGGCGAGATTTTTCCAAATTTCCGAATTGGTCGCGAGACGAGGCAACGAATCTCGCGCCATTGTGTATTGGCGCATGCATTTTCTTTGATTGGAAATTATTTGACAACTCGCGCTAGACTCGATCTCGCTCTCGTCTCGCTCTCTCGCTGTATTGTGAATCGGCCATAACGAGATAAACATCGCTCACGAGATGTCTCACACATGCACTGTGTGCCTGTATAGTCGGGCTCCTCCATGCGTGCTATATGTCGCGGTTCACACACATTCGGAGGAAAGTGTTTGCCCGCGCGCCGCATTCTCGTACGGCGGCAGCAATTTGTCCGCGTCCCATCAGCGCCCCTATATTAGAAAGTTCGATTTACCTAATTCAATTTCGAAACGAAACGAAACACAACCTGCAAATGCAACAAATGTTTGCAACAACCGTGCTGCGTAATAAATCACACGGATCAGAGTCGCGCGGGTAGGCATTACCATCGCGCACGTAAGTCACGTAAAATATTGATTTCTCTTCCGACAATTGATGATGCACTCCGCTGCATGGCCTACGGTCTACAACACCCAATGTGGGCCCCACCAGCTGTAAGGTAGTATATGTATGACTCTGTGTGATTGCGGCAGAGTGGGCTGATTGAATTATGACCAAATTAAAATTCGATAACTCAAGGAAGCATGCAACGCGCGAACGCCTCTTTCTTTAATTCTTTTTTTTCCTTCGAGCTGATGTTCCAAGTTGCATCTTCCAAGTGCTGCTGTTGTAAGCGCGCTGATCTTGATCTCGCTGACTGGTGCGTTGCAGCCGCTTGCTTTCTAACCAGGATCACTTTATTTGCATATGTGCAGCCAACTTGACAGATTTATCATCGGACCGTGCAGCTTAAAATGCCATTTTTCAATTCGATTGCATATTAATCAGCTGCCGTTAACAATGGCGTGCAGCAGGGACTATAGATAGGTGCGCAGCGCAACAACAGACGAGGTGAATTGGGCCCTCAAGGCCATCGTGATGCTCATTAATATGCCCTGGGATGCCGACCGACCGGGACCGATGACTTTTACGAGGTGCACACGAGCCATTTAATGCTGCTGCGTATACGGCGCGCATGCGTACCTCGTGGGCTTCAAAAACGCAGCTGGCGTTCCGCTTGACGAAATCCAAGCTGAAGGTGTGAGGCATAAGCGCGATCCACCCCGGATATAATTACACGCGAATCAGTGAGCGAGTCTCTTAACTAAGCCCCGTTGGAGAGTTGCAATTACAACTGATTAGTGGGAATACCAAATGAGTTAAATTAACTTTGAAGTGGCACTGCGGCTTAACTGCTTCGAGCTCCTGCAGAGGTTTTTTTTTTGTTTTTATTAGCCATCGGAATGATCATAAAAACCAATCAACGTCGTCACAAATTGCTGACGATGTCGATGTTTGCTGTAGACGAGGGGGGCAACAAAAAAAAAAAATATATAGGAAACGAGTCTAGGAATCCACCTCTCAAAGATTTTTGCCATGTGACCGTAGACCATTCTTGGGAATGAATCGATCCCCAATGGAATGCCCCGTGTCGTCGCTGAGGGCCAGCGCAAGGATTAATTGTCACTTCTTGAAGAGCCGCGAGAAACGCGAGCTGGAGTCTACTCAATCGTTGTACGTGTTCAGATACTGATGCTCACAAGTTTAGCTAAATGGGGTTGTCTAATTTATTTCATTAGTTCGGTTGAATTATTTCCCCGGCCGCAATGATTTCTAGATATGTCTTTTTAGATAACGACATAGGTCCGTTCGTTGTGAACAGACAGGGACGAGTAGGGGGCAATTAAATGTCAATTTCATTTATTCCTCTCTCGCCAGATCACAGAGGAGCCACCACCACCAGATGGACGGCGGAATTGAATCACAGAAAAACAATGAAAGCTATTAATTCGAATGAAAATTTAAGCAACTCCTCGTACCTGTAATGAAATTGATTATTGAGGTTGCCAGCACTTTAATTAGCGCTGGGATGGAAGCAATAAATAGCCAAACTGTCTGCTATTCGATTTGAAATACATCGCAGTCGAAAATGTGTGCGGTGGATAGATGATTGTTGATTGCATTTGGAAAGGATCCGACTGGGAGGTTTTTTTTATTAACGTGCCACCTATATAGGGACTTTCTAATGGGGCTAACCATAAGTATCTGAAAGTAAGGTGGTGGCCTCGGGAACTTTATACAGTTCAGGCTTCTTTTTAAGCTGCGATGTGGTGAATCTTTTTTTCTAGAAAACTCAGAAAACTACTACCTACAGTTAGATTGGTACAGAACAATTTACTCATCCGGTCGGACTTGTCATTCATGACCATACCAATGACGATTGACACCTGTTCACACTGTGCGGTCGTGCGGTTATGTGGGAGAGTGGATGTCTTTGTGTCCCAAAATCCATGATATTCTCGCTTTGTTATAGGTATACTATGAGAGAAATGAATGTCAGAGCTGAATGACCAATGCATGACGGTGGATTCCACAGAGTGACATGGTGTCATGATTGTCAAAATTTCCATCGACATTTGAAAAACGCACAAAAAAAATGTTTATTGAACTATACTCTATTTTCAACACACCAGTCTGGCTATTCGAAAAAAAAAATCGAAAGAGCGGTCATTCGTACGAACAACAACACCAAGAACAACATGAAAAAAACATGTCAATAATTGTGACATACATGACACTAGAAAATCATGCGATGTCACGTGTTGAGTATTGCTAATTTGTGCTGGAAAAAAATCAATCAAACAGAATGACCACTTTTGGACAAATTTGGACGTTGTAGTGACATAATTTTGTCACGTATTGACACGATTTGTGACATGTGTAATCGTAGTTTAAGTCTTTGAGAGAAAATTTCTTTGAAACTCGATGGTTGTTAAATATTGCTTTATATTATTTCATTTCATTTGTTCCATATTGCTTTCTGTTGGCAACTCCATATTATTCTTATTATTCAAAATATTTTCAAATCATAAACATATTTATGAAGTGAATAATGTTGGAGTGTACTATGTCATCACAAATTTATTAAATTTGGTTGGCCTCTACTCCAGAAATGCGTTTCGCCCCGATGTGGTGGGTGGGCTCATCAGTAGACGACCACCACATCTGATCTAGACAAACAAAACAAATCCTCTCGGCGATTGTCTTTGAACCAAAGATTCGTCTTGAGGTATGATTCACAGTCACTTGTTGATTGGAAAATCATCATAGTCTCGGTGAAAATCGAGCAAACAGTGCGTCTAGATCAGATGTGGTATTCTTATTATTATTTCCCTGTATTTTATTTTCTAGTTCTCTTTAACCTTTCATTCTTTTCACCTTCAACGAATTGCTGACAGCTAAGCTGTTTCACTTCTTCTGTGTACCGACCACCGCCAAGATCGATCTAATTTCTTTCTCTAATATATTTGAATTCAATTTTGTATTGTTTAAGAAATTTCTTTTGCATTTTATTTTTTCTTGCGAGCTATCGTACATTTTTGGTCCTTCGAGCCGGATTCTTGTACATCAAGATGAACATAAATTTCAATCAATCTTCTGGAGATCTGATCCATCTAGTCCTTTAGAGTTGTACGAATTGCAAACCATCACTTATGGCACAACATGTACTCCATACCTTTCTATAAGAGTGCTCAAGCAGTTAGCAAGCGATGAGGCTTCAAAATTTCCCCTCGGATCCAATGTGCTTAATAGTGATATATACGTGGATGATATAATCTCTGGTGCTGATGATATTGTCTCAGCAAAAGCAATTCAGAAGGAGCTTAAAGAACTTCTCAGTTCCGGAGGCTTCAACCTAAGGAAATTGACTTCTAACTGTCCTGAATTGCTCTCCGATTTACAACCGGAAGACTGTGAATTTTCGTTCAACACTGACGACATTACCAATTCCTCAGTAAAAGCCTTAGATTTATATTGGAATCCGCATTCAGACTATTTCTATTTTAAAATATCGCTTCCCGTCTGTAAAGCGTAGGTATACTAAAACGAACTTACTTTCTGATGCGTCGAAAGGGAGCGGGTCGAAATTCTGCTTTGCAAAATTCTAACTTTTAACACAAATATTCTGCTTTTCAAAATTCTGCTTTTTTCTGTTCTGTCTTACAAAATTCTGCTTTTTAAAATTCTGTCAGGCAATATTTTAAACAAATACATTCTGCTAATTCTGTGTTTTTTTTCCAATTTACGAATTTAAAGAAAACAAATATTTCTCAACTTTGTCAACAAATTACAACATATCTTCTATATATATAAAAGAAAGTTGAAAATATGTTTGTCCGTTTATAACTCGAGTTTGGCTACACCGAATTTGATGATTCTTTTTTTTCTGGAAAGGTATTCTTTTGTAGCAGGTTTGTAGGTGAAAAAAATTGGATAAAGGGGCGTGGCACCGCCCATACAAAAATCGTGGTATATCTCGAAAACAACAAAACCGATTGAGCTCAAATCTTAATAAAATCATTGTTCTCTGTACGAAGGCTATTCTGTGAAGTTTGGTCAAAATCGGACAAAGGGGCGTGGCACCGCCCATACAAAAAACATTCAAAATCTAATATCTCAAAAACCACCAAATCGATTGATCTCAAACTTACAGATAGTCTTAGTTATTGGCCCTGGAGTGCTCCTGTGAAAATTGGTCAAAATCGGACAAAGGGGGAGTGGCACCGCCCATACAAAAAACTTTCAAAATCTTATATCTCGAAAACCACTAAATCTATTGATCTCAAACTTACAGGATAATCTTAGGTATTGGCCGTAAAGTGATCCTGGGAAGATTGGTGGAAATAGGACAAAGGGGCGTGGCCCCTTGCATACAAAAACCACCAAATCGATTGAGCTCAAACTTACAGATGTTCTTAGGTATTGGCCGTGTAGGGTTCCTCTGAAAATCGGTCAAAATCGAGCAAAGGGACGTGGCACCGCAAAAACAAAAAAAAAAACATTCAAAATTGTATATCTCGAAAACCACCCAATCGATTGAGCTCAACCTAACACATAATCTTAGGTATTGGCCCTGGAGTGCTCCTGTAAAGATTGGTCAAGACAAATGGGCGTGGCACCGCCCATACTAAACCTCGAAGACCACCAAATCGATTGACCTCAAACTTACAGATATTCTTAGGTATTGGCCTTGGAGGGCTCCTCTGAAAATCGGTCAAAATCGGGCAAAGGGGCGTGGCACCGCTCATACAAAAAAAAACATTCAAAATCGTATATCTCGACAACCACCCAATCGATTGAGGTCAAACTAACACATAATCTTAGGTATTCGCCCCGGAGTGCTCCTGTAAAGATTGGTCAAAAACGGACAAAGGGGCGTCGCACCGCCCATACTAACCCTCGAAAACCACGAAATCTATTGAGCTCAAACTAACACATAATCTTAGGTATTGGCCCTGGAGTGTTCCTGTAAAGATTGGTCAAAATCGGACAAAGGGGCGTGTCATTCAAAATCATAGGCAGAAAGAAAATTCCACCAAATCGATTTATTCTCATTTCTCGCATTTTTACGAAAGAACATTATTATCTAAGACCTATAAGCAATACAATTCCTGTGCACGGGCAAAGCCGGGTGGGTACAGCTAGTTTCATATAAAGAAGGTACACAGGTGGGTACCAAGAACACACAAAAAAAGCCAGAAATAATTTGAAGAAATTAGTTATCGAGCATCTCAGGTTAATATTGACCCATTGTGATGCCCGTGGGAGAAAGAGTTTGTCCCTTACCCATTATAACCCATTACCCATTAGAATTTGACGAAGTTCATTGTCTTGTCTCTTGATGTGCTGGAAAGCTCTTCTAGGTCGTTGAAGAAGTGACTCCTTAGAGTTGGAGACTTGGGCAGTAACATAGGAAGTGGGTTGTGTTTAGACTTGCCACCCGTCCTCCTTTGAGGAGGACAGTGCTCCTTTGTAAGGTGATGTCCTCCGTCCTCCACAAAAAGAAAAATGTACTCCACAAACATAATTACATACTACCTATCTATAACAAAAAAAATCAAATTTCTTTCACTTCTCAAAGAGTACGATTTTATTTTACAAATGTGGCAGCAGATACATTGAAGTACTAGTACACGGCATGTAGGAAGCCACATACGTATGTAGCTCTGACCTCAACAGAGAGTGCACAAAGAGAGCTTGTACACGGCATGTAGCCATTGGGACCATATGCTGACGTAAAAATGACGTCAGTGCTGCATCTGTATGTGGCTTGCTACATGCCGTGTCAACCTTTAGAGTCAAGTTTTAATATAAATTGCAGCAACTGCAGAAGAGCAGGAGAGTTTAATGTTTCTCATCTTTTCAGAGACTTCAGGTCCTATTGACTTCTGCATCTGCATTGAACGTTAAAGCCGCTGCGGAACGAAAAATCGCATACCAAAATGACACACGATGAAATTATGAACGAAAAATGTTGTTCTTTACATGTACTTTACATTTTGCAGTACGCTGATGCTGCTGCTGCGAAATTATGCCGAAAAGTGGGCAATTGTATAGTAGATTGGGCTAGATTTTACTTTAGGTACTGCCCATTAAAAAATATATATATACTTTATTTTTAACCCGATTGAATTTAGTGCGCTGAGCTCAAATTTGGAAAAAAAATTTCCAAATGTGCAATTAACTAATAAAAAAAGTTTCATTAAAATCGGATTTTTTGGCGGTAAAATTGAGCAAGCAGCATAACATAAACATTGTATATACATACCCAACCTCGCACCTACTGTGACCACAAGCGGGGAGGCAGTATGCCCCGATACGTATCTTAAAAAAAAGTTTTATTTTTTAAGTCCTCCACGAGATTTTATAAAAGGTGGCAAGCCTAGTTGTGTTATCAAGAGATCCCTGATCACCGCCAGCCTCTACAAAGTTCTTCTTCTGTTAAGCCCATTTTCTTCATGTGGTACCGCAGTGTATTATGCCCCGTTATGATTCCTATGAGGATGGACAGGGATTTCCTATCCTTGCGTATTATACTCTCGGTTCTGGTTTCGTTAAAAGACGGCCATTGCTTTCTTGTGGTGTTACAAGTATTTAAGGTGGCCCATCTTGCGTTCGCCTCTTGCAGCTTTTCTCCCTGCTTCAAGCTTGAGTGTGCAAAGCGGGATGTTCACAGAGGGATCAGCTTGTTCTGAAACAGCTGTCGAACCTTGTCTTGCTAGTTCATTTGCTTTCTCATTGCCTGGAATGAGTACCAAGAGTCTTGAGTTCTTCGCGATAGCTCTTTAAAAGCTTCGATTTTATTGCTGCTGCCTGGCAGTCTATAAAGAAAGTAATACCTCCAGGTATTATTGCCCTTGCCACAGACTCACGAGCTGCTGTTGTCACTGTCAGGACCTCTGCTTATAAGACGCTACTATGGTCGGAGAGGCATATCGACTTTGATATACCCAAACGTTCGGAGAAAACACATGATCCTACCCCAGTGTCCATTTTAGATCCGTCTGTAAATACGGCTATGGTTTGCAGGTACGAGTCCCTATCTCTATTCTTCTCTGCTGGGATAGGCTCTCTAGAAGGGTCTTGTAAACTCTAGGTAAGGCGTGATGTAGTCCGTGACAGGTACACGGCCAAAATATTTTTGTAGGATCATCGAATGACACGTTTCGTTCAATTTCCAGTTTATTGATTGGCTGATTCTCATGGGACTAATTGCGGCCGATAGTTGTATAAGAATGTCTAGCGGAAGCAGGTTGAGGATAGCCATAACCTCAAGTCCTGCGGTTGGAGTTGTCCTCATCGCACTAATGGTGCCAATGCTCGCTAGTCTTTGAATCCTCGTTAACGCCTTTAGTTAAGTGGCCGCTGTGTGCGTGTTGAGATTATTAAAGTGGGGATTCCGTCGTAGCCACATTTGGCGCTTCAAAAGTAGATTATGGTCGGTATAATCGGCTATCTGATAGCCAAACACAATCAAGAGGCAAGTTCTATTACAGAAAAGATAGGGTAAACCATGTGCATCATCGAAGCGTTCGCTCGATATAAAATATGGCTGCCGTCAGTGCAAGTTTGGTTGAAGATCAAAATTTATCGATTCCTCGATGTTCTCAGACTTTGGGCTTGTCATACCAAATTTAGTTTGGCTACAAATTTAAGATTTCGAACTGAGCGAAAATGTGGTTCCAACAAGAGGGCGCCACAAGCCACACAACAAGACCAAATTTATCTTAATTGTGTGGAATTTTCCCAGGTAGCGTCATTTTGAAATTTGGTGATGACAATTGGCCCACAAGATGTTGTAGGAGGACATATTTTTTTTAGTAAAATTGCGAAGCAGAGAGCCGCGCACACGGTTTCCTCACCTCAATATCTCAGACGATCAGACGCTGCTAGAATAGACTCGAAACATTACCTTGTTGTAGCTAAAGTACGATTGCGGATGAAGAAATGTGAGTGTGAGGAGTCTTAACGTTCAATGGCAGCAATCGCAACAATCCGACAGAACGTTATCTCTTAACCTTTCGAGAAGTCCCATGCCGCCATCATCAAATGTGGAAGATGCCAAATGTTTGATGACAAAAGGACATCAGAGGCACCGGCAGCTGATGTACTAGTTTCACCCGACCACCCCCACGAAACCCCTAGCGTTTGGTGTAGAGAGCATGCATCAGCAAAGCAACAAGCCTACAAAACGGCGCTTCAGATAAAGGCCAGTGCGTAAGCTTTATACGAGCGATTTAGAGGGAAGAACAATGGCTTCTTTGGAGAAAAAATCGAATTCAATCGGGGTCCCTGATTACTGTAGTGTTTTCCAAGTTGAGGTACTGGCCGCCGCGGAAGTGGCAAGCATGGTATCAATAATGGCAATACCACGGACTGATATTACCATATTGATTGACAGCCAGGCGGCTATCAAGGCAATCTCTACTAATGAAATAAAATCCAAACTAGAAAGAAAGAGTGACTAACAAAGTGATTGGATGTCCTAGCGGCTCACGCGCATTCTGGTCCATGGCAAAGGCAATCAGTAATAACATTAGTTGCTCTTCTTTTACACCTCTAGTAAAAGAAGGCGGCACGCTAGCAACAACACCTACAGAAAAGGCAGATCTTTTCGCTAGCATGTTTTCAGAGAATTTCACCCTAGATTCTGCACAACGAGAGCCACCAAATATCCCGAGGGTGCAATCATCAATGACAGAAGTGAAATTTCGGACTCGAATAATTCAACGCATCCTTAAAGAACTAGATTGCAATAAGGCAACGGGACCCGACGGAATCCCGGCTATAGTACTCAAGAGCTGTGACCAGAACTTGCACCTGTACTTTGTAAGCTGTTTATCATGTCGTACTCCCAGAAGACGTTTCCTTCTTTCTGGAAGACCGCTCGCATTCAACCATTTCTCCACAAAACTATCGTCCAATAGCGTTACTTTCAATGCTCTCAAAATTAATGGAAAAGGCAATAAATGTCGAAATAATCAAATATCTAGAAGGCCACCGATTAATAAGCGACAGGCAATACGGATTTCAGAGCGCTGGATACCTGTTAAGCTTTAAGCTACGTAACGCACTTATGGACGCAAGCAATTGAACAACACGGCGAATCCAGAGCCGTAGCCTTGGACATATCAAAGGCATTTGACCGAGTCTGGCATAGAGCCCTATTAGGCATGTTAGCGTCTTATGGATTACCACAACAACTCCGCGGATGGATGCAAAATTTTCTTCTGGGAAAATCGATCCAAGTTGTTGTAGATGGTGTATCATCCAATTCGTTTGCTATAAATGCAGGAGTGCCCCAAGGATCTATTCTATCTCCAACTCTATTTCTTCTCCACATATCAACGATTTGCTTGGATCGACAAATAATAATATGTACAGCTTTGCAGATGACAGCACTCTTATCTTATATCCTCCATCTCGGCTAGTGGGCCTGTGAATGCGTCTACATCACATAGTCAGAGATGTGAACAAATTAGTTCTCTAAATGATGATCTGGACAAAATCTTGCAGTGGGGAAAAGACAACTTGGTTGTATTTAATGCAAACAAGACACAGCTCACAACATTTTTGGGGAAAAAAACAGTTCCTCAGATCCAAATGGATGACCATCCAATCCATCCCAAGAACTCAATGCACCTTCTAGGAGTCACAGTCAAGTCAGCACTCACATTTAGAGCAAAGAGGTACTTTAGCCCCAAGCAACTTCTCCTTCTCTACAAAGCACAGGTTAGACGAGGCCTGGAATACTGTTCCCATATATGGAGCTCGGCCCCAAAACATTCACTTAACCTACTTGACAGCATACAGAGACGAGCAGTTCGACTTATTGGAGACCCTACACTCACATCGAATCTTCAACCGTTGGTGCACAGAAGACAAGTCGCTGACCTTTGCTTGTTCTATGGGTACTTCCATGGTAGATGTTCCGAGGAACTCAAACACATTATCCCTCGAAATGCAACTTTTGGGCGCCCCACAAGACAGGCTGCTAATGCTCATGGTCATGACCATACAGTACACTTGACAACCGCGAGGACATCAACTTTCCAAAACTCCTTCTGTTACAGGACAAGCAAACTTTGGAACTCGCTTCCTGGGGATATATTTCCAGAAGTATACAATTTGCCGCAATTTAAGTGCAGAACTAACATACATCTGCAAGCATCTCGGGGCGCTGTTGAAGCGTTATAGGTTTGCCTTTCCCGAGAGAAGTATTTAAAAAAAAAAAATCTGGAATACAAGATCCGAATGAAAGCCAGGTGAAAAACACTAACCACATGTTACATATCACGGAAGATGTGGCCAGAGTACAACAAAAGCAGGACCAACAAACGTTTGCGATATGACAGAATATCGCTGTCTCAGTTGGTTGGCGCCCTCACTGATAAATGTGATGAAGAAGATCACGAGGACACCCCTCACTTTCTCTGTCACAGCCCAAGTCTCTGGTCACTTGAGGAACAGAACACTTGGAAGTTACTACTTCCAGGAAATCCAAGAACTCTCTAATGTTTCAATATCTAATCTTTACAGGTTTCTGAGGACAACGAGATCGGCTGGAAAAAGTCGAGTAACCACGGAAGGGTATCACAATGGCTCCACGAGGTCCTAAGTGGAATGAAGACGAGACTACTCAGCTGCATCAAGCCGTAAACTTAATCTAGCCTAACCTTGGAGAAAAAAAAAAAACAGAACTAGAAGCGCACTATCGAGTACCTAAATATAATAGACACGCACTAAAGAGATTATGACTACTCTTTTAATGTATGGTGACGGTGAACTACATAGCACGGGCGTTAGGGCAATAGGGATAGATAAGACAAGAGATACCGATGCACATTAGTTTTAAATGTCGGTAAATTGTAGCAAGGAGGAAAAACAGAGTACGACCGAAGATAGGCTGAATGGTAAACTGATGAGAACTGATGTAGGGGTGGAATGCAGCAGGAATTCCAGCACCAATGTGTGGAAGTTTTACCAAAAAGATGACCAGAACTTGTCAATATAACAAAACCCAAACAGAGACCTATAAAGATGAGCAAGGAAGACTTGAATGCTGCAGACTGTTAAACACAAACCAGTAAGAAATAGACCGTCGACTCCTCCCACATAACGGACTTTGCCTACAAGCTGTTGGTACCATAGGATTTATTTATGTGTTGGGCCTGTATAAATTAAAGGGAAGAAATTACGGCACACGCATACGTAGCAAAATCCTATGGTAGTTGCACCTGGCTGTGGTTTATGGCTGTGGGGCTGTGTTCTGCAGGTTTCTTCTTTTTTTTCGGTTACACTTCGTTCACATCACAGTTTAGTTTTAGGGAATGTTAAATTGTTTAAACTGTTGATATCAATTAAAATCGGCGATTTAAAGGAATATTCACATGAGAATGAACGAACGAATTGATATTATGCGAACAAACCACTTTTGATGCATTTATATAAACAAATTGCTCATTTTACTATTGCAAGAGTACCTAAGTAGAATAATAAAATAATAATCCATCAAAATAAGGGAAAAACTATTTTCAAAAGAGCATAAACGACGAAATTTCGAACTCCAAATTTTTTGCCTCGAAGAAAAACACCCTTAGCGCGAATTGTCACAAGTTTATTCAAAATTCACAACATTCAAATCCGTTCCACAAACTATAAAAAAAAAAAATTCGGTTGAACTTAAACTCAAATCAGAGATTGTTAGGTAGTAGAAATTGATGTCTGAACTTCGTGAACTGTTACGACCAAGAAAAGTTTTCATGTGAATGGACTTCCAAAACCTGTGAATATTTCTTTAACTTTTACCAGGTTCCCACCAACGTGATTTAGCTAAATCATGTCATTAATTTCGTTAATTATTATACATTTTCATGATTGCTAATTACGTTATACATACGCGGTTTATTTTTAATTGCGTCGCTCTTGTCGCAAAATAAAATGAAACATACCTTTTCAACTGCAGCTCTTTATTCAGCTGTTTATTTAGCAACAAAACTGTTTCGATGAGCTTATGATATTTATAGATATTACATATATTCATATAAATAAAAAAGGAGTTCTATTCATATTATCAGGTAATGTTTCCAACTCAAATTGATTTTGCACCACAAACTATTTAAATTCAGTGGAAACGCCTTTCGTGATTTATTAATAATTTTGTCTTAATCACGTGGTTATCCTTTACATATTAGTTATTTTTATTTTGTTATTGATGAACAAATGCTGAAAAAGTTAAAGTTTTTCGGAGACAAAGATAAAACACAACCAACTCCCTGAAAAGAAGAAGGACGCGTGAGATTATTCGAAATGATTTGTAAGACAGAAAAAGCAGTACAATAGTTTATGGTGATGCCGTAAGGTATTGTTCTCATGTTAAACTAAACAACAATTCCAACAGTTATCCTTTATTTGTTGGTAGCAATTTTGACAAATTTGTTGGAACGCAAAACAAAATGCCAGAATCTTTTTTTTACATTTTACATTCACTAGGTGATTTGTTTTTGCGATAAAGAAAGTATTAGTTTTTGAATATGCGAACAAAATATTATTAACGATATAAATTATATTTTCGCTCAAATTGAATTTAAATCATTCCAAACAACCGTCTTATCTGAAATCCGTTTTATCTGAAATGTAAACAGTACCTAATTTTAGTTCCCCATAATTCCCACCGTTTCTTAACGCATCTCAACAAATGGCCGCTTACATGTTTTATTTACATTGCCGCCATTAATTTTGACATTTACACGTATTCACAGACAGGGTAATATTTTTCCGGGGAGAATCGGGTAGGTGCACGGGAAGTCGACGGTCTAGTTCTCTGTGGTTTGTGCTGTTAAACGGCGAAGACAGAAAGAGCCATTGAATTTGGCCCACTAAGGCACGATTTTAACTCACGATTTGTACTCGTATTTAAGCTAGGTAGCGGAAGACGACTTGTAAAGAGTGACACCAACTTATCTTCAAGATCTAAACGAAAGAAAGTAGTATATGCCTGATGGATAGAACCTCAGAAAATTTAACAGTGAACTTTCCAAGCTATAGTTGGATGTCACTGTAGCTTGTAGAGTTCACTGTTGGCCTGATCAGGAAAAAGCGAATCTTCGAAGATAGCTAGTGTATGCAGGGCGGATGGGGACTATAACTCCGGTCCCTAGAGTATTCGACTTCAACCCAAAAAGGCAACAATAATTCACATTACTCTTCGCAAGACCCTCATCTATTCCAAGCCGCAATGGACAAAAGCAAACCAACACGTTTACAACATAAAACGCCCCAAAGCCATTACAATCGTTTAGCGTGTATGCCCGCGCAATCCCACAAATTCGCAGAAAAAGAAAAACGGCCCATGATGGAATACACTATACTTACTATGGGCGCTGTCATCTTTTACCACTCGCCGAAAAATGCGGAAAATCTCATTTAGTTTAGGAACTCAAAGTCGATAATTTGCTAGGCCACAAATACTGTAGTCCCGTACCGCCACCTATGGCAATAGCAACTGCACAAAAACATGCTGCAGTATCCCAACTCACTATACACACACACACACAGAGAAACACTGCGCGCACCTCTTCGTCCGCATAGATTGACATCTAACAAATGCGCATAAAATTTGTAACAAAGTGCAGAGACACAAAACTGTTCACTCCATGCCAGGAAATTATGGTCACAACAGTTCCAAACAACCACACCAAGTATCCATCCCCCCATATAAGCGCATCTCAAAAGCTTATTTTTGTTGTCGCCGCCGCGCGCCGCCGCCTCTGGCATAGTTACAAAGCCCAACACTGCGCAGATGAGAGAGAGAGGGGGCAACAGAAAAAAACAACAGAATCAGCAAAAATGTTGCCCAGAAATGCCTTTTCACACCTCGAAGGCAGCCGACGAACGACCAAGACGATGACGACGACGACGAGGCCAACACTAGGCACAAAGGAGAGCGAAGACCGGAGTAGAAGAGCAATTATCTTGCCAATGTAAGCCCAGTGCATTCAAGGAGATATCACTGAAATCACGCAAAAGTACATGAGACAGTGCGCAAAACAGCAACACCTGAGAACCTCTGGACAGGACCATAGCAATACACAAAAAAAAAAAAAAAAAAAAAAAAGGCGAAAATCACTCTGACTGCTGGCTGGCCAAATAGGCAAAGAGAATTCCATGGGTGACCATTATTAGATGGCATTTAAAAACTCCGACAGCCAAATTGAGAGAATTTACTACTGGCACTGGCACAGCGAACGACGCGACGCGGACGCCGACGAGTGGAGCGCAGTGGCTTCCCGCATTGTTGGCCGACGACAAAAACAGCGAAAACAATTCCAGTTTTGGGCCGAGCAAGGATTATTGCGTAATTCGATGCCGCTACAGGGCACCGACATACCTCGTGTACGCGAGTCGCACTCACGGACAAATCGATCCAAATCTATCCGACACCAGCGATCCGAACCGATCTGACAACCACAGCTATACATAGGTACGGCCTATGCCTTTGGCTTGGCTTCCCACTGGACACCACTCGTACTACTCGCACTTGACTGATGTCCCCGGCTGCGGCTGCGCGCACTGGGCCCGCTCAAAGTGCAAAATTAATTTAAATTTATCGGCGATGTCAATGCGATCACCTTAAGAAGGCACACTGCTCCGCTGCCATATCTAGAGCAATTTCGATCCCGCCGCCGATCGCGTAGTTTCAATGCTAACGCGATCGCAGTGCAGGTGCAATAAAACTTAATTCTCTCGAGCAGTCCATTATTATTTTGCCGAGCTCGCAGAGAAATTTCCATTTTCGGATTTGGGGATTTTTCCTGGGAAAATCGAAATCGTTTTCCAACCATCACCACCGCACTGTGTGGGAAAATATCCTACTGCGCTGCGGTATAAGTGTCGGTCGGTACTCGGTCGGCATCTAGAACATATCCCATTTCAATGCGAACATAAATTTCATTAGCACTGTGAGTCTGAACTGAACTGCATCTGGATACTGGATGCGGGGTTCTTACAGGTGATTGCATGTCAAAGATCTCGCAACGAGAGCAGCTGAATGGAGTACTCCGCCGCCGCGCGCCGCCGCACACACACTCCGCGTATGGTTGGAGAATAAATTCGCTTCAAAGTACAAAAATGGAAGAAGGAGGTCTCTCTCTCTACCTACGAAATGGCACTGGCCAGCAGTCCATATATACGTCGGAGACAAATTGTCCAAACGCGTCGTCATCGAGGGTTTGAGTATATGGCGCGCGCAAAATTGCGTCGTGTTGTTGGGTCTATTTATAAATATGGTATAAGGTGGATGAGAGAGAGGTGTTAAAGTTCAGTAGATGCGGATGCAATTCATGAGAAAATGATGACCTAATAGCAAAAGGATATATGGTTTTGTTAATTGTCATTGGCAAAGTCTACACATGCATATATGGTAATGTTTGCGACCACTGTTTTTATGTTCTTCTTCTTACACCATTTTTATCACAACATTTAACAGATAAACAGTGCCTGCCTATTGCAAGGATATTGCACTGTGCGCTTTTATGGACATAGAGGGTGCTTTCGACAACGCTGAAATGACCCTATATCAAATGATCTGCATCACAGAAATATAGACCAACACACCATTCAATGGGTCAGAGTCAGAGCGATGCTTGAAAGCAACAAAATAACGGGTTTTTAAGGGTTGACTTCAGATCAGTATCAGCCATTGATGGCTCCCCGGAAAGAGGAGTAGGTATAGGTACTCCCAACCCTAATTGTGGTCATTGGTCATTATTCATTAATGACCTGTTTTTTAAACTAAGCAAGCAATTTAGAGTTCGAGAAAATATGTTCTGACGATGATTTGGTCATCATGAACAAGGCAAGCGAATGCAAAATGCTCTTTAGACAGTCCTTGACTGGTGTAACAATAAAAATCTGTCCATAAATCCCAGTAAGAATGTCATTGATCCTTTCAGAAATAGAAGAAAAATGGGCTAGAAGGTCAGATTCCAATAAATGACACGATCATTATGAGGACTCAGACGAAGTCAAATATTTTGATATGTAATCCTAGATAACGGGCTAAATTGGAACTCCAGGGATTACACTGTTCACACCCTGCAAAGTCTCAGCCTCAGGAATTGAACCAATCTATGTTGAGTTCCCATAAATGAGGATTTTGGGAGTGACGAAAAAGCCGATGAATTGGCGAGAAGAGTCTCGAAAATGTAGGTACCTAACATTGGGAGAACATCTCAGATCTAAAACAATTTAACGCCTTCACATAAACTCCAGAGTGCGATAATAAAACACAGATAGTTCAAATTTCAATGTGATTTATTTGAATGGAATCGAAATCAGTAGAGAGCGTTATGATAAACAATGTTTTTCAATTTGTTTTCCGGCGCAAAAACAAACAACGAAGACGGTTTGCCAACACTCGAACAGGCAACGTACAGCTGACCGCGCAAAAACAGGCAAATTCGAGATTAATCCCACAGACTTCCAACGATTGGCCTTACGATTTATTGATTGTAATAGACGAAAATTATTTACGACGGACTACCACGAGCAAACCAGCGACCGCACCCTTTTATGACTGTCAGGACTGTCAAAAGACTAACTCAATCGCTCTTCTCCTTACAACCACACGATGGCTGGCCACTCTCTCTTTATTCGAGAGGGTAGTTTTTTCCTTTAAATGGCTGTTGTTGACTGAGAAAAGGGATCATTCAAGTCAACAACAAGAAGGGGAACAGCAGTATTTTTCCGTGAATCACTCAAGACGGATGAAGAATTAATACCTGGACTGATATATATGGAAGCAACAGCCGTTGTCATCACGGTGTCTCATGTAGAAACTCTGCTGGTGATCTCCGTGTATAATCATTGTAATGCAACAAGGGACAGCATCCAACGAGACCTTACCACTATAAGTAATGTGTGCAGCCAACACACATACTGTGTTATTGGTGGCGACTTCAATGCCAGACATCAGCTCTGGCAGGATGACGTTACTTTCCCTCAGGGAACTGCGTTTGTGGATTGGCTACACGGAAATTCTCACCTGCACTCACTGGTTGTTGTCTCTCAACCACAAAGGACTTTTCCAAGAACACCATCGACTTTAGATTTCTTCTTGGCATCATCTAATTTCGTAAGCATTCTGCCAGATTTTCAGAATTACTCCTGCCTTGCGCATATAAGTGATTCTGATCATTTGGCTGTGGAGCTTCGAATTAGACTGAATCAAAGAATAATCCTGGAACGGCCTGAACCGGAACTACATACCAGGTTCAACAAAATGAATTGGGAGCGTTACCGTTCAGAAATTGACGCTAATATCCAGCTACCAACAGTTGACGAAAATCTTACCAACAATGAGATTGACGGAGTTATTAATCAATTCGAAACAACAGTGAACGCAGCCATAGAGAGACAGAAAAAACCCCGCACCAGCAGAGACAGATATGACAACCTACCCCAGCATATACAAGCAATATATGCTCACAGACAACGGCTAAGGAAAAGACTACAACGAATACTTCACCGGACATATAATACGATGAACGATGAATACAGAAGCGTGCACTCCCAACTACAATGCACAAATCATATGTTTCAACAAGCGGTTAGGCACTTCAGAGAAGAGAACTTCAGAAAGAGACTAGAGGATATCAAACCAGGACCAGACGCCTTCCGCAAGATCAATTCCTTGGTTGGTAGATCAAGAACGCTACCAGAAATAATTAATCATGGACCGATTGCCATGACTACTCCAGCTGAAAAGGCCGAAGCTTTCGCCGTGCATTTCGAGAGGAATTTCACTCCTCGGCCACCTTTGCACCTTCCAGCATTTCTCGAAGAGGTTGAATCCAAAGTACAGGAGGCAACTAGATCTACCGAACACATCACAAGGTTTTGCAGGGAAAACCCTGCCAACGATCCTTTAAACAACGAAATGTTCACCAACACAGAGGAAGTTACCGAGATCATTTTAAGCGGCAACTCCAAGAAATCGTCTGGAACTGATCAAATTTCTAACTTTATGCTCAAAAAGTTACCAAATTTGGCCATGCTCCTAATAACCATAATACTTAACAACTGTATAAACAACAGCTACTTTCCAACATCATGGAAAGTAGCCAAAGTTGTTCCGGTTGCTAAAAAGACGAACCGCTTGGAAGTCGAGGGATACCGGCCAATATCTTTGCTATGTTGTGTTAGCAAGATCCTAGAGTCACTCATACTAAGGAAAATAAACCACCTATGTGCGGAAAGGAATATAATACCGACTTTTCAGTTTGGATTTAGGCCCAAGCACTCCACCATTCACCCGCTGTTAAAGCTACAAAATGACATAACCATAGGACTCAATAAGAAGGAAACAACTGTTGCATGCTTGCTGGACATAGAGAAGGCCTTCGATAGCGTCTGGATCCAATGACTACTTTTTAAGCTTATCCAATTCGGCTTTCCCAACAATTTGGTAAGATTAATTAATAAGTTACACATCAGATCAACCACTCAACGTAGGAAGAAGCAAGACGCTGCTGTATGCTGATGATTCTATAACTTACACTACATCGCTATCACCAGAGATAGCTGCTCGAAAGGTTGAGGCGCATATCAAGGACCTTTGGCACTACTATCTGAAGTGGGGACTAAAGATGAACTGTAGTAAGACGGAACTCATCTGCTTCCGGACGCCCGTCACAGCAGTAAGAGGGCGACGTGCTTTCGCCAACCGCTGTAGCAACATCAAGATTACGCTTCCAGATAGCACTGAGGTTTTGGCGAAGACAACCACCAAGTACCTAGGCATCAACTTTACAGAGAGGTTCAAGTTCAACCAACATGCTGATGTTGTCCTTAGGAAGGCAAATTTTGCTCTTCATCTGGTACACCCACTACTAAAAAGGCGCAATGGATTAAGCCAGAGGACAAAACTACTGGTATACAAGCAGCTCATCAGACCTGTGATAACCTACGGATGTCCCATATGGTTCACTATCTCACCAACGACAATGAAGAAGATCGAGCTTTTCGAAAGGAAGATACTCAGAATCTGCACAGGGCTTTGGCGTAACCCGATAACGCTTAAGTATTATCCAACAACGATGCTATATGAAAGAGCAGGAATGATTCCATTGGGACAATTTATGATGGAGCTCTCTGCTAGAATTCTCCGGAACTTAGATGACCACCCCAACCAGGAAATCCAGCAACTCATTCAGCAAAATTTAGAACCTCTACAACCATATCTGAGCGCAAGGGCTATCACAGATCCACGATTTGAAGAAATCATACACAACGAAGATACATCATTCTACGAGAGGACAAACAGCAGACATTATAGGGGTTAAGCCCCTGTAATACAACTTAAATATAATGCGGCAAAATTAGTTAGCCAAGCCAATGACAAACTAAATATGTATTTAGAAAATTATTCATGTAATAGATTAAGTAGCCACTAATATTGTTTTGTAAAAACTACGTAAATTTATCATTATAAATCCTTTGGGCCCCTTTTGTTGAGCCGACATTTCCTGTTTTAGGTATAAGTCTAGTTGTTAAGCCAATTTGTATATAAACTGATTGAATAAAAAGAATTTCTTAATCTAGAAAAGGGATCATTTTTATTCCTCGTGCAATGTCATACAACAATTGTCATTAAAAGCAAAGCGAAGGGGGAACTGAATCCGCTTGAGTTGGAATGGAAGATCAGTTGGAATAATCGGAATTCGTGGGATAAGGACTTCCTCTTCTTTTGCCCTTGATGGTCGCTTGAATCACATTGTTCATCAGTTTCTTGACGTCGCACAATTTCGGATGATTCAGATTCCGCAACATGATTATGATCGATCCCACCTTCTGCTGTAAATTATGCGGCGGATCATCATCACATGGCACATCAAGTGAGTTCAAAAATTCCGTTGGATAGTTGGTCGCTTCAACCTCGTCGGTCACGCTGTCAACGGATTTGTACGATTGCAGTTCTCCATCGATTTGACTTTGAATAATGGAGTTCAAGCTATCGACGTCCTTATTCTTCGCTGCTAGTATTTTGCCCGTTCAGTAATCTAATCGAGATTTTCATAATTTTGTGCAATGCCCGGGAACACTTTGGTGATGAGTTCCTCCTTCGACGATGTGAAGTCATAAAAATTTGCGGGAACGATATATCAATCTAGTCGAAACATCAACGGGAATTTGGCCATTGCCAAGCGCCAGCAGTTGTCTCGAGAATTCAGCAGCAGATGGGTCGTTCTGCAATGCGACTCTCATGTTCGTGGTCAATTTCAACTTCTTGAAAGTAAGACGAAGATATCAGGATTTTCCACCTTTACATCCTCCAAAATCATCAAATCATGCGATAAAATTCAAAATTGCGTCCAAAAAAAATTCAAATTCTTCGCATTTTTCCGGAATTTTTCGAGCCATTCCGTAACAATTGCACACGCTTGCGCAGCTCACACGCGAACATGCAACATATAGCTGACCATGTGAAAAACATGGCTGTCGGAGTCCAACTCCAGCAATGGCCGAGTAGTTCCGAAGATAGCCCCTATAAACCCATTTTCCCTTCCCCCATACTCTCCCAAATAACCTATACTGATCCGGAGGATGTAGCCAGTACAATGTTGAAAGAATTTCTAGAATCGGCCAAATAGTTCCAGAGTTAGTCCCTACGACCCCTTTATCCCTCCCCAGTCACCAACTTAGTCCTTACGCAACCTGTGGCCTATTTCACCAAATTACAATTATAATTACAAATTTGTATTTGTTGATTACATTTTCAAATTTGTTAACTGATTTTCTGTTTCACAAACTACAAACTTAATTCCAACGAATTTGTTAAAAAGAGAAAAAATGAAGGAAAATTGTATTTGTTATTTACAAATAGAAGAAAAAACCGTTTCACCGTTTATTTTTCAGAGTTGTAAACAACAACTGTGTTTCATAATATTGTAATTCTTCTACAACATTTTTATCGGTTTTATTCGCGATAAGAAAAATGTTTTATTAAATGGGTTGTATGCGAAAAGATGAGTTCAAGCTGTTTACTCACTTTTCTAAGATCTTTCTTAGCATGGTATGCAAAAAACAATACACTGACCTAGTTAGATCTCATCTTGTGAGCTCGATCTCAAAGTGCTGAGATCGATCTAAAATTGAAAGCACGATGTGAGACGGAGCTCGTTTTGATATGCAAAAAGATGACAAAACGATTGATTGCATGAGTTCGATCTCGCAAATAGTTAAGCATGGTATTTCTCTTACTCAGTTCATATAAAACAATCAAGATGACCAAATTTTGTTACAAATCAAATTTATATAAATAAAAGGAGTCAAGTTAGTGAAGATTTTCGTCGTTTTGTAAAACTACTAACTGAAAACTCTAAAACACACGGTTTTTCTTGGATATTTTTACAAAGATATTTGAAAATAGAAATCATTATATTTGTTCACTTCAATAATAAGTTGCAACGCCTGGATATATGCAAGAGTTTACATTTTAATTTGTTTTAAAACTATATTTAAACTTATTCGTTGCATACTTTTGGGTACATAAATATTATGAAAACAAAAAAAGGAGAAGAGTAAAATCACTCAATAATTATATTTTGAACTATGTAATTCATGTTTACAGTAAAAGCTTTATAGCTTTTCCACACAAGTGGTTAATGTAATGTTTTTAGAGGAATTAATTTTTAGTCTTAAAGAGACATTGGAAGAATAAACTCTGTTGGTTATCAAAGGTGATATTTCAAGTTTTATTTTTCTTTCGTACATTGGTACTGCAAACCCTTCTCTCTTCTGTTTCCCACCCATAGATACAGAAAACCCTGCGCAGCCCTGACGATTGTGGATGAACAAAGTTCGGTGATTAGAACTTAGAACTACTGCTGGGAAATCTGGAAATCTACTCAAAAACATTGGTCCTGCCGAGCCAGATTAAAGCTGCAAATTAGTGAATCCCTTGCGAAATCCTCAATCCAATATCCAAAGGTAGGTGCTGTGCATAGTGCTTTTGAAAAAGATTATACTTATATATACATAATCGTGTCTTGTGAGAAAACTATTCGGGATAGTATAATATATTTCAAACGTGATTTCTGAGCGTATAGAGTGTGTAGCGGGATACATTGATAGATATTTCTTTGTTCATTAGGTAAACGGCATAGTTAGGTATATATTACCCGTTTTTAATAGTCATTCGATGAAAAAACGGTTCATCCTTTTCTTTGTGAACAGTTACAAACAGTTCTATTTCTTTGTGAACAGTTGAAGTAAATTCCATTATTCTTTTGTTATAAAGTTTACGGAACATTTGCTTAAATTCTATTCGAGATTATTTCAAAGCGTTTTCTTCGAAACTAGCTATATTTTTCGTGATTTATTCTTCTTTGGAGATCGCAATTTTTCTTTCCCTTTGAGAATATGTCTCTCTTTGACGAATATTTTTTTAACGTGAGGCAATTAAATGAATTCATCAGAATATTTCGCGAAACCAAAACGGAAACACTTACTCCAGGGTCTTTAGAAGTTCGGAAAAATGAGATCGAGCATTTGTGGAACGATTTAAAAGTAATGTACATTAAATGCCTACGAAATCCCGATAACAGTTTGGATGAAACAAAGCTCCTTGCCATACGAACAAAACATATTAGTGTTTCGGAAAGTTATTTTTCCGCTGTTGGAACAATGATTGATTTAGTTAACAAAACTTTAGCTAAAGATACAAAAGACGTTGTTCCACAATCTATAAAAAGTGAGCCTGAGTGGTGTGTCAGAGTACCACCATGTGACGCTGAATGTTTTCAGGGCGATTATCAATCTTGGCCATCCTTTCGTGACATGTTCACATCCGTTTACTTAGAACATCCCAAACTCAGCAAGGTCGAAAAGTTGTATCACTTACGACTTAAAACGAAAAACGAAGCTCATGCTATTGTCGGCAAATTCGCTCTAACAAGTGACAATTTAGAGCTAGCCTGGAAGGCATTACAAACTCAGTATGAAAATAAGCGACTTCTTATTAATACCCAATTAAAGACCTTATTTTCACTTCAATCAATTTCGAATGAAAACGGTTCTGCTCTGCGAAAACTCCACAGAACGGTTACGGATTGTCTCTCAATTCTTTCAAATTATGAGATCAATATCACGAATTGGGATCCAATTTTAACATTTACGGTTGCTCAGAAATTACCTGAAAATACCCTGTTTTTATGGGAACAAAGTGTTGCCAACAACAACGAAATCCCATCTTGGAAAGAGATGAATGACTTTCTTACCTCAAGATACAAAGTTCTGGAATCTGTCGAGGAAGTTAAGCACAGTTCGCGAAAGAGTACTACTTCTAATAATAATACAAAACGAGTAAATAACTTTCACGTTAAGCAAAATAATAATTATTCTTCTTGCAAGCTCTGCAAAAGTAATCACGCGTTGAGGTCTTGCAAATCATTTTTAGAATTGGATTCTTCATCTCGAAGAAACGTAGTACGAACGCACAAGTACTGCTATAATTGTCTTTCATTATCGCATTCGGTTTATGAATGCAAGAGTAAATATTCTTGCAGTCAGTGTGGTAAAAGGCACCATACTCTTCTTCACAGTTCAGATGCCAACTCACAGGCTACCACTTCAAACAATAACAGTGTCGCTTCTCCCGAAGTAGAAATCCCCCTCAACCCTCCACCAATACAGTCCACTTCAAACAATTCAGTTATTTCAGTTCGACAACCCTGTTCAGAAAATCCACTGCCACAAGGCATCTCTCAAGACCACCCTCAACCATCTACTAGTTCTTTTCAAAGCCATTTTATAACTCAGCATAAAAAGATTCTGCTAGCTACAGCGCTTGTTAAGATAAGCGTTCACAATCAGATATTTTTATTAAGAGCACTAATAGATCCTGGCTCCGAGGCCACATTTATTTTACAATCGGTAGTGAATCGATTAAAACTCAAAACGTTTTATACAAATGCTACGGTCTGCGGAATCGGAAAAGTTCAAAGTGAAGTTGCAACGAGTATGTGTTCACTTACTCTTGAATCACGCACCGATCCCACTGTACATATTCCAGTAACTGCAATCGTGCTAAAACGGTTGACTGGACCCCTTCCTTCAAGAGCTGTAGATACATCAAGCTTGGTTAATATAAAAAATTGGCAATTAGCCGACCCAAATTTTGAAAAGCCTTCTAATGTAGATATCTTGATAGGAGCAGATATTTACCCCTTTCTGTTGCGTGATGGTGTAAGGAGAGAAAATGAGAACTCTCCGATTGCGCAAAACACAGTTTTTGGATGGATCCTCTCTGGACCATGTGAGGAAACATCGATAAACCCTACTTTTCAGTCGTTTTTCAGTGAACTAGCGTTAGAAAAACAAATTCAACAATTTTGGGAGATTGAACATATCTCAGACGTGAAACCTATGACAGACGAAGACAAGTATTGCGAAGACCTATATGTGAACACCACAACTCAAACCGCCGAAGGGCGTTATGTTGTAAAATTGCCATTTAAGCCAAATTTCGATTTCAGCGACTTAGGTAATTCTAGAAATAATGCGCTTTCACAATATCTTCGACAAGAAAAACGTCTCTTAAATGATTTAACCCTCAAAGAAGAGTATCAAAATGTATTGCAAGAGTACATTTCTCTAAACCATATGGAGCGAGTTTCAATTGCTCCTTCAGCTCCAAATATGGCACATTTTTATTTACCCCACCATGCTGTTTTGAAGCCCGAAAGCACTTCAACCAGGGTGAGGGTAGTCTTCAATGCAAGCGCTCTCACTGATAAGGGAGTAAGCCTTAACGACGTTTTGTATTCAGGCCCTGCCCTACAAAACGATCTGCTATCGATACTTCTACGATGGCGAAAATATCGCTATGTTTTCAATAGTGATATTGAAAAAATGTATCGACAGATACTTATTGAAAAGGATCACTGTCGGTTCCAGCGAATTCTATTTCGTCCCTCTGTTAATTCAGAGATCGAACATTTCGAGTTAAATAGAGTCACTTTCGGAGTCAATTGCGCTCCATATCTTGCAATTCGCACTTTACAACAACTCGCTTCAGACAAGGGCGATGAGTATCCTCTAGCTAAGGAAGTTGTCCGCTCAGACTTCTATGTCGACGATGTCTTCTCTGGCGGTTTTGATATAGAATCTGTAATTGCGCTGCAAGAGGAACTTAGAGCGCTTCTTTTGTCTGGTGGATTCGTGCTTAAAAAGTGGACTGCAAATAATTCGCGATTGTTAGAGCACATTCCGAAATGTGACATACTAAATCAAAATCTTCTACTGTTAGATGAGTGTTCTAACACTAAAGTTTTAGGAATTGGTTGGAATGCCAAGGAAGACTTCTTTTACATTCGTTGTGAAGCATTTGAAAAAGAAAACAAACCCTTAACGAAACGCGAACTTTTTTCTAATATAGCAAAGATATATGACCCAATGGGTTGGTTAGCACCAACTACGGTGATGTTAAAAATTCTTATGCAAGATGTCTGGAGAGATAAAACGGATTGGGATTGTCCCATTAATGCCAATCGGTTTGATATTTGGACTCAGTTCGTGGATTCTTTTCCGATCGTGAAGGAGATTCGAATTCAAAGGTGGATTAATTATTCTCCAGAGGTTTCTATCCAATTGCATGGATTTTGCGATGCGTCTATCAATGCATATGCAGCATCGGTGTACTGCAGAGTTTCTTCTCTATCCGGTGCTGTATCCACACAACTTCTATGCTCAAAGACCAAGGTTGCCCCAATTAAAGCAATATCTATTCCGCGTCTAGAACTATGTGGTGCGCTTCTCTTGACGAAGCTTATGAATATGGTCTTAACAAGCATGCCACTGGGACAGTGTACCATATATCAATGGACCGACTCTATGATAGTTATATATTGGATTTATGGTTGTTCAGCTCGTTTGGAAACATTCGTGAGAAATAGAGTTTCAAAAATACAAACCGAGAGTCCCAAAGATAGTGTCTGGAGACATGTTCCATCAGAGCATAATCCGGCAGATTTGAGTTCAAGAGGAGTAATGCCCCAAAATATTATAGCTAATAATCTGTGGTGGCATGGACCGAGCTGGTTAAAACTTTCAGAAGAAAACTGGCCAAAAATGAAAATCACCAAGGATCCTAATTGGAATTTAGAAGAACGGAAACTAAAGAGTTTTGTCGCCAATAAAGTTGACGACTTCGACATTTTAGACCGTTTTTCTTCGTTCTCAAGAGCTTTGAAAGTTGTTGCGTACATTTTTCGGTTCTTTATTAGAACCCATCCTAAGAGGAAAGGAAGCTACACATGTCGTTCAACTATTCTTACCCACGATGAGATAGCCTTTGTAAAGAAACGGCTAACAATGTTAACCCAAAAGCGTTATTTTTGTGAAGAGTATGAGTCCTTAGCTAACTCAAAACCGCTGAATAAATCCAGCAAAATTTTATCTCTCAATCCGATGATTGATTCCGAAGGAATAATTAGAGTGAACGGTCGCCTCACAAACGCAAATTTAGGATTCAATGAGAAGTTTCCCATTATCTTGCCATATGCAAGTGCGATGTCGCTACTTTTAGTCGACTTTGTTCACAAAATCTCCCTTCACGGTGGAAATCAATTAATGTTATATCTAATTCGAAAAAACTATTGGATTTTAAAACTTAAAAATCTAATAAAATCTTACCTTCATAAGTGTAAAGCTTGCGTTTTGCAGAAAAAGCAGCTTCAAACTCAGATAATGGGCCCTCTTCCATTTGAAAGAGTTAATTTTTCATTTCCGTTTACTAATGTTGGATTAGATTTCGCAGGACCTTTTGAGATAAAAATCCAAAAGGGTCGATTTTATCAATCAGTAAAGGCATATGCTTGTCTTTTTGTATGTCTTTGTACCAAAGCTGTGCATTTAGAAGCCGTAGGTAGTCTGTCGACCGAATCTTTCTTGGCGGCATTCGATAGATTTGTTGGAAGAAGAGGCGTTCCACAGCAACTTTTTTCTGACAATGGAACAAATTTTGTTGGTGCGAATCGGGTCCTCACAACGGAGATTCGTAAGGCAATTGCAGATGCGACTTCTGAAACTGAAAAGGTATACCTTCCCAGAAATCTAAAATGGAATTTTATTCCGCCAGGTTCCCCTCATATGGGAGGTCTATGGGAGGCCGGTATTAAGTCCTTTAAATCCCATTTTAAGAAAGTGGTAGGTAATTCAAAGCTTACTTTTGAGGAATTTACAACATTGCTTGTAAAAATTGAATCATGCATGAATTCTCGTCCGATTTCGTCTTTAAGTGAAGATCCCTCTCAGCCCCTTCCCCTGACTCCGGGTCACTTTTTGAAAGGTTCACCATTGCTCTCGTTACCTGAAGGTCAGGTCAGCGAGGATGCGCCCGTAAAAAATTGGCAAAAGGTACAACAAATCTTACATTCATTCTCAAAGAGATGGAAGGAAGAATATTTGTCTGAGCTCCAACGGAGAAATAAGTGGAAATATCCCCAACGGAATTTAGACATTGGGGATATTGCGGTAATTCGAAGTGAAAATCTACCGCCTACAATGTGGCGTTTGGGTAGGGTTGTTGCTGTTCACCCAGGAAGGGATGGACGGGTTAGGGTTGTTACTTTGAAAACAAATCAAGGGGAAATTGTTAGGTCAGTAGCAAAACTATGCCTTTTGCCTTTTGACGAAGATCTGCAGCAGATTCATTCGACATCCCAATAGCTACAAAAAAAAAACGAATAGAAATCTAATTTCATATAAGTAACTTAGTAATGCACAGCACCTAAATTGTTATATACTTATATATCACAACATTTTTTTTAAATATCATACTATTATAATAACCTACTAACATGTGAGAGTGAGTCGGGGCGCTCATAAAATCAACCCCCACCGATGGATTAACTAACCCTTAGCAGAAGCGAGCCGAGGCGCTTCTTTAAAAAACACCTCCACCGATGGATTGTTTTGCTGCGATGGATTTCGGTTTTTGTTCTTTTGCAGTTCTGCAAAGGGAGGCCGGAATGTTCACTTCAATAATAAGTTGCAACGCCTGGATATATGCAAGAGTTTACATTTTAATTTGTTTTAAAACTATATTTAAACTTATTCGTTGCATACTTTTGGGTACATAAATATTATGAAAACAAAAAAAGGAGAAGAGTAAAATCACTCAATAATTATATTTTGAACTATGTAATTCATGTTTACAGTAAAAGCTTTATAGCTTTTCCACACAAGTGGTTAATGTAATGTTTTTAGAGGAATTAATTTTTAGTCTTAAAGAGACATTGGAAGAATAAACTCTGTTGGTTATCAAAGGTGATATTTCAAGTTTTATTTTTCTTTCGTACATTGGTACTGCAAACCCTTCTCTCTTCTGTTTCCCACCCATAGATACAGAAAACCCTGCGCAGCCCTGACGATTGTGGATGAACAAAGTTCGGTGATTAGAACTTAGAACTACTGCTGGGAAATCTGGAAATCTACTCAAAAACAATATTCCTTTTCATTTGTCTTCTATATATAGCTAATTACCGTAATGCGTAAAATTATATGCATTTTTATAGGTATATGAAAATTAGTAACTCTTTTTCCTAACTGAAATATTTCTTTTCCGGTTTTGTTGACTATGTACCTACTATTTTGTTTTTTAAAACTTCATATTCCCACTTTTATGTCTTCACCAAATTGGTTTTTAAAGTACCTACCTATAATTTTAATCACTCAATCAATCTTCTTCGCCCTAAACATTAGGCGTGATTTTTTTGCTATCCTATCCCAGTCTTAGCAAAATATTTTCATACAAACGTCAGCCAGGATAATTAAGCCCCGAAAAAACTGTGCTCGCAAGCTATCATTGTTTCAAAAGTTAGCGAAAAATGCTCTCGATTGTGTCATAAATTACATTTAATATTACAAAATAATTAAATAAACGACTAAAAAAGCAAATCAAAGCATTTGCCAAAAATATACCCACAATTTACAAATTTTTATGTGCATTTTTCATATTTGGAAAACGTTTTTATTCGCGAATCTTTTGTTTGTTCGCATAATCTTTTTTCTTGTGTTTTTTTTTTATTGTTCTGAGCTAGCTACATTTTCCAAATATCAATGATGAATGTTATAAGGTTTTATGTAGAAATGACTAGCCCAGATAATTTTTTTAAGCCTATATGGGATAGCAAAACGAACACATCTATTGGTAATTATGATTTTTCGAGCAAAATTTAATTTACTTATTTAATCAAATTCATGTTCCCATTACACTTTTACTCTCAGAAGACATACATACTCACTTCTTTTATTTACCCTGCTTAGAAAAAATAATTAGGTACCTACACTTAAATACGACAGAGAGCTTTGAGATCGATCTCTAATCCACTGAGCTAGAGCTGTTGAGAAATAACTATTTTTTTGCATATGAAACTGAGTCCGAGTTTCGGTTTGCAAAATCGATCTCTCATGTGAGTTCAAGCTCGTCAGCTCTGACTTTGCGATCGTGCTCATCTTTTTGCATACTACCCAATGTTCTAACCTGCTAAAAATTGATGTATCGGTGTCAGTCAAACGTTTTTTTTTTTCAAACTGATTTGCAATCCAAGGTCCAATTTGTCTTAAGAACTATTCACATGATATGAGAGCGACCAACTACCTACGAACGAACGAATATTCGCGAGTTTTGACAGCTCATTTACATGAACACTTTTCATGGTCGCGGTAGTTCGCGAATTTCAGCCATCAGTTTTGAAATTTCTATAGCGGTTTAATAATGTGGATTGCGAATAAATTTTGACAATTCGCGCCGATGCTGTTTTCATTCGCGCAAAAAGTTTGGAATTCGAAATTTCGTTGTTTAATCTATTTTTAAACTTGGTTTCCTAGTACATTTTGATGGGATAACTAATTATCCTTCTTTTGGAATAGTAAAATGTTCAATTTTCTGTTGATAAATGCATCAAAAGTGGTTTGTTCGCATTCATAAATTCGTTCGTTCGCTTTCATGTGAATGATCCTTTATTTCCTCTGCCTTAGCACATTTTAACGGAAACTTTTCATTGAAAACAAAAGAGAAATTTCGTAGTTAATTCGTAGTCATAAGTTTGTCTTCGGCCATTTAGCACATACTTATGGCGATTTCGTTTGGGATTCTCAGATTCGTGCTTCAGATTCATATAAAACAAATCTCATAATAAATATTCCGAATATAATGTTCCCCACGTCTTCCACAAAATTGCGAACTTTGATGCTTTTTCGCCCCTACAAATAATAAATACGTCAACTGGAGAAATTGCTGGTATGAAGAAAACGAAGCAGTATTATCACAAGACGGCGACGAGGACGATGAAGATGTAGCACATCATGAAAATAGCATATTATTTATCCAAATTTTGGTTTATATTATTTATTTTAATATGGTTTTTCACCAGTTCTAACTTTTTTCGCCAGACTTTCCGTAAAACGTAAACAAACCAACGCCAAACCTCAAATCATAAAAAAGTGTGTTTTCTCGAGCAACTCTGAGAAAAAATCTAAATTCGCAAAAGTGCTCTCGAATCTAAAATAGATTGTATATTTTGTACCTAACGAAAACGGCTTTATAATATCACTATCGCTGCTACTATATCTACCTTCGACATAAAGAGATTTTTAGGTTTGAAAAGCGATTCCTTTGGAAAATTACAAATTGTTACTAAATCGACACACGATCTTTATATTGTAAGAAATTTTCAGTAATTGAACAAATTTGTAAAATGCCTTGATTTGGTGAAACACAAACTTGAAAAAAATATGAATTTTAACATATTTGTAATTGTAAGCAACAAAGAAAATTAACTTTTGGTGAAACGGAAAGAATAAAGTTTCTACAAATTTCCCTTTGTAAACAACAAATACAATTATGTAATACAAAATTTTTGTGAAACAGAAAAAATAGATTTTTGCACAAATTTGTTAAAAAAAATGCCTGTAAACAACAATTTGTAAGTTGGTGAAATAGGCCACTGTACCGAAGTCCTAAGTCAATGGACATAATAGCTATTTCACATAAATGAAAAGTCGTCACAGCTGAGCACAAACTGCAATCGATAAAGCAAATTTTTCGCACTTGGCCAAATAAGATCTATTTTCAATTTTTTGTATCGGTGAAGTATTGCCTAACAACTAAAAGCATATGTTGAATTGACATACATAGATTTATGAGTATAATGGCAAGTTAAGCGTAGTAAGGTCGAAATAGAAAAGTTTGTTTGAAAAGTTTTTCAACCCTTATAGGACGAATTTTGAAAAACGATGAATGAGGTATGTAATAATGTTTGCTTATCTATTAACATACAAACTTTCAAGTTCATACGGCTATCGGTTCGTGAGTCCCCCCTTACTCCCCGCGACTTCTATACTCCTGAGCAATTCTCACCGACCCTACGGACTAAGTTGGCCACACATCTATAAATCAGAAAAAAAACATGAAAATCGGACGAATAGTTCTCGAGTTATGGAGAAACGAACAGACGGACGTTGCATTTTATAAGTAGTATGGAAGTATGGATGGATGGATATGGATATGGATTGTATATACAATATACCTAAAGAAGATTTCTGGATGACTTTTTGTCTGTTATCTTCAGCTCCTATTATATTTGTGGATAATAAACCCGATGCTGTTCTAAAAATTGCAACTTAAACACTGAGTTCCAGTACATGCCAACAAAATCTCACAGAACATCACGGTTTACGATACCCCCTATACAAAATGAATCTAGCCAACTCCCAATCAGAGTACCAGCTATGTCTTGAAGAAGACAAAACAGCTGAACACATTATATAGTGCGAATGTCCAGCCCTATGTGGAGTTAGAAGGGACATATTCTTTAGCAAACAACTGGACCTCGAAAAAAAGAAAAAATATCCTCTTCTAGCAGCATTACCAACCTTATCAAAAAAGTGGAATACCCAATTGCCTAAACTCTTTTCTGATGTACATGTAAGATACAACAGAGCTTGTTAGGTCCACGTGAATATAGACTCTATATTAATTCACGTCTAGGAAGCGTATCCGTCACCCCGCTCATAAAACCCGCCTAGCCGAATCTAGTCCTATGGAAGTTAGACTCCGGGAATCAGGTTGATTGTCCGATAACACAGACTCTTTTGGAAAAGTTATGGCCAAAAAAACACAGTTCGCTCTTCAACTCTTATGTTTTATTCGACTGTCGGCAAATATTTTTCAAAGTTTTGACAACATTACGACTGGCTGCCTTATAAAATTTAGATGGTTGCCGAAAATTGCAAAGACCTTCCATGAAAACTCAATAAACTGACATTATCGAATCTACTGTAAAGATCGCAGGCAAAGGTCTCCCAAGATCAGCTCAAATCAATCGGTGGTGGGCTTGAAAATGTTTTCACTTCAGCTGTCAGCTATTAAGCTTGATCATCGCAGCCACCTCAATGCTTGCAGATATACCATTGGATGGGACAAATCAATTTTCCCACTCATATAGTGGCAAGACTACTTTATGATCTTAACATAAATAAATCTGACTGTGTCTGGGAAAACCATTGCGTAAGCTTTGAAAAATAGCATTAGTCCTGCCCGTCCCTAAAAATGCGAATCGTCATCTCTCACCAATCGCAGTTACGTCGGCTTTTTCTAATTTAAGGTCAGGGAAACGTTACCAAATCGTCAGTTTGTGAAATGTATCACGGAAACTTCGTACGGTTTTCGAGTTTCCGGGGCAAGCAACAAAACCACTGATGACTTGATGGCTCGCCGAAAAGTAGAACCAATCTCACCATCACTGGAAACAATGTTTTTTGCGCCTGATATTTCAAAGCCACTTGAAAGAGTTTAGCACCGAGCGACGTGTTTCTTATTCAATGGATTAGAAACTACATTTTTGGCCGTTCAATTCAAGTTGATTTGTATGGCTTCAAGTCTGAAACTCACCATATATAAATGCTGGTGTTCATCAAGTTTTGTCTTCAACTCTTTTTCCCATTTTCATGAATGACCTTTTGTCTGCAACTTCTAATCCAATTCACTCCTTCACTGATGACAACACCCTCAGTTTCTTATATTCAGACCGGGACTCACGTCTCTGCTATTTAGCCTTAAGACAGGAATGGCAATCTATGTTATAAGCTCATCAAATTTCGATAGCATTATAAAATGGGGTTCAGCCAATATAGTGGAATTTAATGCTGTCTTCTGTCTCTCAAGTGAAATGCAAACCTTCAGCCATTCCCATTACCCATAAATGGCACTTGCAATCACCGAAACCGAAAGACTTTCCATTCTATCTCGAATCCAAGACTCGATGGCTAACTTGCGAAGGGAGTCTTCCCTCCAAGACGACTCGTTCTAATGTAAAATTTTGCACAGCTTCGTCTGTATGTGAAACAACATGGGTTGGTGATGAAATCTCCTTTTCCAAAATCCCTTTTTCAAAATCCCCTTTCCAAAATCCACTGTGCTGAAAACCCTTGCTCCAAAGGGCCCTAAGAGAAAATCCCCAGGGACAAAATCCCCCATTTTTAAAATGATGTTAAAAAGTGAGATACGTATGGGTGGGGGGGCATGCTGTGGTAAATTTTAGCATTGGGAGTTTCGTCCCGGGAGATTTAGGAAAAAGAAAAGATAAAACAAAAATGAGAGATTATGTCCAATAAGGGATTTTGAAAAAGGAGATAACGTAGGGATCCTAAACAACCTAAATAGTAGTAGTCCTACAACAATACAAACAGGCAAGAGGACTTAAAGAACAGAACCCATTTTGAGACTGCAATAATCGTTCAGCAATCAGCACAGGAGCACTGCCTAGTTGGCACTCAGGCTAAACCATATGTACCTACATAGAGCAGTTGTCAGAATCCAGCGGAAAAGTAAAACCTGACTCACTTCGTCAGCCATCGCGTCGAGCTTTTTTTCGACGACTTTTCCTTAACACCACCAGGGACATAATGGATTAGGGACACAGACTGTGTTATGCGTGTCGTGGTTTAAGTGCTAATTTTGTTCTGGAACCGACTCGTGATATCCGTGAATGAATAATAGCTACCTGACGAAATTAATGTCCGCCTCGTGTGTAAAATTTAACTAAATCACTGGACGTAAAGCTCGCTCGCAGATTTTACTTTAGGTCGATACACCTGACAACTATATCTATTTACCTAAGGTGGTCATGAGGTCGTCTAAAGGCTTTAGATTTGGCATGGACAATTGACGACTTGGTTTAGTCGAAACGAAAAGTTCCAGAGGCATCGAATCAGTCGACGAGACGGAGGCAGCACGTTTACCAAACTTCGATTTAATTAACTGCACGCCCCACTGGCCAGGGCGAGCACCGAATTCTTCAGGCCACCTATGCTCCAAGTCATTCTCTTCCAATTTATTCAAATAATGTAGTCAGTCAATGGGGTTCGGTAGCGATGTCCACTGCCTTTAACAGGGTTGCACAGCACCTTTGAAGAAGAAGTAAGAAAAAACTGTTCCTAATCGGTCATAGGCCATAAGTTATGAAATCGTTAACAATTACAAATCGGCATAAAAAAATAATTTGTTGAGTTAAAATGACAGGACGATGCATCTCCCTTTCCAGAAGAAAATATTTTGCCAATGGACCTTCACTAAACGACGACCACACATTCGAAGAAGAAGAAGAACAATTTCCAACGAAAGTGCACTTAGCCAAACAAAAGTGACTGTCACGTCTTCGCACCCATATCTCTCTCAACGTCTACGAGAACATCTTTTCACGCGACCTACATTCAAAGATTCCCCCAAACACCAAATGGAACAATCAAATGCCGCAGGGAGACACGGCAATCGCAGTCCTCCCATCGCATCGGATTGGGAGAGAAGCAACGACGACCCACCCAGCCCCTACATCCGAATCGTGGGAACAAACTCTCTATCGCTCCAGAAATACTAAAACCACACCAATACACACACCGCATCAAATGGATCTAACCTCGCACGCCGCCGCCACTAAGCCCCCGGGACACACGAAATAAATACCCATCGCACTCTGCGCATGCAGATTGCCAATGTGCGCTACAGCCACAACCTCGCCGTCATCGTCGTCGTCGTCGCAATTGCTCTGGTGTACAACTTTAGCCAAAAGTTCAGGTTATATTACATCGGAGACATTGATCTGGCCGTCCGATATCGATTTGTTAAACATGTCTCTTTGGGTTTTCAGCAAGATCCAGCAATGATATTAGCTCTGTCCCTCTCAGCTTGCCGCGCACCGTTGCGCTGGACAATTTATTATCAGCAGCGCGGTTCTGTTAATCCGCGTTTCATTGAAGGCTCTGTATAGGTTGCTGCATCGGCTACAAAATCGATCAGTTCAAATGCATAAATTTGTAGCTAATCAACCCATAGGTGGTCAGATGTCAAAGCCAAATTAAAATATCCCCCTGGGGGGCTGTGCGCGGGGGCGCGCGCGCACAATCTCGCCAATCGATCGACATTGCATAGGCAGTGCAGTGCTGCAGCGCTGCATGGAGATGGAGTTGGCACACAGATCTTTAATGGGATTCCATGAATGCTACAAAAGGCTTAATTAATTGTGTGAAGTTGTACATGGGCCCCGGTATGTGATTCGAATTCGTAAACAGATGTTGGGCGCTGATTGGGTTGAACCTCGTTTTTGTGTCTCTTTGGCTGTTGGCGAGGAACCGGTAAACAGACAGAGGAGATTCTGCACAGCCCATGACCATGAGAAAATCGGCTTTTTCCCCGCCCGCCACGCCGCTGCCACCGAGAAGGTGGTACAAATCAGTGTATCGGGGCTTTAATGGTGTTTATATAGCACATGGCCTAGAACAATAGGCGCGTTCGCTTATCGGCCGCAGGAATCGCTGCTGGTGTGTCGGTAGGCTCTTAATTAAATTTTCCAAATCCCACCACAGACCATATAGTACCCCAGATGGTGAATGAACTGCGAGCTTCATGGAGTGTGATTCTCTTATCTCAGCCAAGTATCTCGACTTTTTATGCGCGCACTTGCGGAAATGTATGGGCAATTGAAAGGCCACCTCGCCACCAACTCCAACCAACACACACACACACTCACAGCGACATTGAGTGCAACCGCAGCAGCGTTGGTGGCGCGTTATGATGCGCGCATTAGCGCATGCGATTTGTTGCCTTTGTTCACGTTGCATGTGGCATGCGTAAATCGCTGTACGTGCGCGCAATTGAATTTTAATGAAGATTCCACCTCCCGCCGATGGTCGGGCGAACTTGGGCACGGGCAGTCCCGGTGCTTCGTACAATCATTTAATTTTTTTTTTTTTCTCAACTCGTAGTCGTAGATCGTAGTGGGTTGCATTGCTCCGCCCTGTTGGTTTTTTTTTTTGCGGCAGGAAAAGATTTTCTCTGAGAAAAATCCGATTTAATTGTGCGCGGGAAACATCGATTTGTATGCTGTAACAACACATAACAACAACAACAACTGGGAAAGGTGTTTTAAATGCGCACCACAGATGCATGGTCATGTTGCAGTGTTGCTATGGTTCGCGCACCGATAAATCGTGCTGAAGGTGAACTTTTCGCGTCGTCTTCTTAAAACCAAGATGCACTCGCGCAACGTTCACATAATGGCTATTTGGCTAAGGAGATGAGCTCTCTGCATACATACATATATACACATAGTTTGTTGTAGGGTGTATACTAATACTAGCTGTTCTTTAACGGATCTTGCACGCTCTGTATAGCACCGGCGAGTGTGTGTATGTGGCAGTGGGTTTTCGTTCGGTACATTGGATACAATTTGCGCCTTCTATTTGAAATGGTGTCTAGTATCGTATTTTTCGTCTGGCTTCGTCTTTCACTCTCGTTCTATAGAAATTTTGTTGGTTTTATGTTAGTTTTTGCTTCGAGGATAAATACTTGTCGATTTTGAAAAGCAAAAAGCATATGGAAGTGAAGCATTTGATAGATCTGTGGCAAAAAAAAGGGCACAAGAAGGGCGCCATTGGGAAAATAAAGAGGTGCTACTTCAGGAGCAATGTTTGGCAGTTTCACCAAAATGTAGAAAAAAAGTGGAAACGCAACAAGACCTAAACACACCTTCATCTGTGTGATGAACAAGGAAATCTTTTAGTGGAGTTACAATTGGTGCATGGACGGACCACGTCTGCAGACTGTTAAACGGAGAAAACGACCGGAATTTCGCTGTCAGGCAGAACGAGCCATTCAATTTGGACAACATTTCCGTCCACCCGACCAAAAACGAAGGGAGGATAGCAATATCTTTAGTCAAGTCTAACAAGGGTGCTTGAGCAGACGGCCTACCAGGCGAGCTTTTTAAGGTAGCGAGAGACGACTTATTATTATTATTATATTATTATTATTATTATTATCTTTATTTCATTCAAAAAAACTTAAAGCTATACAAAAGATAAATCAATAGTTCAACAAAAAACATTTTTTAAAAGAATACAGCTTTTAGCTTTAGAGTGAAATAGCTACATACATTCTGTTGTCAGATTCTGGCTAGAAGCGAATGTACGAATCGTATTTAACAAACAGGGATTAATTTATCGATGGAGATGCGATAAAATGCAGTGATAAAAACAAAAAATAAAAAATTAAAAAATAAAATAAGAGATTAAGTGCAAAAAAGTTTCAAAAATATAGAAAAGATATAATCAGTAACAAAAAGAAAAGAAAAAAAATTAAACCAAAGGAATCAGCAAGTCACCAACAATATCGTAGTTTAAAGAAAAAAGCCAACGCTTAACATTTTTAAGGAAGACCGATTTAACTCTCAGGCATCTTAGACTACAAGGCATTTTGTTAAATAAACGGGGCGCAGTAACAATATAAAAGCGAGAAAAATGCGATTTTTTTATAGTGGGTACATTGACGAAATTTCTGGTGTTAACACGTAGATGTTGGTTATCATAAACCCTTGAGGAGTTATAGCCGGAATTTTCAAAAAATATGTTTAAAACCTTATAACAGTACAAATGAATTAAAGGTAGAAAACTAAGACTTTTAAACAGCTCAAAACTAGGAGTTCGACGATTAACCCTACATAAAATACGGACAGCATGTTTTTGTTTGATTAGCAGAGGCTCTATTTTATTGGAATGTGTACCACCCCAACAAGCTATACCATATTGGAGTTTAGATTTAAGTAGACCGTTATAGACTAGCTTTAAGACAGGCAAACTGCAATATAGACGGAGATGGTAAATATGCCTAACAGCACTGTTTAGATATTGCTTCAATGACGTGGTATGTTCTTTCCAACTGAGCCTATAATCCAAAGTAATACCTAAGTACTTAAAGTTGTCTACGCGTTCGATTTCAAAGCAGTCGGCAGAGCAATATGCATGGCAATCGAAAGTGGGTATATTATTATCGTGTGTATACAGGAATTAATTAAACGGAATCTATTGCAATTAGGTGAGTGGTAGTGTAAAGGCATTTCTTCACAGATTTTACCCATTATGTTAAAAAACATGACAAAACAGTATTGAGCACCAGAAATCTCGCAACTTAAACTAATTAAATCGACACTATTTAGATTAAAACGATCAACGACAACGTTTGACGACAAATCGCTTCTATAGAACACTGCGACACCACCACACCAGCAGAATAAGAGTTATTACAGGCTGCTTTGAATGTAAAATTGGGTATGGAATAATGAGAAACTTCATCATCAAATATCCATATTTCAGATAGAAAGATGAGATCCGGTAAGTGATCTAAGGATGCAAGGTGAGTTAAAAAAGTATCAAAATTTTTACGCATAGGGGAGACCGGGGCTAGTTGACTCAAAATTTACATTTTTTTCTTTTTCTCTTGAACTAAGACTGATATCAAGACAGTTAAAATATCATTAAAAAAAGCATCATTTGGCCTTTCTAAACAAAGTTATTCAATTAAATAAAAAACAACATGAGAGCCATTTTTCTTAACTTTACTAGAGCACCTCGATTGTGTCAACTAACCCCGGTACCGGGGTAAGTTGACTTACGTTATGGGGTAAGTTGACCCACGCCGTGCGAAACAGAATTCTTACAAAAAATAAAACACAAAACCACTTCTTGTGGTGGAATCAAAAAGTCACTTAATGGCCATTAACTAAAATAAGGCAAAATAATTAAATTAAAGAGGTATGAGGTACATACTTCTAGTGCTTAGGAAAAATCTATGATTTTAAATTAAACAAAATAAATAAATTAAAAGTCACTTCCTGTGGTAAAACAAAAAACAAAAATATCACTTATATTCTTAGTCACTAATTAAGCAAAACAATAATAATAGAGGCACTTTCAGTGCATAGGAAAATGTCAAAAATGCTCTTAAACGACTTAAAATTAAACAACTAGAGTCAACTAGCTAGAGTCCACTAGCCCCGAAAAAAATGAGTCAACTAACCCCGCCCGACCATCTGGCAAATAACAAGATTTTTCAGAAGCAAAAACAGAAAATAACAAAAAATAAAAGACATGCATGAACAACTAATACATATATACACTATATTCCAAAAAAAAATCTGCGCCAGACGCTCAAAAACGGCCGAAAAGAGTAAATTAAGAGAAAACAAAAAAGTTACTTACGGTAGCAAAAAATCGTTTTTCCTAAATATTTCTTGAATAACATGCACTAGCGACGAGATACAAAAGGAGACTAAGTAGGTATCGGTATTGAATGTAAAAACAGGAATGGACATGCAATTCATCTCTTCTCTTTAAAATAAATGGCAGTGAGTCAACTTGCCCCTGAGGTCTACTAGCCCCGGTCTCCCCTACTACGGATATTTTGGTGAATTACAGAAAGACCTGAAAAAGACATTTTGTTTGGATGATCTATGCAAAAACATGTAAAACTATCAGAATTTAAAGAAGAAAATGTATCACTTGAATTATTATAAGAACTAATAGATGCATTATTTGAATTCATATTAATCATAAGTTAAAATTATAAAAAGAATTTAATTTTCTAGTCTACTAAAGTCCTCAAAACTAATTACTTTGATCACTTTATCTCCTTCTTTTTTTCTGATGAGCACGGATGAGTTTCTTGTCCACACAAACTGACACTTCTTGTCCAGTCTTAGCTGCTTTACCTTTTCAAGAAGAGATCTTGTGTACATAGTGAGGGAGTCGTTGATAAAAATCTTGCCGCCACCTCTTGCGCCGCTGCCGCTGCCACTATCGCTGTTGTTGTTGCTGTAGATGCTTGCAGAAAGCTTGATTTTGTCCATACGCAATTTGCACATTATCTTCTCCTTGGTTGAAAGAGATGAGAAACGTACACACACAATATTGCCAGTTGGATTAGTGTTTGCCTTCGATTTTCTTGCATTCTTTATGTAGCAAGACTCAATCTCATCCGGCGCGATTTGTACACCAACACCAGCAGTAATAAGCTTCATCACTCTCTCACGCGCATGGTGAAGGGCATACGACAACTTATCTCCAAAATTTGGTCGGAAGAAAGTATGCTCCGCCTGATGAATGAAACCTCAGCAGTTTTTGTCCGGTTCACAAGAAAGGACACTCCCAACTATAGAGGCATCATTCTTTTTAACATCGTATACAAGATCCTGAGTGAAAGCTTGATGCCATTTGTAAACGAACTGATTGATCCTTACAAGTGCGGTTGAAAGCACGTGAAGTCCACAACAGAAACTAAGTCACACTACGGAACCCGTGTGGAATTTAGTCAGTTCTCGCATCGGGTGCGTCCCCAGGTGTTGGATAGGGAGGCCCTGCGTGTGTGCGTGAACATTCGCAGGGTTGTTGCGGAAAAAGCCAATACCACGACCACCCGCGGACCAAAAAACTGACAGATGATGGTACTCTATAAAAATCTAAAATGGAGGACAACAAAAGGAGCGAAGTTACGGTGCAGCGAGTCGAATCCCTAGTACCGGCGGCCGAGACCGAGAGTGCGAAAGCAAAGGCTCAAAGTCGTCGAGATATAATGACTGCAAAATAATTGAAAATGCACCTGCAACAGTATACTGACTGTAGCCGTAATGCTACAAGGAAAGAGCTCAACGATGTGTACACGGTTATCGACCCTTTTAGGAAGAGCACTCGATTTGCGCGTTCGCCAACTAAAGCGACTTCTATAAGAGACAACACGCGTTCGAATTCGGAATCGACGTCATCGACAATAAGGCCCATTTCACACATACCCGGCAGCCGGCTAACCGGTACCGGCTACCCGGTCGTTGGGAATACATTCTTATGTGCGCGTTCACACCTGCAAACCGAAACCGTCCATAAAAATGTATCGCAACGACCGTGTAGCCGGTACCGGTTAGCCGGCAGCCGGGTATGTGTGAAATGGGCCTAACTGAAGCGACAAAAGCGATTTTCACTGCTCACGGCCGACGCAGAGAGCAACAGCGACAAACACGAGAATACTAAAATGCTGCAACTTGATGGGCTTAAGATTGACGGTCTAATTGATTTCTACAGGAACAAGCATAATGTGTATGGAGAAATTAAGAAGATCGGTAGGCTTATAAAGTCCGTTTTCCGGGAAGCAGAATCCGAGGTCGCCGATTTACGGAAGGAAATATCTGAGCTTCGTGAACAGATACAGATCCTCAGCCATAATAGGTATACGGAAAAATCCCATGTATGGCAACACACTAGCAAAAGGATATAATTCCGATTGAAAAAAAAACACGGGCCGAGAAGCAATGCTTAAAGAAATCCCGGTGGATGACAAAAACAGATCGTCCGACCGGTCTTCTAAAAGAAACAGGAATGTGGATATAAACGGTAATTGATCCGAGGATAGCAACCATCTAAACTCATGTCTAGTTTTGACATCTTTGCCAAACTCGTCAGGTTGTGCAGAATGACAATGGAGAACATTCGGTGTTCCATTAAGCTCGGTAACGACCTTACAGAACCCTTTGACGTCAAAAAAGGATTTAGACAAGGAGGTGTGTTGTCATGTAACTTTTTCAACATTATACTTGAAAGAATTGTACGAAACTCCTACCTAGGTCAATATACAAGGCACTATTTTTTACATATCCGTCTAATTATTTGCATTTGGTCACAGGTGGCGGATCTGACGTAGAGCTAATATCATCGGAGACTCCCAAACGGAAGTTGTTATTTCGCAGGATATAGAAAAGACCAGCTGCCCAGGGCCGCAAGCACCAGTCGGAAAAAAAACTAGCTACTCCTCCGAAAGTTGACCAAACTATGCTAGGGATACCTCCGCAAACTGTAGTACAGGAACCTGTGAAAAGAAGAATGAAGAGAAACGGTCGCGGTTAAAATGGGTTTACCAGTCAATGAAGGCAGGACCAAGTAAATTATGCCATCAAGAAGATGCAACCAACATCGACGCATCGGACAAGACGTCACAATCGACAGCTATAACTTTGTAGTAGTAAGATAATTTGTCTACCTGATTCTTTGGGCTGAGAAGGCAATTGAGTAGTAGAGCCTTATCCCGAACAACTAAGGAGAATCTAAATGTATAAGACCCTGTTTATCCAAGTCCTGCTTTATGGCGCTGAAGCTTTGACTCTATCTTAAGCGGGTGAAGATATCCTCGGTCGCTTTGGGAGAAAGATTCTACTTAAGATTTTCGATCCCGTTTGCGTTAACGGGCATTGAAGGAGAAGATTCAATGACGAACTATACGAGTTTTACAGCGACATCGACTTAGTCAAAAAATTGCGCAGCAGTCGTCTAAGATGGCTAGGACATGTAGGGCGAATGGAAATAAATGCTCCGGCCCGTAGAGTCTTCGAGTATTATCGGAAGGGACAACGCAGTAGTTAAAGACCTAGCCTAAGGTGACGCCCAAAAGTGGAAGGGGAGTATGGGACCTCAACCAACTTAGAGTGCACAACTGGAGGCAGTTAGCGAAAGACCGAACTAACTGGAGAGACGTACAGGTTTGAAAAATTGTCAAATTCGAGCAAGATTAATCTTCGCGGGCTTTGAAGCCAGTTTAGAATGGCTCCAACGATTTTTTGAAAAAGAAAGAAAGCACATTTGCTGCTCTGCCGATAACGCAGCAGCAGCAAACAATTTCAAAGAGTACATTTCGAGGTAGTTAAGGAGTTCACCTACCTCATGTTTACTCATGAACTCCACCCTAGTGGAGATCCGGCGAAGAATTACCCTAGGAAACCGTTGCTTCTTCGGTTTGGCAAAACAACTGGGTTCAAAACTCCTAACTCGAAGGACGAGATGTGTGCTCTATAAAACCCTTATCCTGCCAGTTCTGCCTTATGGCGCTGATGGACGATAAGCAAGAAGGGAGAGCTGATACTGGGTTTCTTCGAAATAAAAATACTTTGGCGGATTTTTGCTCCTGCATGCGAGGAGGGCGAATGGAGGAGAAAATACAACCGCGAACTCTATAAGCTGTACCAAGATGTGGATGTAGTCCAAAAAGCCAAAATACGTCGACTAAGAGGATCTTCGAATCCCAGCCCCTAGGTTCGAGAAGACAAGGAAGACCGAACCTCCGTTTCAAAGACCAAGCCAGAGCGCTTGGTCTGGACAACTGGAAGCAGCGTGCCCGGGTTCGTAGAGGATGGGAAGCTGCAGTGCCTCAGGCAGAGACTCTGCACGGGTCGGGAGCCCGATAAGTAACATATTCTGACAGGCTTATTGGAGAGATTCATAAGACTATAACGCAGACTAAACAGGCTTGCTTTAAAATGCTCTTCTTAGTGGAACCTATGGTCCGAAACAGTCATTCAAATTAGTCATTTGGTCGTGACATTCAAATTGTGTCAATAGTGTCATGGGGCGGGACAGGCTTGCTTACACCATATTAGCTTAGAAGGGTTGCATTGCTTTAGACGAGTCAATGTTAGGGTTTTGAAGGGGAAAACGTGTTTGGAAGTGAGTGAGGTGACGACTTTGGCTATGAACTTTGGCTACTACTTGTTTTATCTCATCAGAAGGTTTCAGTTGCATCACGCTAGATACAAGCTCAATAGAGACAAGAAGGTAGGTATAGATAGATTATTGGTCGGGAGAGCCTTCACCGGCCCTGGCACTGCGGCCTTTTTAAAGGGCCCTACTGTGCCTTCCCTGGTAGGGTCCTAGAGCCATCTACTTACTCCGGAGACAGTCAGGAAGACAAGTATCTTCTCTGGGGTAATTCAGCAAGATTTGCTGCGAGGTAACTATTTCTTCGCCAAGGACATTCTTTCTGAGGCGAAAGAGAACCGGACATTTCGTGAGAATGTGAAGAGAGGTTTCGTCGCTCTCCAGACATATAGTCTACATGTGGGGTCCGGTGAGACTCCAATTCGGTGGAGATGTTTTTTTCATAAGGCCATGGCCGGTAATTAATCCTGTTAGGATGCTTTAGGTTGTATTTTCCTAGATTTGTGAGGAAATAGGATTTCCTGAGGGAATATAATATATGGGGAAGAATTGTTTGGTGCAGTTCTGCCCAAGTGTTTTAAGGCAGACTTCATTAGATTCGGTAAGAGCAAGGTTCTTGATGTGCTTCCTGAAGTATTTCTTACTGACGCCGCAGAAGGGTTCAGGTCCAACAAGTGCGGCATTGTCGCGCCGACTTTGGCTAGTGAGTCGGCTGTTTCGTTTCCATCAAAGCCACTATGGGCTGGAATCCAGTGTAGTATGACTAGGTTTTTCTTTGCAAGTTCGTATATGACAAGTTCGTTTCCAGGACCAACTTCGATTTTATGACAGATGAGTCCAGCGCTTTAAGAGCAGCTTGGCTATCTGAGAAGATAGAGGTAGGTATACTACTGTCTTGTCTAGAAATGGTCAGCTCCTCTAGAGGCTATCAAATGATGCTATCCAGGCAAACTCCCATGCGATCATAAAGTAAAGATCTACACTAAATGCCCGGCCTATGAAAATAACAAAGAAAAGCCCGTATACCCTCCCCCAGTTTAGCTCAGCATCTAAGCGTTAACACCAAAAACCATTCGTTTGCTGCTTTTGCCAAAAAAAAAAATAATCTTTTTCCCATACCCACCACACTGGGAGTAGGTACTGTGTGACTCTGAATAGTAAAGTTGTTGTTCCCATGGGATAGATCGTCGCGCGATTCACGAACTCTGTGGTGTTGCCCTGCGCAAGCACACCACCACTGGGTGGGTATACACCCTACCCGTCGACTTGAACAAATAATGCAAATAGACGCAAATAAACCTGAAAACAGTACAAGAATGGCGCACAGCACGACGATGACTCTTCACCAAAGACGACGACGATGGCGACTAGTACAACGAGTATACGACGACGAAAGTCAAGATTATGGTTATGGTGCGCGATGAAGGTGATCGTGTACTCAATTGGGTATTGCCGGTTCGCGCAAGACCCTCTGCTCAACGGAAAGAAGGAACTATAGAGAAGCGCGTTCGTGATGTGTCGATGTCGATCCCCGCACACCTTCTTGAGTGATATGATGACCAATGTTCTCACAATGTACAACATGATATCGGAGACTTGTCGCGTCGCGCGCGATCGTCATGCGTTTCCACTCCTCCATTCAGCAACAGGATGCGCTATGCCCTACATGCAATTAAGGCTTATATCATCCACTTTACGAGCAAGCAATCGCGTAATGCCCAAAGTGACACCTTTCTAATCGGACTCGATTCGCGCCGGTCAACAGCAACTACCGTGGGAAAATCAAATTTTCCCAATAAGTAATAACTACATAAAAGTGTACACGGGCACACACAAACTGGATGCAGCTACAGATGTTGGTAGTGGTGGTGGATGGCGGCAGCTTCGAGTGCGCGCAACCGCAAACCAATTATTTTTTATCGATCGGCTTCCAGAGTACGAACAGTAGGCAAATGATATTTACTTTTCTGCATCATTACGCGGACCGCAAGTTGAATGTAATCATCGCACCGATCACGTACTGGATACACTTTATCAGGACTACGGGCGCTGGTTACCTACTGGTAGCTCCGTCTTTTTACTATCGCCAACGGATCACTCTCGAACAGCGGTACCGTTTAACTGCACACAAAAATGACAAGTTCACCCACAATCATAACTATCCGAGGGAAAAATTTAGTGACAGCGATATGCCCCAGCAGATAGCGAAACGACAGCTGCTATATACAGCAGGACGACAACGCGCAATCCCGTTCAGTTAGCATAGCACACATCCTCACGGTTGACTCAAATACACTCAAGTGTGTTTATATCATAACAAACATTCGATTTATTGACACATTTATTACGTTTGCAATTTTAATGCTCGCCAACGATCTGTGTGTGCACACAGAGCACCAGCAGCCAGCACCCAGTTGTCCATCTGTCTGTCCGGAGTCCGGACTGTCCTGCAGCATGCGGCTCCACCAAACCGATATGCGAACGACCGACGCGACGGCCGATCTCTGATCGTTTAGAGTCATGGCAATTATTCAGTGCAGTGGATTGGAGTGCGCATGGAAATGCAGGGCGATTGGGAGAGCAGCCATTGGATTCCCCCGGTTCGTTCTATTCCAGGTGGCTTGAAAGTTCTCTCGGTCTAGTACTAGTTCGAACGCAAGTTAAACGGTACAACCCGCCGAGATACAGGTCTTTATGACGTTCACAGCATAACCTTTTGGATGAGGTTTGCTTTGCCATGCAGTGAATCTCTGCGGCTAATGAGCCTTGTAAATTTTACAAGCACTATGTATTTGCAATTAGCGGTCGGTGGACGACGATGACCGCATCCGCGGCTATGTTCTTCCTGCCCAAAAGCAGGCAAAACTCTGTTGCCCCAGGGGCGAGTTCTTATGTGCATCATTAGCAAATTCAGGTGTACGCGCGGTGATTTGTATACACATCGACGGTCGGTGGTGCGTTGCATTAGCCAAATGTGATTGGCGCATGGCTAAGTAAATTTGCGGCACAAACGCCACAAACTGCCGCATGGAAAGGAAAAATGTTGTGTATTCATGAGTCATATGAATAAAGATTCTCTGGGGAGAGTGCTGGTTTGTGGGATAATGGCAGCAGATTTCCTGAATAACAGATATGGATTTGTTCGCTTTGGGTAACTTTCTAAATTACACTTGACACTGAAATGAGTGTTCTTGATGGAGTCGATCAAAAAAAAAGTTGTAGAGAACGTATATCCATGATAAGACCGGTCATTTAATATGAAGCCCATATAGAGAACAAAGTGATGGCAATTCATTAAAAACGCACAAACACTGCTGAAGCTTGTTTTAAATAAATTTATTTTCCAATCTCCACCCAGATCCAAATGCATCACACAGGCAGTTCCGACTACTCCCTATACCACCCGCTCTCCTGGATTGTTTGCCTATAGTATCTGACGTATCTGACTATTTCACTGATATCTACATTTCTTCCTTACGATGTTTCCACAAATCTAAATTTTTCGCAAGGTACTTATACACACGGCAAAGCAAAGCAAAGCTCCAAATACTCTTCCGTGATCTGTACCAGCCATCCTTCTTAAAAGCTGACTGTCAGTGGCTACCAGCGGTGGGTTAAACTGCTTCGGTTACCCCTTCGCTTTCGCCGAAGGCTAACCGCCGCCTGGAGAAGCTGATTATATCAAACAACCTCATCTTGACAATTCGAAGACCCCGTCAGAAGCAATAGTCGGAGGTTAGACTGCTTCGGTCACCCCTTCGCCTTTTCACCGAAGACAAACCGCGACCTCTCTGTTCGGTTGGATATAGAGTGCTCCAATCAAGCTATCCTGCTCAGCACCAGTATATGTCCTGTAAACTGATTGTCAAAAGGAAATAAACGGGAGGCAGGCTGCTACAGTCACCCCCAACTTTTTACAACAGACAATCCATGACTTTTGGTCAAGCAGCAAAGCTTGGTTCAATCACCCACTTCTGCCACGTACAGGCAATAGGCAGGGGGCAGATTGTTCCGGTCACCCTCCGCCCTTACCCGAAGACTAAGCCGTAACCAGAAGGTGCAAGCTTAGATAAGTTTTGACTGCCTCAGTCACCATTAAAACCTCTTAACGAGGTAAGACACACAAATTCGCAAGTAGCAATAGAGTTCCAACTGTAATGCCCGGTATACATAGTTTTTTCTGGCCACCATCCAAAAAATTTCTTGCCACTCCGCACCCTGCTTTTTTTTAAATATAGCTCATCGGGCTATCGTATCAAACGTAGATTTAAAGGGCAAAGGTTGTTCTTTCGCCCAACAAGGTGATGGCGACAGTTTTTTGGGATGCGCCCGGCTTCTTCACATCGATTTCCTTAAAAGGGGTAAAACGATCAACGGCGCCTATTAAGCGGAGCTATAGGATCGACTCCGATTTGAAGCAAGAAAAAAGTTCCAGGGCAAAAGTCCGAAGACTCCGAAGTCGCAATTGCAAAATTGCAGGAATTTTTTTATGAATGCTCCCTCAATCAGCATATTCTCAAGATGTAGCCCCTTGCGACTGGGATTCCTCATACTCCACTATTTAGGATTTTGTACAACCTAGTTTAATAGGGAAATCAGTTCCTCTTCATTTCCTGATCGAAATGGACTACATTTTTTGATCTTCAGTTCTTGCTGAATTCTATTTTCAAACAATTTAGGCACGATGCACCCATGATCGAAATTTTCTGATCTCATATTATCAAACGATTTGTTATAATTTGTCAAATCTTTTTGTTCGCTAGAATTCGTTGCTCATTTACATTGCATTAAATTCGCATAATTTGGCCGAAATTAAAACTTTTTGGAACCATTTTGTCGAGACATTTGCAAAGCTAATTAGACTTTGAAGAAACTATCAAACTTTGTCTTTTAGTTAGTTAAATTTGATAAAATCGATCCAAAAAAGGGCGTTCACGTTTTCTGAACATTTTTCCCCGAAATTTCGGCCAAATCAAAGAATAATTTGAGCGATTTTTTTTGACACATTTGGGGTGGATTAAAGCTAAGCAGTTTTTGAGAATGTCTTTAGTAATTTTCTGAACTTCTTGCAAGAGTTCAAATTCCCTGCAATTAACAATAACAAATTGGTCAAATGCAAGAATTTGAGAATGAAATTAAAATTAAATAAAGAGTGAACTATTCACAAGGAAACTGTCAGAATTTAGCCATAATTTTGGTCAACCGACTAAAATTTTCTTCGTCACAGCTTTTATTTAAGTAAGTTCTGTGATATATCTGATAAAAATAATACAAGGGTATTAATAAATTTAAAAAATACTAGGTAGCGCTAGTATAGCATAGTTATGCGGAATAACTGGGCTCTAATCACTTAACTTTTCAGACGATTGTCATCGAAAGCATAGACCTCTAAAAGGAGCAACTTAGTGTTAAAGTTAGAAAGAAAATCGAGTTCAATCTTCATACATTTTTTCATCAGGGGATTGCCCTTGATGATTTGGAGTCGATGGCGAGGGATCGAGATCTATGGCGGAACCTACACCCGCAACTAGGGTTACCACACGTCAGGATTTGGCCTGACGCGTCAGGCTTTTAAGGTCTCTGTCAGGCTCAGGCCAGGCCTCATGCTTTGTCAGACTTTTTAACTTTTTGTTGATTTATTTACATTAATAGATCATTTTGGAATAGTTTTATTTAAATTTGTTCAGTAAAAGAGACAATACTATTAACGAAATGACAGCAATCACATATCGTTCCCTTTCTGCGTTAAGCACGTATCTACAAAACATCCATTCTTCAGGAATTAAAAAAATGAATAGCTTCCCTTAATCGAACACAATACACATGTCAAAAATCATGTCAATTTTTGACAGGCTGACATCATATTGACCTCCAGGTTAGTCAAACTGTCAAATTATAAATAATAGAAAGATTTTACTGATACATGCGTTTAATTATTCCTGAAGAATAGATGTTTTGTAGATACGTGCTTAACGCAGAAAGGGGACGATATGCGGCAATTCAATTCCCAATTTATTATATACACAACCTACTATTCGATCTGGGGCGTTGGTAACCTTACGTAAGTCACAAAAGAATGGTCAGTATCACTCAAATGATTTAACCTTTTTTTGTGGATGCAAATGTCAAAAGATACTGTAGAGACCAAATATTAAACAACCGATTGCTCTATAGTTCACTATCAATTGACTTCATTTGCCGTATTTTCATTTTATATAGTGCGACTTTATTTTCATTGTTTTATATTTTACATATACATATAGTCAAGTGTTGGCATCGCACAGTGCCGATACTACAGATACGTATTCTTTTGATTCTGTATTTGAAAGTATAGCTTTTTCAAAAGAATACAATATAACACTATATTCCTATGTTTTTGAACAATACAGGATGGGCCATCTAGGGGTTTCTTTTTAAATCATAGGTTATCTTGACACTGACAGCTTGAACAACGTTGGGAAATATTGAAAACTTATTTCCAAAGTGAGTGCTGTGTAGCCTAAACAGTGCGTTTTTTGAAAAGAAAGTTCGTGAGACTGGTATCCTAGAGGACAACACTCATGGTTCCCGTCTTCGTACGGTGCGCACAGACGATGATGTGGCTGCTGTAGCCGAGAGTGTGAGATTCAATTCACAAACATCAACTCGCTATCATTGGACCATTTTTCTTCGAAAATGAGGCTGGGAACAACGTTTCAACGACCATGACATGTTAACCGACCTTTTTTTTTACTGAAATTGAAGACATGGATTTGGAAGGCCTCTGGTTCATGCAGGATGGCGCGCCATTCCATACAAGCCCATGACACAATCGATCTTTTGCGCTCCAAATTCAAAAATCGTGTTATCAGCCGTCTTGGCGGTGTCAATTGCTACAGCCCGAAACCATTAACAAGCTCTTGAAAAATTGAAGTGACAGAATGCACTACTGCGAAGCCAGCCGAGGCAGCCACTTGAACGACGTTGTATTCCATAATTAATGTGAATTTTTGTTCTTACTAATAAAGCCATAAAACATGGAACAAATTAAATTTTGCACATTTTATTGCATTTTTAAAAAGAAACTTTTATTTGGTTCACCCTTATGTATGTACCATAATTTGAAAAAATGTTCCAGCCAAAAGGATAGTATTTTTTTTTTGAAAAAAAAACATTGGGTATGAAATACGTTTCATATTGCAAAACCAATCCTACGGAAATAAAAAAAATCGTAAGTGGATTTTTGCAATCTCTTCTCAAAATGCCTATAACAAATAAGTTCCTCCCTTATAACCGCACCATGGACGAAAAAAAGAAATAAACTCAATTAGGCTCAATAAATCTTGCGAAGAATTTCATAGGTAAACCAGAAGTTATAAATCAAATATAAGCAACTGAAAAATATAAAAAATTGCCTTAGTTAAAAAAATGCAATGTCAAGCTTTTTGCTCCATAATTAGTCTTTTCTCTCCCAACTGTCTGGCTTTTCGATTTTTTGTGATGGTAACCCTACCCGCGACCCACTTAATGGACAAGCGGACCATTTGAAAATGATGATGATGATGATGATTTTCATACATCTTGAAAATTGCAGAAAATTACCATAAGGCCTTACAAATTTCGAAAACTACATAGGCCATTGTTGGTAGTTCGTGACTTTAATGCCATTCACTTTCATTTGAGTGACAGGATCAGGATAGTCACCTTGAGAGACGATCGAGAAGGGAGTCGGACAGAATCCCGAAAAATGTGATCCCGAAAGCCCAAAATTCCGAAAATCCAAAATCCCGAAAGCCCAAAATCCCGAAAATCCAAAATCCCGAAAACCCACAATCCCGAAAAACCAAAATCCCGAAAAGCCACAATCCCGAAAATCCACAATCCGGGAAAATCCAAAATTCCGAAAGGCCAAAATCCCGAAAGTGAATCTAAAAATTTTATTGTAGCAACAAAAATATAAGCCAAATTTATTTAACAAAATAAACGTTTTCTTAGTTGTTGCATCACACCGGCAATTATTTTAGCCAAACATGTTTTCACACGTATTAGCTCTTCACATAAAATAGCAATCAGTGAATATACACCAATGTGTGAATGCCCTGCGAGAACTTTCAGCCAGCGGCGGAGCCACGCCTCTACGTTGTTCTGTGTCCGCGGCAGATTTTGTTTCAAAAGGTTACAAACCGACCAAAAATTAGGGGAGTATGCAGGACTACCTGCAAGTCCGTAACGTTTTCTTTTTCTACTCACTTTGTATTACGACGTTCACTGGCTAAAATCTAGTCGGTCAGCTATCACACTATATGAGATAAGCACAACTGAATACACATTGCCAATTGCAGCGCAACATTACAAAACATTATTACGGTAAATGGAATGGACACACACTTGTCTATTTTACATTCAAAACAAAATAAAGAATCTCGAAAACGAGATCCCGAAAAATTATATAAAATGAAAAATTTGCGCAAATTTCGTTTTCGGGATTCTTTTTTCAGGATTTTGGCTTTTCGGGATTGTGGGTTTTCGGGATTTTGGTTTTTCGGGATTTTGGGTTTTCGGGATTTTGGATTTTCGGGATTTTGGATTTGCGGGATTTTGGATTTTCGGGATTTTGGTTTTCGGGATCGTGTCCCCAATCCGATCGAGAAACTGTCTATAAGAACGCTGATGTATTAGTCTGACTCTTTTGAAACGTTTCCTCGAAGACAGTTTCCTGATGAAATTCCAATGTCTTAGTTTAAGAATTTTCCAATATATCTTTTGCTATTGAGCATTGCAGTGCCTTGAGTACATGCAGCCTCCATATCAATCTAGATGGCAATATATATCCGATCCAGATACTGGCCAAATCGGCATTAGCTCTATCGCTTTAAAAACGAACAAATAGATATGCTCATTGGAAGACACTGATTGTGTTCCGTTGTCGTATATGATAGACAACAAAATCCGTTTCTTTAAGCATTTTTAAATTATATCTGTAAATTGCAATCTCAGTTGGTATTTTGATTGTATTTTGTGGCTATTCATCCCTTTCATATAGAGCAAGAAGGAAATTTCATCGGTCAATGCCGGATTGCCTGACAGTTGCTCTTGGATCGTGTGTGTCTAAAGCTGCGAATGCGACTCTTAATGTGAGCCGTAGAACACTGTTATTAGCAATTTGTTCGGGCTGCAAAATATTCACTCACTGATCATCAAGGCCCAGCCCAAACCCTATGCTCTAGAAAGCTGAAATTTTGCACAGAGGAAGGATTTTCGAAAATCAACACCTAAAGGGGGTCAACGTAGGAACATTTTTATTTTTCATCCGATTGACTTTAAAATCGGTTTTCTCTCTATGAGAAATAAAGAAAACTATTTTCTGCAAATTCAACCCTTAAAGGGTTAAAAGTCAACATTTGTATGGGAAAATTTTGTATTTTTTTATCCAATCGACTTCAAACTCGGTTTGTGTAGTCTATTATAAGAAATAAAGATAATCAATCTTTCCGATTTTGGAAATTTAGCTTGGGGCCCGAGTTATTGGTGTTGAACCCTTTTAAAGGGGCCCTATTCTTACCTAACTCACGAACCGTTCGTCGTATCAATTTGAAACTTTGTAATGCGTCCCAACCTCTGTCGCCGTTGAATATGTTGCATATGTTATGTTGCACAGTGGGATATAATTAAGGGGTAAGAGTTCCACCTTAGTCTAAAGGATGTTGCTCAACATATCGGTGTGTTTGCGAGCTAAGAAATATGTTTTGTCCCGTAGATAGTGCCTCAGTCTGCTTTAGTATGATGTGTGTTCAGATGCCATCGCTTTATTTTTTATTTTCTTAGGTATGTTGCCTGCGCGATATTCATAAATATAAAAGACGAAACTGACTGTAAAGAAATCTCTGTGTACCAAATACTGAGGGCTAGTAAAAGCTAGTATTTCATAAGTTAAAAAAAAAATAAATAGGTGCCGCAACAGGCGGTAGACACCCTAGGCCTAGCTTCTCGCAACCATTCGTTTGTGTGAGTTTCTATTTTTGGGACGAATGGAAGGGCCCTACAATTTTATGCCGAGTCCGAACGGCTGAATTGAGAAGCTTTTTCAGAACAGTCATACTCTCGGATGTTTGTCAGACGTTCGCGAGAGGTGGCGCAGTAGAAAAAACCTTAAGATGTAATTTGTGTTTTTCCGGGGATAGAACCTGGGATCCCTCGCACAGTAGTCCAGCACACTAACCACTGCGCTACTGCGCCCACGTAATAAGTTAGTTGCTTGAATTTGGAAGTTGCCACAGTCAGTTACAGTGTCATACTAAGCAGTGACTTCTTATGGACGAAAGCGTTACAAAAACATCTTGCAGAATTGACAAGTCTTGGACAGCAACAATTTCGAGTTGGCAGTAGACAGTTCCGTAGTTCTAATTGTTCTAATACTCAATATTAACTAGAGAAGGAATTTCATGTTACTTTTGTTAAGCCCCGCATTTAATTTATATTCGCAACTAACTAATCCATAACTTAATGGCTTGCTTATAGTATTAGTAACCCGAAGTCCCATTATCGGCAACCTCGTTTTTGTACAAGAAATTAGACCTGATTCAAAATTCGTCATGCGAATATTATTTACACTACACATGCAATATACCAATCTTTCGCTCCCAGTGGGGGTGATATAGGTCAATTTGTACACAACTTCGAGTGTGACCTTTTGCAGTATTATACGAGTACAACTTGTCTACATGTTTCCATGTCAGAGAAACAACAAATCCATAGGACACGCATGACTCCGCCATTAATTCACCCGTCAATCTTATTCGCACCTCATTTAGATATCCATTCACAGACAAAGGGTCACGACGCGACGCACAATACCCAAAATTGTTGCTGGTTGCTGCCCCAAAAAATGAAAACAAAAAAAAAATAAAAAAAATAAAAATTGTAAATGCTCAATAATCAAACAATTTTCACACTTCAGATAGATTTTTTCCCACAGGTAACACCGCGCACCGCCTCCCCTGCTACCGCTTTACCTAACCTACTGCCGAATCATAGCTGTCAAACATTTCAAGTCTGCATTCATCGCCTCCGCATTTGGCGTCTTCGGCGTTCGGCCACACAAATTACACCGATCATCTACACACAGCACACAATCAGACAGTAGATGGACGCGGACAGACGGACAGACAAACAATCGCCTTGTGTTGTGCCATGTTAATAACTGAAACAGCAGAGATCAGCTCCGCGAGCAGGCTGCCGAGTGATGTTAGTCAGATAAGCGCAAGCTGATGATGGCGCGAACACAATGCGGTGAAATGTAAGATAACAGTACACAAAGCGCGACGCAATGTGCCGCGTGTTGGATTGTTGATGCCTTGCGGGTCATTCAACAGCAGGCTGTGACTGAGACGTTGTTTTGTCGCCGCGTTGCGTTGTTTCTGCCTCGGGTCGGGAACGGGATTACGATCGGGACGCGAGTGACTGTGTGTGTGTTTGGGTGTGCGCAAGACGACAAAGAAGACAAGGGGCGCATAGCATAATCGATCAATTTGTCGTTGCTGCGAATCACGGGCCAGAGTTATAACAGTAATGACGTTTGTCGTGCGAGACGTTAAGAGATCGAATTACGACTGTTTGTGATGGCGTAACATCGTATATCGATTGATGTCGAGTGCTGATGCTGAATGATTGAAATTGAATTAAGTAAATTCAATGCAGTCCTTTGGAAACAAATTTTATTAAGAATAGTGTCCTAGTAAGAAATGTCTCTTAGGCGGCTCTCAGATTGAGGCAACAAGCAATAAGCAACTATAGTTGCTATAGCAACTGCCAATAAGCAATCAGCAACATTTTTCGTTCGAAAGATATTTAGTAGCTTTGATGTGAGACCTCTAATTTAATTCAATGTAAAATAATTGTGAGCTATAATTTTGCGGGTTTCCTATTGCCAGTTGCTTATTGATTGTTGCCTCAATGTGAGAGCCGACTTAAAGAATTGATAGAAATCAAATATTCAAACAGGCGTAGTAATACAAATTCCGTAACCGTTCTCTAACTCGTACGTTACCTAGCGTCTAACAAAAAAAAAAAAAAAAACAGTTTGCGCAACAGGTCATAGCTTCTCACAACCATTCATCTGTGTGAGTTTTTATTTTTTGGGACGAATGGAAGGGCAAGGGACCTACAAGCACTGGTACTGAAAGCCTGTGCTTGATAGGAGTGCTATGGTCCCGTAGTTCTACCCTCAGACCTCAGCTGACTCTAGTTATTTTGTCGGGGGGAGAATTCAAATTAGTACTGACATTCGCTGTCATTTACCTACTTTGCTGTCATAGCCATTTCTTGAGATTTGTGAGTTTAGATTGTGCTTGTGTGATAAAGGTGAATAAGAATAAATTTTATAAATTATTACTTTTATAAATACCCTTCGGGCAGTGGCGTAACTAGGCTTTTATGCGCCCGGTGCGAGCTTCTATATTTGCGCCCTCCAAAAATATAGGTAGATACTGATTTTGCGAGGTTCGGATACTAATTTTTGTTGTTTAGTTACTTGTTAGAATTAAAAATATATTAACTTTAGGCAAACAAAATAAATATATTTGTCAAAATATGTATACATACAGGTAGGTATAGTAAATATAAAACACCATTAAACATAAACAAAATAAGACAACTATTTACTTAAAGATTTACTCTACGCCTACAGGCTTTCCTCATAGTGAAGTTGTGCTATGTCAGCTTCTATCGACAAAATTGCTAGGCCAGATAACCTTTCCTCTTAAGAAGACTTAGGCTTGATTGACATTCGCATTTTTCAAATAATGAAGCCGCTTCAATTTAATTATTTCGGCCCAAAATTTTGTCACATCAACTTCTACTATACTTAACAATCTCCGATTTGAGTTTAAGGCCCCTTTTGTGAGTGTCGATAAATTGATCGTTGAGCGACAACTGTCGATCGTCGATTACACATTTTAGTATTGTGATTGTCGATTGCGATTGATATTTGTCGATTTGACAGTCGATTACAAATGTCTGGTCGCCGCTTTTTCTTGGAAATTAAAAAATGTTGTGCCTATACGAATAGCTAAAATCAATCGACGCATTCGACAATTGTCGTGACGATCGCTGATCGACAAACACAATAAGGGCCTAAGTTCATTGATTTTTTTATGAGATAGATAGAATAAACTTGTGACATTTGGCACCAAGGGTGTTTTCCTTCGAGGCTACCATTTTTAGTTCGAATTTCGAAATTTCGTTGAGCAAACTCTTTTCAAACTTGATTTTCCCATATTTTGATGGATTATTTTTTATTCTAGGTAGGTACTCTTGCAATAGTAAAATGAGCAACTTCTGTTTATATAAATGCATCAAAATTGGTTTGTTCGCATATTATCAATTCGTTCGTTCATTCTTATGTGAATATTCCTTTACATCGCCAATTTTAATCGATATGAACAGTTTGAACAATTTAAGATTCCCTAAAACTAAACTGTGGTGCGAACGAAGTGTAACTGAAAGAGAAAAAGCCTAAACACAGTCCCACACTTGACATCCCACAATGGGCCTACGATCATTCAAGTAAGTGTGCGTAAATGGCGCTCCTTTGATTTTGTACAGCTCCTATACATGGAAAATCTTGGGCCCGCAGGCATCTTGTAGGCAAAGTCCGTTATGTGGGAGGAGTCGACGGTCTATTCTATATGTGGTTTGTGATGATAACTATGAATGAATATGTACAGATTATTTTGTCTAATGTGGTTTTCCATTGGGACAAAAAATCAATCTTTTTTTTTATCTAGATCACTTTTCATGAAGGCTTCGTTCGGGCGACGCAAAGATGCTCAATCGGCTGAAGGCGCAAGCGCTAAACTTTGTCCGCTTCCGGTGGCAAAGGGGAAAAGAATGAGGTCACCAGAAGGTACTCTAACCGGAACCGACCAATTTCTAGAACCCGACGCTCCCTCCTGTTCTTTCGACACAAGCAAGGCAAAACGGAAGTGGCGGATCCTGTGTTCGGCAACTAATACAGGAAGTGTGTGTCCGGCTAATGCGCGCCCCTCTGCTGGGAGCTCCCCTGCGGGTGGAACTGACCGTTCACAAGATCTGGATGAAGCCGGTGCGGTGACTTCAAAAGTTTCCTGCACCGTCGGACAGAATCTTGCTGCAACGGACAGAGCTATCGACAGGCGTGTTCCTAGAGGAGGCGTATGTGCGCCCACCTTTCTGACAAAAAAACAGCTATTACATAGTAGCGTTGTCCGCGTTGTCCCAAAAGCAAATTTAGAGTCGACTTTCCTTGCGTTCAGGACTAGCTTCAGCCAGAGTCTGAGCCTGGTTTGGGATGTAATCGTATTTTACGGTCCGGTGCTGGTGTCTTCGTGGAAATAGACTTCATTACTCGTTAGGCAAGCACGCCTCTATTTTTCAAGCGGAGATCTATGCTATCCTGATGGCTGCCAAATATATTGTTAAGAATATGTGGCGGGTTCGGAGTATCTGCGTCTGTACCTGTAATCCGTTCCAAAATAGTTCAGGAATGCAAGAACTCTTTGAAATCGGTCGCAAGGCTGAACTCTTTGACTCTTGTCTGGGTCGCAAAATTTTGTCTGTGTAGACATTTTTGTATGGGAGATAAAATTTAGCTCGAGCAGGATACCGGGATTAAAGGTAAAATTTGGAATTTGGTAGGAATGTCATAAAAAATATTGCATTTATGGTGGCGGAGGTTCGGTTGTAGTTTGGGCGGCATTTTGCTCTGCGGGAACATTAAAAATCGCAAAGTTATTATAAAGAAAATACTCCCACAGGATAACGCGTCAGTCCACAACGCAAGGTCAGTAAAAGAATGGTTTTCACAAAACAATATCGAGTTAATGAACATTAAGACCTTAACCTCCTCCGCGTCCGAAAGGCTTGGTCGTTAATTAGCCCTGATGAGCTTAAGACATCAATGTCAAATTTTATTTTAAAACTCTATGATTTCTTAAAAATTCCACTCAGTAGGTACATGATGAGCTTGGGGAACTAACGATGATGTCAAAGAATTTCTTAAGTTCATTGCATATTCCCTACAAAAGTATACAAAAATGTAGGTCATGTCCGAAAGTCTACTGAAAAAATGAGAAAATGCGGAGGTAACTAAATCGATCGGGTAAGTCCTTGTATGAGCAAGCTTCGTATTCAGGAAACCTCAAGAAAAACAAAAGATATTGCCCAATATGAATACCTGTACTACGAACTCAGGTACCTTTCCCATCCAAGTGAACAAAGGGAACTTATGGTTTTCTGAGTAAGTATTAACACCTAAATCGTTTTGTTTTGCCCAACTTTAGAGCTCTTTGAGGGCAGATTCCATTAGTTCACTGATTAGTCTAATGAAGCCAGGTCTAATCTGAGTCACCACAGTCAGCAAAACAATGACAAAGCATAAATCGAATTAAATTAAGCGCCATGTGTATAGTATACCCAAAAAATGGGACTGTTTTTCTAAGAGACCAAAAATTAGTACACAACTGACGTAAAGTGATAAAAGATCGAAATCATGTTAATCATAGAAATACACGCCGATTGCCGGCCGTCAAACAATGCCGCCATGACTCGACAAAAAAAAAACAATCAGATCTGGAGATATCTCACCTTAAGGCGTCAAAACAATAATTAGCACATTTGCTCTTCCACGGCATGGACTGGACAGTTTCCAACGGTTAAACCACCCGAATGTGGCCAGAAAAAGTGTCGATGTTTTTCAGTCAGACCAGACCATTGTGTTGGTTCCAATAATCTCGCTGTGGCATCTCTATACTGATGCTCTGCCTACGATCAAAATCCATCTATTGACAGGGACACCCAACCCTCGTCTGGCATGTCTCAGTTTCAATTAATCACACTCCCCGAACTTTTGCATATGGAACACAAACACAACCCAACCACGCCCGATACATCTTCCCAGCGGCGGCGGCGCCCCCAACAACAAGTTCTCTCATTCCTGATGTGCCTGATGCTGATCTGCACCTTTTCTCTTTGTGTCTGATGATGCTACTGCCAAAAGTAGGTGTGCTGCTTCCTTAATTGAAACAAAACGATTTTTTTTTTGGATTCACACCCTTTGCACTGCGATGACTGGTGATGATTGTATGCGCGCGGTCTTCACAAAGTGTCAAGCCTATCTTTTGAACGATGAAAACACCAAACCCATGTCAATGCGTCGTCTTCGTTCAGCTTCTGCCTCACATCGAGCGCTCCGGTGGCATGCAGATGCGGCACCACACTACCCACCCATGACAGGTGTGATATTTTTGCATGTCCCTCCCCGGGCTCGCCATACAATACCAGCAACAGAAACACTGATCCATCAATCAAAGCTCATTAAAATGAACAACCGTGGAGGAATTACCGTCACATCAAGCGAATGACGCAAGAATCTCTTGGCGCGCTGCATCCGAGACATTAGACAACACACAACCTAAACCTACTCCATCAATTTCCATTTCGGTCCAGCTCCAGCATCCAGCATTGAGAGAGAGAGAGAGAGAGGACGAATTTACATGTTCATCAAGGTTGCACACCTCTTGATTAAAATTCATCGCGAGAAGAGGCCACCTCAGCCAGCCTACTGCGGACCAACTGGCAACAACAGATGCAAGACCTTTGAGATCAATCAGAGCAGATAATGGGGCTTGTGTTAGGCTTTCGTTATTAAAATGCGCGGTGGATCACATCACATGGAACCGCATGTGTTATGTGTATACCTATGTCGAATCAGAGCGCCAGAGCCAGACAAAGCGGATACCAGCTCGCCGCAGCGCACAGGCTTATTTTGAATTTTGGTCGACATAAACGACGACTGGCGATTGATTGACGATCATTTAGAATCTCGACCTGTTACACTTTTAATTTCTTTATTGCTTCGGCGCGGCAGCGGCGTCTCAATGCCAAGCCGATCTTATCCGATTGCACCTGAACCGCGTACAAGAACCGCATCGTTTAATCGGCGCTCGATCGCGATCGTTTAGGTTTTGGATGCGATCGATCTTGCTGCTGTTGCAGCAATTACAGTCACACACACACACACAATGTTGTGTGTTGTGAAGAGAATTGTTACCGTTATTTTTGGTTTTCTGTCCTTGTTGCTAGTTGTGTATAGATAAAAGCAATTGTGCCGGCTGCAGCACGATCCGTCAGTCAAAATTTGCCTCTGCAAAGCGCTTACGTAATTTTGAAAAATTTGTAACATATGTCGCGCGGCAGTCGTCCTGGTTACCATTCTTACGGTCTACCCAGAGAGCCTAGTACCTTGTACTTCGTTTACTTAGTTTTTCCGAAAAAATTCGCGATCGTTATACATTTGGAGCAGCATAGCGGCAGTAGTAACAGCAGCAGTGGCAACAAAAAAGATCGCGTAATTGATCCGTAGTGTTGTAGTTTTGCGAAACGGAATAACACAGAGACACACCGGACGGACGGACGAATGGACGAATGGACAGACGGATGTAAAGAAGGCAACTGCGCAGGAGCCCCCATTTCGGTCGGTGTGCTCTGACTGACCTCGTTTCAGCCGTTTGAGTTATTGTCTCTGCAGATACTCAACATAAATAGATTTCTTTGAAATGCACAGCGCTCGTATTCGGATGTGTGTTTTCTTTTCAATCGGTCGTTTGGGCAATCACCAGAAGTTATCGAAATTTGACGATCGTATTGGCAACGTGAGAAAATTACAGCACACATGCTCTGCTCATTGGGATGCCAATTTAGGAATATGGGGTTCTTTTGTGAACTGGGACGACATCGACAGTCGTCGACTACACAAAGCGCGAGTGCATTATTTGCGGAAAGCATGTTGACGTCTTTTATCTGCGATCTGAGAGATTGAGCAGAGCGCGCGAGGAAGAATGAGTTATGCCGGGCTGTCGCTCATGAAATCGAACACCTGAGTGTTGGTGCTCAACATCTGATTGGCTTACATGTTTGGTGGTTTTTCTAACAAATGCTGTAAATAGTCGGGTAATGGCCTAAGGAATTGGCTATTTACTACAACAGACCGACCGACCGACCGACCGACAACGTGGGTTAAGTAAACCATTGCTGGTCGCTGGCGCTGGAACGTGCAACGTGGTAATGTTGTGCATTTCTAATGCAATCAGTGTGTTAATTTGACAAATACCTATTGAAGTTTTTCTGGTACGTGACATCGATAGATACTTAGGCGCAGAGTGCGGATAATTGCGAGGACTAATTTGAGCGGATGATGGAACGTGTGATGAAGAATGCTGGGATTTCGATTAAAGTCGCTTTATTTTTAAAGACAGTCATTTTACATTTAATCACCATCGGTCCAATTGCCGGTTGCATCAGTTTGAATATGAAAATTAACTCGGTGAGGAGTTGACAGATTTGCCAAGCAATCAGCAGGTCGCATGCACCAATCACACTGGAGCGGTGTCTTCATATAATCGGATCGGAAAATATTGCCGGTAGATGGAATGGAAGGCGTATAGAACGTGCCATAGGGATAAGATACCTATCTACATGTGACAAACGGAAAAAATTTCGCCACATCCTCGGAGAGCTTATCCCACCAGTAAGAACTGAAAATGACAAAAGTGCGACATGACAAGCGTAACTATACATAAACTCCTTGCCAGCAGAAGCAAAGCAAGCAGCGAGGGTTCAGGGAAATAAACCCCCGGGAACTAACTCCACTGAGGGACTCAGTTCCCACCTAGTGGGAAATAAAACCACTTTCGTGAAGTGGACTTAGTTCCCATGTAAGGTGGTAAATGAATTTCGAAAACTGAGAGTGTTTTTATCAAAGGGCACGGTAGTGCCCCAGCCAAGTTCTCTAGTAAAGGCACTTACTCTTTTTACAGGAACAAACTCAGGCTGTTTTCGACCCCCCTCTAACTTCGGAACCAATTAAGCCAAAAACTTCAAACTTGAAACATTTACCAAGCTAATTAAAAAGGACCATCTCACCACCATTTTATCTCTATAGCATTAGTGGTTCTCAATATACAGGACTTCAAAAATCGCAAAAACCGTAACTGACTCACTCACTCACTTAGATGATGATCATCAAAATTATGAAGCACTTCCGGCCATCCTAGAATCGTGAAATTTCGCAGAATGCTACATCCTGTGGTGCATACACTGGGAAATTCTGTATATTTATTTTTTGAAAATACTGTATGAACAAAATTCTGTATTTTAGAATTCTGTATTTCAAAATACTGTATTTCCAAAATGCCGTAAATGCAAAATTCTGTTTTCCGAAATACTGTTTATGCTCCAATAATTCTATACTTTGAAAAAGCGTTTGCATAACAAAAAGCAAGCTTTAATATAATTTTTAAATGTTATTGAGAACAAAATATGTAAAATAAACTGAAATTCAGGTGCCTACATAATTTAACAAAAACATAAGCCAGAAGACAGTGGCAGTGGCGTGGTGACCAAGTGGCAGGTGGCATAGGAGTGTTGTGAAGACGGCGCGGCGACGGAATGGAAGTGGTTTAGTTTAAACTAGTCATATCATATTGTAGGGCCAGGGGCTGGTGACGACGTGGATTTTTACATTACAACTGCGTATTTTTGTTTACCCGGAAACTAAAAACATGCGAAACGACCAAGAATTAACAGGTACGACATTTTAAGAACTGATGAATTCGTGGCACTATATGTTGTTTTCCACTTAAATCCCTTTCATACCACTTGCCGCCCATCCATCGCCACACCACTCCTATGCCACCGCTACGCCACTGCCTCACCACTTCGGTGCGCGCCTTGTCTAAGAGTAAACTTAATACTTCAAAGAAATAATATGAGTTACTGCATAAAGATAACCACAAGTTCTAAATTGATGCAAATAAAAATTCCTTAAGGCAAGCGCTAAAGGTAAAGCTTTGATTGCCGTAGCAAAATTCTAAAGGTATTCGTCGCACTTTGTTGTCATCTATATTGACATTCACGAAGACAATAAATTATACAAAAAATTGAATTATACAAGAATTCTGTATTTTAAAAAAATGTTTTTTTTTTTTAAATATAGAATTTTGCTCATACAGAATTTTGAAATACAGAGTTTTGTTCATACAGAATTTTGAAATACAGAGTTTTGTTCATACAGAATTTTGTGCATACAGAATTTTGAAACACAGTATTTTGAAATACAGTATTTTGAAAACAGAATTTTGACCCTACAGTATTTGAACCCCAACCCTCTCATTACTTTTCGAGGCTGACTAGTTACGCACCTAATTTTTGCTGTTATATTTTTTTTTTTTTTTTTTTTCATTTTATTTTATTTTCTTCATAACTTACAGCTAAAATACAATATTTATATCTGCAGAATATGTATAACGAAAATAATAGTAATCAATCCGTAACTTAAAAGTTAGTGTGGATTGACACATCTATTTAATTAGTATTACAAAATAATGTTGATGTGGGGGAAAACATCGGTTTTACAATATTATAGTTCTTGGATTTGAAAAGTTGGGTTCATAAAAGAAAAACAAATTCAAGGAAAACAAGAAAGAGAAATCGAAAATGATAATAATACAATCGATAGCTAACAAAGTTAAATTAATAATTTATTAATAAACTACATTCAATTAAGATATTACTTGTGCTGATGTTTTTTATAGCAGATCACTTCAAAGTAACGATTCAAGGACTTCATAATTTAAGGTGAATAACCAATCTTTAACCTTTTTTAAAAACGAATTTGAATGTATGAATGTTCGAACAGAGAGTGGTAACTTATTGAACATTGAAGGGGCCATAACAGTGTAAAAATGCGAAAAATGGGTTTTGTAAACAATTGGAACATTGACAAGATGCAATGTATTTATACGAAGACTATATAACTGTGTACTTCTACTAGGAATATTACCGCTTTGCTTATAAAATTCTTTTAGTACTTTAAAAACGTAAAGGTGCCTCATTGGTAAAATATGCAGGTCTCTAAATAAGGGCCAGCTCTGATTAAAACGATTTTTGTTACAAATGATCCTTATTAAATGTTTTTGAGCTATTAACAATGGTCTGAAAGAGCTAATATAAGAACCACCCCAACTTGATATACCATACTCCAACTTAGAGTGAGCAAGACCGTAATAAATTGTCTTTAAAACTTTTCTGGAACAATGTTGTTTGATGAGATACATTTTGCGCGTTACTAGCAACATGTGCGATTTAATGCTTTGAATATGATCTTTCCAATTCAAGTTATGGTCAATTAATACTCCAAGGTATTTATAGTGTTGAACTGATTCAATTTTAAAACAATTTTTTGAACACGGAGAACTACGATTAAAATTACATTTTCCACAACTATGAACAGGGAAACAGAATTTTTTACAATCATGAGCATGAAAGCATAGATTAAAATCGTTCAAAACGTTATTTGATATTTTGAAGGACATGAGTTTTGTTTTCTCGCTAATTATCAGTTTATGTTCCGTAAACCATAGTCTTAAGGTTTCTAGATCTTCCGAGATCTTTGCAATACATTCGTATCCCGTATCAAACTGGTATGTAAAGGCTATATCATCTGCAAATGCAGTTGATGCTCCATTTAAACTCAGTTCAAAAAGTGAGTTAATATAAACTAAAAACAGCACAGGACCAAGAACTGAACCCTGTGGTACACCATTTTTTAAAACACGAGAGTCACTAAAACTGCCATTTACGTTAACTTTTTGTTTTCTATCTCTGAGATAAGATGCAAACCACTTGTGGATTACTCCTCTAAAACCAGCATTGAATAATTTTTTTAGGAGCAAGTCATGGTCAACCATGTCAAACGCTTTTGTCATGTCAACAAAAAGAGCCATGGTAGATTTGCTACAGTTAATACCTTCATACAACTGGCTACAAACTCTTAGGATAGCATCCTCGGTTGACATTCCTCTTCTGAAACCAAACTGATTACTACTAAAAAACTGAATTCTGTCTAAAAACGACAATATGCGTGATTTGATAAGTTTTTCAAAAATTTTCGAAAACGATGGTAGTAGGGAAATGGGTCTGTAGTTGGACATATTTTTCTTATTACCTTTTTTAAAAAGTGGTATAACTTCAGCGACTTTTAGCTGTTGTGGGAAACAACTATTTTGAACACTTAGATTGAACAAGTAACATAAAACGTCCGCCACATAGAAGCACATTTTTTTCAACATATATAAGAGAACTTGGCTCTTTTTTTTACATTTATGTTTTTGGTGTGATTTCCCTTTCAGTATACACAATTTCGAACATACTGCACATCTGACAGTAAACCCAAGCAGGGGGGTTGCATACGTATTAAACTGTTGAATGTGTATATGTACTAAGTACCCATAAGAAAGTGGAGTTAGTTCCAACATTACATGGGAAATTTGTAAGACATATTGTCAAAGTTCTGGCTCAGTTGTGGGTGCTCAACGTTTGATCACCAGAGACCAACAATTGTAGAGAATGACCAATTCCGAACATAACTTCCTTGTCCAAGGAGGGTTGTCTGGTTTTAAAAACCGGAATCGCCAAACGTAAAATATAAAATGCAAAAAAATCGCCAAATTTGAAAATTTTCCACACCAAATTCAAAAACCAAAAAAATCAAATAAATTCGTGCAATTCGTAATTTTTACGTAAAAAAAACTTTTTTTTTTCTCCGAGGCAGGTGGAAATTTTCTAAAGACACTATGAGCACAGTAAGCACGTGCTCATAGTAGTGTGAGATTTTTACTCACTAAAACCACCTCCCACAAATTTGTTTCGTACTGCAACTAAGTTATGACTTATCAAGCAATTTTTTTATCACGAAGTTATACACGTTTGGCAGGCAACATTCCGGCGATAGTTCCTGCTCGTTCCGCAATTTTAACGGGGTTATGATAATTATCGGGCTAAGTCGGAAGGTTTAGTTCGTTGTAGACGCCGCAATAAATTTGTTTCATCAAGAATTTCCAAGACCGAGGTATTAACGTGTCCTAATAGTCGATTTCTATGCTTTCGAGCGCAATTTCTCGTTTCATCTTTAACCGTGGGAATTCCGAGATCTCTATGAAGATCTTCATTTCTAATATACCACGGTGCACTGACGAATGATCTTAACACTTTATTTTGAAAAGTTTGTAAAATATTTAGATTTGTGTCACTGGTACAACCCCATAACTGTATACCATACGTCCATACAGGCTTAAGCACTTGCTTATATAATAAAAGCTTGTTCTCGAGGTTTAGCTTGGAATATTTTCCGAGTAACCAATAAAGTTCTCTATAATATTTGTTTTTAAGTTCTTCGCATTTCTTTTTTACATGCGGTTTCCATTTCAACTTTGTGTCGAGAGTCATTCCGAGGTATTTGGCCTCATTTGCAAACGGAACTTGGGCCGTATTTATAAAAACGGGCAAATAATTTGTTTGCTTATATGTATGTAAAATCCACGTGAACCGATTTCATTTCGTTAAGAGCGATCCTCCATGATTTTGCCCATTCATTGACCCGGTTAAGCGCGCCAACTGCTAGTATGGCAGTGTCATCGGCAAAAGTGGCTACGGTAGTACCTTCTATTTGCGGTATATCACGCGTAAATAATAAGTATAGGAGTGGCCCAAGGACGCTTCCTTGCGGCACACCTGCCGTTATTTCTTTAAATTCGGAATATTCGTTTCCGTGTTTGACACGAAAGAGTCTTTTCTCTAGATACGATTCTAGGATTTTCCACAATCGTTCGGGGAGAACTTGTCTTAATTTGCACTTGAGACCTTCGTGCCACACCTTATCAAATGCTTGCGAAACGTCCAAGAACACGGCAGAGCAGATTTTATGCACTTGATCGATCGTCGAATGTTTGCTTCTAAACCCGAACTGGTGGTCAGGTATAAGACGGTTTTCTTCTATAATCGGTTGTAACCGTTTGAGTCTCAAAAACTTTCGAGGTTATTGGAAGAAGAAAAAAACTTAATGCAAATTCCCCAAGCTCCTGGAACTCTGGCTGTCGTAAGGTATTTGTAATTTTGTACACCTTGTTCCAAAACTTCAAAACGTCTTCTTCGGGAAGGAAAGGCGAACAGAATTTGATTCGCATTAGTTTTGCTATAAGTCCTCTGGAAATATGTTATCGGGATGCTAGTTTCAAAGTGTGTTTGTTTTATGCTTTCCTCGCGATTGCCAAGGTTTCAAATGAAGTGCATTAGTTGTCTCATATGTTACATGTCTCAAAATGTGTCGCACGTCGAGGAATAACTAAGTTCCTCAGAATATATGCCTATATTATTACTATTAGCGCTATATTATTACCTTAACAAAATATTCTCTGCAACAAATAGGTATGTACCTACATTATATGTCGCATTAATTGCTGAGTTATTTATTATTATAGATCACTGTTATGAGAATGATTACATTTTTTAAAGTTATGTTCCATTTTCGTTGGCATGTTGCAACACTGTTCACTAGAACCTATATCTTCTTTTTGGCAGTGGACAGGGTGTAATTTTTATAGTTAGAGTCTTTGCTCCTGATAGTGACCTGATCAGCATAAATTTGACCCCTGCGGGTGACTGCAATTATGCCACTGATTGGTTGCTTTACAACGAAACTGGTTTCTGCTTTATAGGACAATGGAAAGGAATTCGAATTCGAGTGGAATTCGAGTGTCGCTCCAGGAATTGGAATTCCTTTCTTTAATGAATTATTGAATTGACTTTCTGTATTTGTTTGGGTATGCTCTGCTGTTTTCAAACTTAGACCAGTATCAAAATGTACACAACATCGTTGGACTCCATTCCATAGTTTGGATCTTTGAAGAAGACTCTATTCACACAGTAGCTATAGTTATCATTTTACGGAAACGAGTGCTTTAGCCGGTATTTTTATTTGAAAAAAAAAAAATATATATATATATATATAATGCATTACCAATTGACCAATTGACCAGCGTTTTTCATGTTTACCAGTGATATAAACCATCGCCAATCGTGCAGTGTTTGTATTTTGTGTTGCAAATACGACTATCAAAGAAGAAAAAATTTCGGTTGGATTGGATTCCGCTTTCTTTCACTAGTAGTAGAACTAGACACTGACGCTTCCAAGGCATAGAAAAAACGCAGTATACGCATGCAGCTGTGTAGACAGTTCTTAAACTATTTACCAATATAAGACGGATTGTATTTTTTTTAGTAGCTTAGCGTAGTGGTGGCGTAATATATAGTACTAATGTTCTTTTTAGTGTCCATATTAGATTTTACGAACTCAAAATTGCGAAATTTCCAAATTTAATTATATTTTGAAAATTACAGAATAGTTTAAAATGATTTATTATTTAGGCCCAAAGTCCCGAAGGTTTACAATTGACTGCCGTTAAACATGCTCGGAGGCGCCCGGCCCTCTCGAAGAAGTTACATAGGTAGGTACCTATCTATTATTAAATTGTTTTTAAAAATCACAAAAAAAGATGCTTGCTGCACTTAACTGCCTGGAAGGGGGAAGTGGGATTAACCCAGTTTTAAATTGCTGGTCGTTTGCGTATCGAGTCCAAGAACGCTGATGACTTATTCGAATTCGATATCAAACTAATATCAATTTCACCTTTGGGACTTAGTTTGAACATTTAGGGCGAGTGTAGTTGCCACAGTAGCACTTTTTTGTTTTGTTTTGTTTTGTTTCATCGCCAATGTCACAAACCAGTAAGAATAGACCGCCGACTTCCCGTGCACCTACCCGTTTCCCTCCGGAAGAAATTACCCTGTCTGTGAATACGTGTAAATGTCAAAATTAATGGCGGCAATGATTTTCCATGCTAGGATTTTTCAAGTATGCGTGCGTTAATGGCGCTCCTTTGATTTTGTACAGCACCAATACACGAAAAATCCTGGGCCCGCCGGCAGCTTGTAGGCAAAGTCCGTTATGTGGGAGGAGTCGACGGTCTATTCTTACTGGTTTGTGGTGTAGATCGTGTTCAACCAAACACCAATATGGTATGCGTAGATATGGCCGTGTGGGTGTGGTGACATTGACAATGGTGTATGAGATGGAAAAGAAGGTTAAATGTTATTTCACTACTTTTTGCGAAGTTTTTCTTTATTCGATTTCACAAACAACGTTGAACGTCTTTATTTTTTAATATGCCAACAGACACTGGCTACCACTACCGTCACTTTGGGTTTCTTTCTAATAAACTATTCCATAAAATTTCAATCAGCAAGTAGATTAATATCTATTCATATGGGCAGATTCCACGCCCCTCAAATGGAAAATTTTTAATTTTTGATATTTCTCCTTTCGTACAATGCAACTCCTGCCGCTCTACCAAATTTCAACGTTCTACGGCAATGGGAAGTGGCCCAAATAAATAATGAAATGACCGATTTTCAAAAGTGAGCGGATACCATGCCTCCTGAATAGAGAATATAAAATTTTAGTTTTTTTTCTTTCTGTACACTGCAAGTCCTACCGCTCCACCAAATTTCAACATTCTACGGCAATGGAAAGTGGCCCAAATTACCTAAATAATAACCAATTTTCCAAAGTGGGCGTATACCACGCCTCCTGAATGGAAAATCTCAAGTTTTGGACTTTTTCCAGTGTATGTATGCACCACAGGATCTAGCATTCTGCCAAATTTCGCGATTCTAGGATGTCCGGAAGTTCTTCATAATTTTGATGATCATCATCTAAATGAGTGAGTGAGTGAGTCAGTTACGGTTTTTGTGATTTTTGAAGTCCTGTCTCCTGTATGTTGAGAATCAGTAATGCTATGGAGATGAAATTTGGTGAGGTGGACCTTTTTAATGAGCTTGGTAAATCTTTCAAGTTTGAACTTATTGGCTTAACTGGTTCCGAAGTTAGAGGAGGGTCGAAAACAGCCTGAGTTTGTTCCTGTAAAAAGGGGAAGTGCCTTTACTAAAAAACTTGGCTGGGGCACTACCGTGCCCTTTGATTTTGTGAGGTTTGATGGGAGAGCATGGTGATATTTTTTGTTGTGCATCTCGGTCTCGGTCGATGTCATGGAGGATGGAGGGTTGTGCTCTGGCCTCTATCCCCACGATCATCGCATTGTTTCATATTCGTTGTATCGTGTTCGTGTTTGCATTTTTGTTCCACGTGTGCTCTCTCTGTTCATTTGAATTATTACGAGTTGGGTGGGGCCGATGATTTTGCAATTAAATATCTTGTTCGCATTTTTAGGGGGTAGGTTAGTAAAGGTACATATATATATAGGTACTACATAGTTAGTTTTCGAAGATCCAAGTAGGCTTAGGTCGAAACTGACGAGTGACGACGACCGACGCGAAGTTAGGGAACATTACCTTAACTATGCATGCATATTATTATGAACTAACGTACGGAACCTTCGGTGCGCGAGTGACACTTGCACTTGGCCGGTTTTTTATTTAATTAACAAGGGTTCAGTTACTAAACCTGAGTACATCTTAAGTGGGTATGACTTTAAACGTAAAATTCGCTGAAACGACTCTGAGATTCTGCGAGATTCGCAATAAACGAGAAAGTTTCGTGCGACCCAGTCGGGCACATTTTTTTTTTACGAAATTCGTTGGTACGGGAACAATATTTTTTTTGAAATGAACATGTTCAAATTTTAAACTTTTATTTCCTTACTTTTGACACATGGATTTTGTATATGATGGCTTTTGTAAACCGAGCTTCCGTCAGAGATCTAGCGGCAGCGGCAAAGTGACATTAGCCCCGATTTGAATTCATATTATTTCATCTTCATGAGAGTCAAAAGTGCCTATTTTGTGCATATTTATTAATACACTATAATTTAAATAAACAAATACAATGTATATTAATTACTATCGCAAAATAGTTACAAAATTAAAAAAAAAAAACCTTTTTGAAAGTTGTATACTGATTGAAACAGTTTTACTCGTTACAATTGCCAATGTTAGGCTGCGGTTCCGGTGAAAGCGAATTTTACTCGCGCGAACTTAGCGAATGTAAGCGAATAAAACTCGCAAACTTTGCGCGAACAGAGTGGTTCCGGTGCAAGCGAGTTTACTCAAGCGAAGTAAGCGAATTTAGTGGGAACGAAACATTTATCTGCAGGAAGTACTGCTAAGTAACTTTGAGAAAGTTTTATAATGTCGTTTTGTGAAGCACCATTTTTATTAGAAAATAGCTTCTTGAAGTACAAATACATTAAAAAGCGTTGTATCTTTTGTAATTAAAAGAGGTTAGAGGTAGAGATTTTCCTTGTCCAAAAAATTAGGTTGGGTTTAAAAACTCTTGCAAGTATCTATGTAAAGGGTTTTCCAATGAGAGGTGTTATTGTGAATATCCCGCTATTTCGGTAGCTGTCACTTTTGAAGCTTTTATTCTTTGACATTTGACAAGTAGAAACTACGCCATTACTAAAAATGGAACGATACACGCTTCAACAACGCATTGAAATTATTTAAATTCACTACAAAAATTGTGAAAATCTTCACAGTTCGCAAAACTAAAGCATTTTTTGGTCGTCGTGAAGCACCTTGTCGGACCGCAATACAGAAATTGGTGGAAAAATTCGAGCTGTTGGGACAAGTTAGTGATGTGAAGAATAAAACTCGTGCACGTCGCTCAAGAACAACTGAGAATATTGCTGTTGTAGCCCAAAGTGTTAAAGAAAACCCAGGTTTGTCCATTCCTCGTAGTTCTTTGGAATTGGGCATTCCACAAACGTCATTACACCGTATTTTGCATAAAGACTTGGGTCTTAAGGCTTATAAAGTTCAGTTAACACAAGAACTCAAGCCGTCCGATCATCAACAACATCGTGTCTTTGCTGATTGGGACCTTGAAATGCATGAAAAGGATCCGGAATTCCATTCGTGAAGCTATCGAGGACATAGGGCAGCCACTTTGCGATTTGGTTATGGAAAATTTCATGAAAAGGATATGGTCCTGTAAGCGTGCTCGTGGTGGCCATTTGGCTGATGTTGTTTTTCATTATTAACGGCATACCTTCCTCTTTATTATGAAATAAACATCCGATCATTTATCTCAAAAAATGACATTTTTCTTTGAATACCAAAATAACACCTCTTATTGGAAAACCCTTTACTTATGAACAAAGGAATTATATAATATAATAAAAGATCAAGAGCTCCGCTTCCAACAATGTTCGTGTTTTATTCGCAATTGAATTTATCTCTAGATAATTATTTGACAATTAATGACATTAATGATTCTATGTTTGTTTGTCTTTTTGGTCTGAAACTCTACTCAATGTCGTGTTTTGTATTATATAATTAAAAAATATAGGGATTTTTTCTAATACCTTATGTATATGTTGAATGTTATAGAATGACTCCAGATACATTTCACTATATTTTGACAAGTATAGAAAATCAGTACGCAACTAAGATGCATACAAATCAGTACACAAGTAAGCAAAGCACAAATCTTACTTAAAAACATATCTTGAATTCGCTTTACTCACGCGAGTAAAATAGAAAAGAAACTATCGCACATTTTACTCGCTTAGTTTCGCAAAGTTCGCGCGAGTAAATTTTGAGCTCGAGTGAACAACTTTATTCGCGCGAACACAACATAGGAAATGCATACTAAAATGATTTCAGCGAACTTTGCGAATTCGCGCGAGTGATATTCGCTTACATTCGCTGGCACCGGAACCGCAGCCTTAAAAGAACACATCTAACGAAGTTAAAATAAGAACAACAAACCAATCAGAAAGAAGTACTTACATACTTAATCGATCTAACCCGAAAGACAATAATGATAAATATAAAACTAAAACAGCGAAATACGAGGGAGTTAAATATATTCTCGGTATGAGGGGGATACTCCAAGAATATGACTAAATAATTTTTGGATTTTAGTAATTCCATTATTCAAGTGTTTTACTGTAAAATTTCATTTGGCTGTTGAACCTAATCGCAATGGCTGGGGTGGCCAAGATAACGAAAATTGAGCGCCGAGCTGTATTGTAAGGAATTTTTGGGGCTGTGTAGGGAAGATCCGGTAAGATTTTTTAATACTGTTACTGGGGGCGAAACGTGGGTTCATCATTATGACCCTGAAAGCAAACAGGAGTCTATGCAGTGGCACAAAAAGGGCACAGGTCCCCCGAAGAAGTTCAAGGTCCCTCCGTCTGCTGGGAAGATGATGGCTACAGTGTTTTGGAACTCAAAGGGAATTTTGCTAATAGAGTACAAAAAAAAAAAGGTGAAATCATAAACGCCACATCCTACGCATCAACTTTGCATCATTTACGGGAAGAAATAAAGAAAAAAAGACGGGGGTAAACTGGCTGCTGGAGTCTTGCTTCTTCACGACAACGCTCCGGTGCATACGGCTCATGTTTCTAATGCCCAAGCCACAATGGCGCTTTGCGGCGTGCGTGCGTTGACAGATAGAGTAGAACCAATGCTTTCATATGGTGCAAGCCAGAATGCGGCTTCAGGCTTCGGGTCGCGTTGTGATCGTAAATATCGTAAAGTTCAACGCGGCGCCCAAGTAGAGCAACTTTCTACTTTCAGTGGCGTTGGACGGCTTTGACGTTTTCTTTCGGTTTGGTTTGTTCGATTTGATAATATTTAAAGTGTTAGAGCATATGCCGTTCATTGTTGGAGTTGCATGGATTCACTTAGGTACCTACTCGTTTTTAGTAGTCTATGAGGTTTTTTCAATACAAATTAATTATTTTACTGTGTGGAAATGACGAATATTATTTTTGTTGTAATGCTACTAGTGATTTCTTTAGATTGTTGATAAAAAAAATATGTGCTCAAATGTAATGTACACGCTTTTGATATTTAAATTTTGTCTGAAACTCTATTCTTCATACAATTTATTAACGAGATAAACATTTTTGCTTAGAATATTTATAGTTTCTTTTTCTAGTTGAGGGTAAATCTAATTTCCTGCGATGTGCAAATGATAGGTATTATTTTATTACTTGGTTTACCCGCCGAGGTTTGCTCGTGCCAATGAATTGCATTGCTTAGATATATTTTTTATTGTCCATCGGAATATGCGCACCTTAGTCCGACTTTGACCCAACTTCACGGGCATTCTCTGGCCAATAGATATCGAAGATATCTGTAAATTTAAACTCAATCGGTAGGGTTTGAAGTCCGTACATGAGAACATAAAAAAATGTCTGGACAAGACAACGAAGATCTTCGCGGAAATATAGCAAGAAAATTACCCTAATTAGGACATAAAATCCTTTCAATATGATTGTCCGATGGGTGACCGGATGTGGTAAAAACCCAGCGAGCGACGAGAAGCAGTACCTGTGATCGCAATCGTCCGAATGTCCAGCATACCACCAGATGTATACATAGATATAATTGAAAAAAAAAAAAAAAATATAAATATAAATTGAAAAATCAAGTAAATCGTCGGTATCCATATTTGAGAATTTATTAATAGGGGTTTTTTTTAAATAGCCAAACCAAGTTTTTAAAAAAATTGCACTTCTCTATTTAAGTGACTGAACTTCTTTCCACAGCTCAGATAAATGCTGTCCATTTGGTAATATTGCTCACTTAAATCGTTTTACAAGAAGTATTCCACAAAGTAATCAATTCACAATTTTAAGGGAAGGGGTTTTCGATGTAATTTACCCATATTTTCTCAACTAAACTAAAAACCTACCTGTCTCGCCTGAAACGCCTTTCATGTGAAGGCCACCTGTGTACATTGAATGCACAGGCAATTCTTCCACAAAAATATTCCACGACAATAAAAGTGAAAATACATTTTATTGATAGAGTAAGTTAGGGTAATATGGAATACTGCTTTTTTATTGTGAAATTACACCCACATTTTTTGGACCAAAGTTCTCATAAGCGTTTTAAAATGACCTATGTCTATCCAGGTACCTAAGCCAAACTTTGCAGAACATTAACACTTACCAATTTTGAGCTATGGATTTTTATGTAAAAAATGCAGATATCTTAATTCCACAAAATGTGCGGGTTATATGGAATATTCCATATTACCGAGATTTATTTGAATATGGAATATCCCATATTAGCCACATTCGATAATTGTTCCTTTTTCTAATTTATTTTAATTATTTATTTTTAATTATATGAATGTATTTTCACAATATTTACAAAGATATTGCGTTTTGAACCACTTTTTGTGCTGGATTGAATGCTTTAGTATTTGTCATAACAAAGAAAAAAAGTGACGGCAATATGGAATACTATTCCATATTACCAACATTAGCTATTCCATATTACCTCATTTTCGCATATTTTTGAAAAATAGTAAAAAGTCACATACCACTCATAATTCTTTTAAACAAAAAGCAATATATGGACGTCCAATTTAACTGCTTTGGAGAGCACAAGTTTTTATATCCAATTTCTTATTAAAAATATTTTTTTTTATTTACAAACATCACAGCATGAAAAGTTTTGGTTGCAGCAGTTTTTTAAATTTAATTTTCTTTTTGTCAGTTTGACAGATATTTGAAATCGAGTTCAAGATTACCAAGATTTCGTACAAAATCTAAGTTCTGAGTGTAAATAAAAATATGTCGGTGTAGTAAATACAGAGAAACGGGGGTATTCCATATTACCCACGTATTCCATATTACCCTAACTTACTCTATTTATTTATGAATTTTTTTTACTATTTTGAACAAATTTCCTCTTAATTCGTGCATTAAAATAGCAATTATAAGCAAAAAGGAGTAGTTGCATTCTGCTCTGAATTCGTACATAACGTACGTACGCAACATAAACCAAACAGAACTTTCAATCTCTCCTACTCTAATCTCTCAACGCGCCAACGCTCTGAAGCGCCATTTAGTTTTGGAAAAGTGCGGCTTGCGCGCGTTGACATAAAGTACGGTAAAGTTTCTAAAACGCCTGTCAACGCACGCAAGCGGCAAAGCGCCATTGTGAATTGGGTATAAGGCTGCATTGCGAGATTGTGGTTTCGAAGAGATTGAACACGCACCCTATAGTCCGGACCTTGACCCTAGTGATTATTTTTTGTTCCCAGATTTAAAAAAAAAATCTTCGTGTAAAGCGATTTACCGATGATGAGGAGCGCAAGGCCGCAATAAATGAACATTTTGAAGAGAAGGATGAAAACTATTTTTTTGAGGGTATAGAAAAGTTAATCTCAAGATGTAATAAATGCATTACCTAATGTAAGAGGAGATAATATTGAAAAATAAAAATATTTTTAATTAGATTCGCGTTTTTGTTCATGTCGATACCGACAATATTTTGAACTCCCCTCGTACACATTTAAACCTTTATTGTATTCCCACTGTAAACCTGTTAACTTATGGAAGGCAACAATTTCACTCTGATTAATGGCTTCACACCTCTCGAAAAATGTTACTATAATTTAATTATTAACAACACCTGTTAGTCCAAGAGTCCAAAAATACCAAAAGCAAATAGAAACAATTTTCATTGTTCTTCATGTGAACGCCCAGACAACCACCTATATTACTCATCAGATCACGATCTCAATTTAAGCTACACCTTTTGACATAGAGCTAACAAAAATCCCGTGGTCGCTGCCGAATCAGAGTCTTTAGCGCCCTACGGCAAATCTCAGGTTAGTTATAGCCTCCTTTCGCCTATCAAGCGATTCTAATTACTAAGACCCGTGCTGAAATCACTGAAACGGGGACCGCAAAGCGCGCCAACGAAAACCAATCATAGCGTCGCGTTTACGATACTGCCAAGTGCCAGCCGACTGATGGAGTTGAACTTGCATCGCGAGCCGATGAAATGATTTATTTGATAAATCCACTCATATAGTGGATGCGCGAGATTAGATCTGGATTTCTGTGCACGAACTACCGGCGGAATTCGGGAAGCTATGATGATGTGATGATACGCCAGTGCACGCTGTTGCAAGCGCTGCGCTTGTGTGTAGTCTCAATTAGTAATTATTTTCACTTAATGGCCGTTTGGGCGACACATTTCTAAGAGAAAGAGAGGCGAGCGAATGAGAGACATTCCTGCGCTGGCACGCATGCGTCACAATCAATTAAATGTAATTAACCGTGATCGAGAAGTTATGCACGACAACTGACGGCGCGGCGCGGCGCGGCGGCTAGATACCAACCACTGGGAGGGGTGCCTTCACAGTTTGAGGGAAAAAAAACAAGCCGCATGCATACCCAGGTGGAGAAGAAGAAGATAGACGCATTCGCGAGCTTTTGTTGTCATTCAAAAAGCAATTGATGGAATAGTCTGCGCTCTATAGAAAGAGGCTGGTGGAATTGGATTGGAACTTCTAATGAGAGACGTGAACGTGAGTCGAATGTGTACACAATGAACTGTTAGAGAAATGTACACTCGTAGCTACGGGTAGTAAAAATTTCTTTGACTACAGACATTGTAGGTACTACAATGTTGCGTTTGCGTGGCCTATTGCAGGTGGTCTGAAGGTCGACAGCGATTTTAATGGTGGCTCCACTGTGGGTGCGTGAACTTGACACCCTGAAAGTTCAATAAATTACGTATTTCCTTAGAGTTCCAAATGGGTTGGTGATAAGGTTGCCAGACGGCCGGGACTCGCCGGGATTGTCCAGATATTTTAAGCGGTGTCCAGAGTCCCGGTTAAAAATGAGTTATCCAGTCAAAATTCCCGGCAAAACTTATTTTTCAAATTCCATCATTTATTAAAAAATGTGTATGTAACATGCATGCACTGAATTGAAAAACTTGAAGTAGCTGATATCATTCGTAATTGGAATACCCGTTAGTAATGCGTTTAGCGAAATAGTTTTCAGTTTATTGAACGACCTATATACTAAAAAAAGAAACCGAAAGTCATTTGACTGAATAAAGGCCGATTTATTAATTCGGTTGAATTTTGACGAAAGCTGTCTAAGTTGTAAGTCATTTTTAAATACGCCTGAAGGCACTAAACTTGTAAATTCTGTAAAAGCCAACACTAAATATATGAGAGGCTCAGGCGCTCTCAGGTTTGACTAAAAATACTTCAGTCAAAGGTCGAAGTTGGAGGGTTTTATTTCGACCTTTGACTGATGCATTCCTATACCCTTATAGGAGCGACTGAACTTCGATGTTTGACTGAAACATTATATGTAAATGTAAATCATATAGCTGAAGAGAAATGTGATTGAAAACTTAGTTTATTTTTGTAATTCTTGTTTGTTTTTTATTAAAATAAATACGCTTATTTGCACATTAATAAAACAAATTATTTAGATACCTTTTTTTAGTGTAAACAAAAATAAAATAGTCGAATTTTGAAATGTCCAGACAAGTCCCGGAATTTCCACACAATGTCCAGATATATACTGATTTCGAACTGGCAACCCTAGTTGGTGATGATATCTCCTTTTCCAAAATCGCCTTTCCAAAATCGCCTTTCCAAAATCCCCTATTCCATAATCCCCTGTGCTGGAATCCCATACTCCAAAAGTATTCATGTAAATGGGAGATTTTGGCATAAGGGATTTTGTCCCGGAAGATTTTGGAAAAAGAGATAAAACAAGTAAAAGTGTTATCATCGGGCTGGCCGATGCTTTAATACCTTCCACTGCATACCTAAAAGTCATGCAAAATATTTGCCATGCGAGCTAGTACCTATGTACTGTACACGCATGGGTATAACATTGGGGCCAGATTATGTAAGACGAAAACGATTGAACGTTTTCGTTTTGACTAAACCTGTCTCTATCATATCTGTGGCAATAGACAGAGACTGCTATTGTCGAAACGAAAACGTTCGATCGTTTTCGTTTATTGGTTTTGTATGGGAGGTACCAGAACTACTTTACCGACATAGCCCATAAACCCAACAAAATTTCATTCACTTAAGTGGATTCGTTTGGACGCTATCGTGTTTTCAACAGACAGAGGGACACATGGGTCAAATATTATCTTTGTATGGGAGGTAACAGAACTACATGACCGACATGGACCATTTTTAACACCAACCTGACGACCGTAAAAATAATACCTCTCACAAAATTTCATTCTCCTAAGTCGATTCGTTTGGACGCTATCGTCATTTCAAAAGACAGAGAGACACATGGGTCTAATAGTGGTTTGTCTGGGAGGTACCAGAACTACTTGACCGACATAGCCCATTTTCAATGCCAACCTCACGACGGTAAAAAGAAGTCCTCTTACAAAATTTCATTCTCCTAGGTCGATTCGTTTGGACGCTATCGTGTTTTCAACAGACAGACAGACAGACAGACAGACGGACATGGCTAGATCGATTCAGAATGTGATCCTGATTCATAATATATATACTTTATAGGGACTCCGGTGAATCCTTCTTGGCGTTACAAATGTAATGACAAAGTATATACCTTCCTGTGGAGGGTATAAAAAGAGAGATTATGTCCAATAAGGGATTTTGGAAAATGAGATAACGTAGGGATCCCGTTCCAAATATAGCTGGCCTAAAGTTCAAAAGTTTTTGATACAAATTTTAAGAAGCTATTTTCTTTTAGTGTGGGCGTAGTAGCGCAGTGAGTGTGCTGGACTACTGTGCGAGGGATCCCAGGTTCGATCCCCGGAAAAACACAAATTTACATCTTAAGGTTTTTTCTAATGAGCCACCTCTCACGAACGTCTGACAAACATCCGAGAGTATGACTGTCCTGAAAAAGCTTCTCAATTCAGCCGTTCGGACTCGGCATAAAATTGTAGGTCCCTTCCATTCGTTCCAAAAATAGAAACTCACACAAAACGAATGGTTGCGAGAAGCTAGGCCTTGGGTGTCTACCGCCTGTTGCGCCGCCTATTTATTTTTTTTTTTATTTTCTTTTAGTATTTTTTGAAAGTGAGGTGCTAAGAAAAAATATTGAATTTGCGTAAATTTCTTAGAATATGAAGTTCCTGATAGTTCTGAGAAAAAGGTCCTTCCTTTTGGAAAATACATAAGCCAGAAAATAATTCTTTTTATAAAGAACTGTGTTTACTCCATTATTTCTGGAGTTCTCGGTCGTCTACGCAGTCTTTACATAATATATCGTCGTCTTTGAGATTTAGTTTCATTGTACGGTTTCTTACGAAGTTGTGACCTGTTAGAGTATCTACCAACTTAGACAGCGATGACCTGTCAAATTGTAGAAGTTAGATGGTTCGACCACTGACATATTTCGGAAAAAGCTTCCGTGATACGTCACAGGTAGTTAGTCTTTTCCGCCTGTTGTTGGTTTTCATGCGAATCTTATTCTCCACTCGTTCTCTATGATTACAGAGTGGCTTGATCGACTGTAGTGCTCGATCATTATCCATTGCAGTTTGCAGACCCATTTATCGCCAGTTCGTCAGCGCTCTCATTGCCGGCTATGTCACTGTGTCCAGAGACCCAGCAGAGATTCGTGGTGGGCTGTGAGCAGAGAACCTTGAGCTCTTCGCGGCAGCTTGGATTTTATTTCAATAGCAGAGACTGCTTTTATAGCCGTCTGGCTGTCAAACATCTAAAATTTGTAATAGAGAACATCAAATGCGTTCAAGCCTTAAGTTATATTCTAGTACGTTCAAACAAATTCATCGGTCATGCGCACTGCTGTGCACAGTGCACGCACAAGTATTGCGATTTCTTTTTCACTCACAAAAGTACATTGCATATTATTCATCATCATCATGCCGCCGCAGCTGTCATTATAACAACAAATTTCACTTTTTCTCACAACAACCGCACGCGCAATTTTGTCTATCCCCATCAACTCACAGAGGTTAATGTCAGCTAACATTTTTGTTTTCATAAATTTACTTTTAAACAATAATTATTATCGAATTCGATACATTAAGAACGGAAAATGGAAAGGTAAGCTATTGATTAATTTTGGTCTAAAAAAAAAATTAGAATGCAAGGAATGTATTAACCCAACAGATGGTTATTAAAAGAAGGAAAACAACACACTTCACAATCTCCAACTTCTCCTACGAAAATCAATGAAGATTTAGAGATGCCTGAAGCTGGTGAAGAATACGATGATCATTGTGGCAATGAAACTATTGGGCTACTGGGTAAGTAATATTGCAATGTTGTATTATGAAAGTGAGTACCTAGATCTAGTAAACATCTATGCTTATTAGATTGTCCCCGAAAACGGCAAAGAAAAAACAAGAAAAAAAACATATCCATTTCGCGAAGATGGACCCAAAAGTTTTCATGGCTACAAACAGGACCCACAAGACAAGGAAAGCTGTGCAAGGTTTGCTACATACCAATTGTGGGGGGTTTGTCGCATATAAAACGACATTCAAACTGCGATTCACACCAAAAATATCTCGCGGCGTCAAAAAAATACAGCAAATATTCAAAACTTGCTAAAATCTGATGAGAAAGACAAAAAAGTGACTGAAATGGTAAAAAAATTTGAAATTTCAATGAGTTTATTTGTGGCCGAGTACAATCTACAATTCAGTTGCTTGGACCATTTAAATTCATTGCTAAAACATAATGTTGCGGACTCTCAGATAATAAACCAAATGGTAGTTAATCGCAAGAAAATCCAGCAAATAATAAAAAAAGTATTGGGGCCACACAAACACAGCTCAAATATTATTTCCGATATAACAAAAAATCTGTATTTTTCAATACTTATATAGATGAGAGCAATGACATTACTGTGATAAAAAATTTGGCAATTATTATACGAATTTTCGATCCAAAATATAGAGATATAAGGATAGCACATCCACTGGAATTTTTGAAACTTTGACAGATGTTTTTCGGGAAAAAAATATTTTTATAAAAAATTTAATTGGTTTCACTGCTGACAATTGTTCAGTGATAGTGCAAGCTAAATTAAAAGGAATAGCTCCAAAGCTAATTGTAAATGGATGTGTCTGTCGCATACTTAAATTTGGCATCCAAGGCCGCTGCAGACAAATTGCCAGAAGATACTAACAAGCTTTCAAAATGCATCAACCACCACTTTAGCAACAGTTCAAGTAGAAGAGAGGAATATAAACATTTTAAAACATAGTACCTACAACTCGATGGCTTTCTCGCCAGGTAGGTATAATTAGCTGTTATATCGATAAGTAGGTACTATAATATAATTTATCATTGTGTTTGAATATAGGCTGCGATTGAAAGAATTATTGAGCAATGGGGTGCTTTCAGCTTTGACGCATTATTTTGGCCTAGAAGACTTTGAAGCAAAATTCAAAAATAGTAAAAATAACTTTATTACCTTCAAATTAAAAAGCAAACTTATGAAGCTTTATTTCTATTTCTTATCATAGATTCTAAAAATTATTAACGATATCAATTTAGAAATGCAGTCGGAGGAGGCTAGGATTCATATTTTTATGACTCGTATGAAATATTTATTTAGGCAAATTTGCCGCAATTTCATAGTTAAACAAATAATTGATGACAGCAGTTCTGCCGATATGAATATAAACGAAAATCACGTTCCTTTAGAACAGATTTCCTGTGGGACAGCCTGTGAAAATTATTGTTCTTCGGAAAATGTGCCAGAACATGGAATACGTCAACTTAAACTACATGCTAAACTTTATTACATGTCGTTTGTTGAAGACCTCCGGAGAAGAATAAATTTCGAAGACGACGTTCTTAATTCGATAGAATATTTTTCGCCAAACAATGTTATTTCAGGAAAAACCATTATTCTATTACCAAAATTGTACTCAAAGTTTTTCCTGATGATGAAATTTCAAAAATTGATTGCGTTAATAATGAGTAGGTATCGAGCTCTGGCCGATTTGGAATATTTAAAATTTTTTAAAAATGCACCAGTTTCAAAGTTTTGGACTGTTTAGTAATGTATATGGAATAGCTCAAGGCATACTGTCAATACCACATTCTTCGGCCTGCGTGGAAAGAATTTTTTCGTATCAAAATTTAATAAAAAATAACTGCAGGAATCGGCTTCAGGTTGAAACATGTTCTGCTTCTGCCCACAAACCAGTAAGAATAGACCGTCGACTCCTCCCACATAACGGACTTTGCCTACAAGCTGCCGGCGGGCCCAGGATTTTTCATGGATTGGTGCTGTACAAAATCAAAGGAGCGCCATTAACGCACGCATACTTGAAAAATCCTAGGCCCATGGTATAGCATGGAAAATCATTGCAGCCATTCATTTTGACATTTACACGTATTCACAGACAGGGTAATTTCTTCCGGGGGGAATCGGGTAGGTGCACGGAAAGTCGGCGGTCTATTCTTGCTGGTTTGTGGTTCTGCCTTAATTAAAACTAAAAGCTTGTTGAAAAATGAAGGATGTCACAACTTTAAAATTGACAAATGTCTTATACAAAAGAATTCACAACTAATAGAGATATTTGTCGGCGCAGTAGCGCAGTGGTTAGTGTGCTGGACTGCTGTGCGAGGGATCCCAGGTTCGATCCCCGGAAAAACACAAATTACATCTTAGTGTTTTTTCTACTGCGCCACCTCTCGCGAACGTCTGACAAACATCCGAGAGTATAACTGTCCTGAAAAAGCTTCTCAATTCAGCCGTTCGGAATCGGCATAAAATTGTAGGTCCCTTCCATTCGTCCTAAAAATAGAAACTCACACAAACGAATGGTTGCGAGAAGCTAGGCCTTGGGTGTCTACCGCCTGTTGCGCCACCTATTTATTTATTTATTTTAACTTTGGGGTAGTGTGAGAGACTTTCTATAGGTACGAGTAGTTCGGCTGTTCTATCATCCCTGATAACAACGTCTCCAAAAGAAGTTAAACGATGGATAAGACTTGCCAACCTCTGTTTGAGCTGAGAAGCAAGTGCGTAATTCCGAAGAACTAAGGAGATTCTACTCATATATAAGACCTTTATTATCCCAGTCCTGCTTTAAGACGCTGAAGATTGTACTCTGACTAAAGCGGGTGAAGCTATCTTCGGTCCCGTCTACGTTGACGGTCTTTGGAGGAGAAGACTCATCGACAGATTTTACGAGCAGTTCAGCGACATCGACCTAGTCAAAAATTGGACATCAGTTCTTTAAGATGGCTGAGACAAAGAGACAGCGCAGTAGAGGAAGACCTCGCCTTAGGTGGCGCGCACAAGTCAAAGGGGACCTCAATCAACTTCGAGTAGCTACGCAACTGAAAATAGACTGTGCTAACTGGAGAAGTTAAAGCCTTGGTTCACTTCGAACTGTAGAGCCGCTTACGCCTAGTAAGGAAGTTTTGAAAATAAAATTGCCTTTGTTGAAAAATATCGAAATATTGGGGAAAACACAAATTTTCAAAATCAATGCGCGGGTAGAAGGAAGGTTCTTAAAAATTGTTGTTTTGCTTTTTAGAATCCCTTGGATATGGATCAAACTTTTATCACTATTCCAATCCAAAAAAAAATAAAAAAAATTTTTCATACATCGATGACCCACTCTAATGTGTAGTTGTGTACATTATTTATCTTAATATGTATTAATATAGGTACCAATTTTCAAAACGACAAAGATACACATCAGTCCTAAAAGTTACAATTTCAAATTGTGAAAAGTACAATCTAAAAAGTTCATATCCCATCTGGTTCCAAGTGTTAGTTTGGCTAATCCGTAAGATACTTTTAGTAGCAGATTCCTTCATGTAGGCTCCCAGAAATTACGCTAGATATTTTTTTTTGGAAAAAATGCCAGAAAATGTGTTTGTTTTTCGAATTTGGAAAAAAATATCAGATTTTTTTTTGGAAAAAATGCCAGAAATTAGGAAATTATTCCAGGCAGATGTGGAAAAAGCATCAGAAAATAAAATGGAAATTTAAGCCAGATAATAAACATATTCAACTCTTATTTTGGCCTAATTTCCAAACTAATTATTGGAAAAAAAGGTCAGAAAATGTTATTAATTTGAAAATTATCGAAGTTCACATACAAAAAACCTCATACCTCAACCTTTGTATAGAAAATTTTCAGGCATTTTTCCCAAAATAAAATCTGGCGTAATTTCCGGGAGCCCTCCATGTATAGGTCTAAAGGATTCAGATTAAGAATTGCCTCCAGTCCAGGCGTAGATGCTAATCTTTGTATTTTTGTTATTGACTTAAGATTGGTCGCCTTGCCCGCGGACTGCCACCAGACCACGCTGCTCTATGTGAGTATTGGCCGCACGACTGCCGTTTACATCCAGAGGAATAGGTATTTTGACCTCCTGCAAAGACGCGGTTACATGCGTAGAAGGCATTAGCAGCTTTCTTCACTTTTTCATTGACATATTTTAGCTTCCAATTAAGTTTCCTATGTCGAGAATCATTCCTAGATATTTCGTCCTGTCACCTTTAGAGGTACTCCTTCCAGAGTTGGTGGCTCGAATTGTGGTATTATTCTTTTGTTTGTGAACAGGACAAGCTCAGTTTTTTTGGGATTAACCCTAAGACGTGCATAACTGAAGGCAGCTATAGGTAGATAGAGTTCGAGCTGAATGGTTGCTTAAAGCTGTGAGCCACCTAAACTGTAAGCGCCATCTAAAGCAAGTCCTGTGATTGAAAACATGAAGATGGGGGCCTTAATAGAAAGAATCAGGTATCTGCTGGGCTACAGCAGTCAGTATCTTATGTAAGCTATAAAAACAAAGCTCAAAGAGTGTGGACACGTGACACAATATAATAACACTTTTCGTAGTGTCTAGCTCAGTGCCTGCACACGTCATACAAGATGGACGGCGTCTCTACTCGACACTATCTAATTCTTACTACGATTTCAAAGACAGTCTTAAAATCGATGATAGTGAGTTCCGTCTACGGTCTAGAATCGCGCTGCTCTGAATCTATCAGGTTGTTGACAATCTGTTTAGAAAATGTCCGCAGTATGTTCTCACAGCTTTGGACTTGGACGTTGCGTTGGACTAAAGTGTAGGTATTGTCACCCTATTGGTCATATTGACGAGATTCTATAGCAAATGCTGCTTGACAACTAAATTTTGGTCATCATCACGGCTTAACTGGCTTAAGAAGTGGTCATTATGCCATTATGATTTTGCCATTAAAATCTGACCGCAATGAGATGAAATTTGCTCTCTGTCTCATTCCTTTTTATATTGCTATTGCTTAGCAAGGCCAACAAGCACGCAATTTAGAGAGAAGCAACAAGCTTAGGGCGGGATGGCATTCATTTATGACCGCAATATTGACACATCAATTAGTTTCATACAAGCAAGCTTCAACGCCTGCACGCTAGTACGATGGCCTAGGCTGAAATATTTCATGTGGGAGAGAACCCGGCAGTTAACAAGTGCCCTACATTTTGGGCATATAATCGTGACGCACTCAACACTGTTTACAATTATAAACGAACGCGCGCGCGCAGTACTTATCGTCCCGTCGGCAAATCAATCAAGCAAACGCTTCACGACATAACCAATACTTGTTACTCTGTCGGACCCGAATACAGGTATCAGTACACACGCGTTGATATTTCATTTCTCGCATAACGTGAGACCACGGTCCCCGGCAGCATCCTCCACACCGCTCCTCTGCGGTCTGATGCGATCCGATCAGGTGATGGTAAATCAGATCAACTAAAAGGCGATATACGACGATGTTAATGCTTGTTGTTGTTAGGCTGAGTAAAACAAGCGCACATGCCGCATGCATTCAGTTCAAAGGAAGCCGCCTCCGGACTCCTTTTACTCGTCGTATCGGATAGTCATCGTCGTCGTGCGATGTTCTATGAGGCGCTTCTATATCGCTTCACTCTTCGCGTTTGCCTGGCTGCCGCTTTTGATGGCACATCCAAACTCTGAACGCTCCAAGATCTAGCTCTGCGATTATGGCCAGCCTTTGGAGATTGTGGCGGCAGTGACGGTGTGCAGCTAGTGTTCCAGCTTCAAGTGGTCAAGTGGGAGAGAAGAAGACTGAACTCTAATACTGAATTTAATTTGAAAATAAATTTTATTGCAGTGCTTGGACATCATGTTCTACCCGTGTCCGTGTTTAATGTCCGCTCTTAAAGTGAGTTATAGATATGGAGATGCCGCTCCTGCTGCACATCTTGTGGCGTTTCCCGGCCAAGGGAGATTGTCAACAGCGATTATCGGATCTAGTTGTCAGGGGGTTCCGATGTGCAGTGCTACAAGTCGAGCGCTTTAGTTTTTGGAAAAATAAATTGCCCAGCCATCCTTAGAAGGAAGGCGGCCTGGATTATAGTGTTGTGCTCATGCCGCAACCCGCTTGGTTTTGACTTGGCTATAACTAATTGTGATACCTTCGGGCGCGCAGATTCACTTGGGTTTGGTTCTCACAGTTTTCGGGATGATTTCCCGCCGAATGATTTATGAGAGCTCCCATTGCCGATCATAAATAAAATGGAAGCCCCTGACGACAGACACCTCTGTGCCTGGCCGTAACTATATCGGTGTTAACCTTTGCCTATGGCATCGGCAACCCTACCACCAAAAAAAGATCACCAGATTGACTCGACGACGACGACGAGGACGACGAATTGTCATCATTTAAATGTGTCGGAGGTTAGGGAAGAATGGAAGTGGGTAGCGCACCAAACCCATCCCATCATAGAGCACTGTACCTTCGGCACCACCATCATCATCGCCGTTGTCTTCTTCATTCGACACAAAACCAAATCGGAAAATCGAAAAATCGCAAAAATAAACCCAAAAGAGTCGTCTCCCGTGTTGGCGCTCTCCGGTGGTGGTGGTGCTCCAGTGCAGCGTCAGCTTCTCTATGGGTTATGTGAAAGGTCAAGTTCGTGATCGCATTCAAAATTGTTGTGTGCCAGCATCCGTAACTGGCAGATGAAGATGAACAAGAAGTGGAAGAAGAAGCGAAAAAAGAAGAGCCACCAACACACAAGTACCACCACCACCGCCACCATCGTCATCATCATCATCATCATCGTCATCATCACCGTCGTCGGTCGTCGTCGTTGTCGTGGTCGTCGCTGTCGAAGAAGAAGAAGAAGAAGATACGAAGTGAATGCTTCACATGGAGACATGTTGTCTCCATCACCACAGCACACCACTTTCAGGCTGGTGGGTTTTAAATTCCTTTATTGGTAACGAGGAGGCAACATCATCGTCTCTAAATGCAAAGACCTTCTCGATGACACGTTAACGGGATCCACCTTTCAAATCATAATCAATAGAGCATGTTGTTCCCATTTGGGAGCAGTAGATATGTTTCGTCAGCGACATCGTCGTCATGAATTCGATTGCTTGCGATATTTGGCCCCACGGTTCATGGAATTCCTCGCGCTTGCAATGCGGGTCCATAGGATAGGATGCATTTTTTTTTTTCTATTTTTCTTTTTGACGAATGAAAGGCAAAACGAATATTTTTTTTGGATATTTATGAATAAATTTTCATAAAGTCGACGACATATGGGTACGTGTGTGACAAGACATTCTCGGACATGGCCACCAATGTCTTGAGCAATCAGATTTGGTTAATGCCAATGTGTCGATATTTATTCGGGAGTATCTCAGATGAATGAGGTCTGGGATTTAGTTCAAAATAAATTCAGTGTAGCTTTGAGAATAGGAAACCGTCAGTTTGGGTAATATTCATCCAAGTTTGAAACCATTACATTAATAACGAGCGACTTTTGTGGGACAAGGCCCTACAATCTATTACAGAATAGACGTTTCTTTTGCTGAAGATTGAGTTTTCAGCTTACCTATGACAAACTCGAAAACGAAAGAGACCGACATTTCCCATCAGAGTTTTACAAAAGACTCGACGACTCTGGGTTTTCCATGGGCAAAAGGTTTGTCAAACCCAAATGACATCTCAAATGAGACCTCAAAGTCAATCCGCATAGTTTTTCACACTCATAAGTGTGAGCCAACAACAGCGGATGTGACAGCTGGTGTCAGTAAAAATCTATCGACTATCCAATTGGCTTGCATTTTTATGTCTCAAGTCTTCAGAATCCTAGAGCACCCAATTTAAGTTAATTCGGAACCAATTATATGCATATTAAAGGTTAGGTTAAATAGGGGTATGAGAGAGATGTCTCATACGGCACTAGGCACCCAAAAGGGCCCATCGCGATCCCTAGAGGGAACCAATTGCAGTGACCTACAATGGAAAAACACCTAAACACTTGTCCTTGAGAAAACCCCAATTTCCATGCGAAAACCAAGTAGCCCCTTGTAGTTGGTATTGTCTATCTCCTCCAGATGTTGGAAGAAGTACCTGCCCAGAAATTTCCTTCTACTACGACATATTGCCTCACATTCGCAAAGTATATGCGTTATGTCCTCTTCAGCTTGCAGGTCATCGCAGAATCTACAATTGTCCGAGTCTGCCAGCCTGAGCCTTTTGGCATGTTTTTTAAGAAGACAATGCCCTGATAATATGCCGATCAGTGTCCTGAGCTGTTCCCTGCCTAGTTTGAGGATTACCCTAGATCTTTTACGGTCGTATTGCGGCCAAAGTGCCTTAGATACTGCGTGACCGGTGAGGCCCTCCCACCTCCGGTCGGCTTCCTTAGTTATTTTATTCCTAATATCACTTTTTATGATGCAGGGAGGTGGTTTAATATCCACATCTCCTCCATCTAACATTTCCCCGCCTCTTCTCGCAAGCTCATCAGCCTGCTCATTTCCAGCTATACCGCAGTGTCCTGGTACCCAGCACAGTCTCACTCGGTTCTGACTGCATAATGCCTTGAGCATTGTGCGACAGTTCCTGACTAATTCAGAATTGATGTTTGTAGATTCCAGTGCCTTGAGCGCAGCCTGGCTATCGATGTAGATGGCTATATCCCTTCCAGATACAGATCTCATCCGCATTAGCTCTGCCGCTTTCAGAACAGCCAGAACTTCTGATTGGAAGACACTGCTTGTATCCGGCAGTCGTATAGACTTTTTTAGGTCTGGGTCTACGGAGTAGATTCCAGCTCCAGTACCTTCCGCTGTTTTTGAGCCGTCTGTATAGACTGCTACTTCGCAATGTTTAATTACTTTATCCCTTTGCCATTCGTATCTTTCCGGGTATGCTACCTCGTACGGAGTGACGAAGTCGACCAGAGGGTGAATTTCATCAGTTTGCACCTGTACGCCAGGGAGTAGCTCCGCTAGTATTGTACAGTGCCCAAAACTGCCCTCTTTAAAATAGCCCAAGGTTGTGAGCCGTAGCGCACTGCTTCCCGCAAGTTGCTTAATATGCAAGTCAAGTGGCGTGAGGTGTAGAAAGGTGTCCAGCGCTGCCGTAGGAGTGCTACGAAGTGCACCCGTTATTGCTATGCTAGACGCTCTCTGCACCGACGCCAGTTTGCCGACTACTGTTTTCTTCTTTGTCGCCTTCCACCATACTAGTGCGCCATATGTGAGTATGGGCCTGACCACCACTGTATATAGCCAGTGCACCATAGCAGGTTTTAGGCCCCAAGTCTTGCCTACTATTTTTTTACAAATAAAAAGAGCGTTATACGCCTTTTTGATTCTTTCCCCTACATTTGCATTCCAGTTCAGTTTCCTGTCCAGAATAACCCCAAGATACTTAGCCTTGTCAGACAGAGGCAATTCCACTCCTTCCAGTTTTGGGAGGTTAAAGTGTGGTATCTTATGTTTCCTGGTGAAGAGTACCAGTTCCGTTTTGGAGGGGTTGACGTTAAGTCCACAACCCTTTGCCCATAAGTTGACTTTTCTTAAGGCACTATCCATGATTTCACTTAAGGTGTTTAAAAACTTTCCCTGAATGATAATAACTAGGTCATCAGCATATGCTGTGGCACTTATACCCCTGGAGCTCAGTTTCTTCAGAATGTCGTCCATAACAAGCACCCAAAGGAGAGGTGAAAGGACTCCCCCCTGTGGTGTACCTCTCATCACCGCCATTCTAATGGAACTTTGTCCAAGGGAGCAGTTTATCTTCCTACTTGCAAGCATGTTGCAGACCCAGATAACTATACTGTGTTCAATGTTCATATTTAACATGGCACTCTTTATAGCTTTGCCCTCTACGTTATTAAAAGCACCCTCAATATCGAGAAAAGCTGCTAGAGCAAACTCTAGATTAGGTTAGCTAAGGAGACAGGAGAAAGCTGTCCCCGCCACACATTTAGATCAATGTAGATCAATTGTGAAGCCGTTGGGGTCTATAACTTTCACATTATGAAAACTTATCAGAAAACAAATTTACGGAGTTGCAAGACATTCCGAAGCCATTTAAAAAGTAGGTCATTTATTGACCTGTCGAAAAGTTCTTCTAAATAATCGAAGTATTTTTAAAGGATTCTATTTCTGATGTGGCAGAGTGCTGGGCGGGGGCAAAGAAAGTGGACAGTAGCCTCATGTACCTCCTAGACACCGCATCATCTGGAGCACATGTATTCCTTGCTGATCCTCATTTTTTGGTACGGTATTTTCGCATATTGTGTCCAGTGATAACACCCACAAGAAGAACAACGACTTTTGTAACGACTTTCCACTCGAAGGACGAAATATATGCTTTATGGCGCCGAGTGCTGGACAATAAGTAAGAAGGGAGAGCTGATACTTCGGCGGATTTTTGGTTCTATTTATGTGCGAGGAGGGCGAATGGAGGTGAAGATACAACCGCAAACTCTATCCAAAAAGCCAAAATACGCCGACTGCATTGCCTCGGCCACATCGAGCAAATGGACAATAATGATCTAGCTAAGAGGATCTTCGAATCCGAGCTCCTGGGTTCGAGAAGACACGGAAGACCGGACCCACTTTTCAAAGAGCAAGCCATCACGGATGCCAGAGTGCTTATAGTCTGGAGAACTGGAAGCAGCGTATACCTGAGATCGCAGAAGGTGGCCTTCACGGGTCGGGAGCCTGATAAGGTGCCGTGACATAAGGCCAAGCGTCATAAGCCCAAATCTCGAAATTTGGCCATTTGTCGCTTTACGAAAGTGGAAAGTAGCATTTGGCAATATGTCACGACACACCACACAACACAAGTGTGATTCCGGCTTATTTTAACTGCTGTTATCCCTGCCGGTACCTACTATACCTTAGAGCACACTGCTCCGGAAATCTGATTGAATTGGATAGTTCCATCAGACTTTCGGAATAAGAACTCTAGGAAACTAGTGCCAAATGATCTTACGAAATCTAGACGAGGAGTTGTGTTGTAACCTACAATTGTTACAGGTAAGCCGCTAAACATAGATATACAAGCACTGCACGGAGATCATTATAAAATATCAAAAAAAATAATCGACATTATATCTTTCAAGAGATAGAGAGAGATAGGGTGTGAAATAGTGTGGCAATGGCAGATCCTTCGTTACTCTCTTAAATCATTAAAATTTAAATTGGTTACAACAAAAAGGTTTCCTAACCTCTTTAAAGAAAAAACTGCTACGCGGGGGTGAGCCTGAGCATTTCCACAGTCTCGACTACATTTTGATTAGACCACTAGGTACCTCCACCACCTCCACCTCCACACACCATTCATATAACACCATCCCTATTACACGCATTCCATTTGATGAGTATAGTTAATAGGGTTCATGCATCACGGGACATTCGTGTTGTTCTGATGTGCGCGCAAGCGTCAAATGCTAAATTGCCACATTGGGGGCTCACATTGAGAAACAGCGACACAACGACACAGTGACACAGCGCGCAAGCGCAACGCGAAACATTATTGTGTCGCATTCGTGTAGAAAGTGAGATGTCGTCGCGGCGGGCGGGCGGGTGAATTGCGTGTGAAGAACCACTGACTGTGGCGTGCGCTTTGCACGAAAGATGCCCCAGGGACCAGTGTGCGCGATTCGCTCGCCTCCTCCACGCGTTTCAATTATTGATATGCCAAATTGTGTGCGAATTTGTCGATTGGCATCTCTGCTGAAGGAGAGCCGCTGCTGATGGAGTGAGAGAAACACAAAAAATTATGCCGATAGTTTTAATAGACTTGCAAGAATGGCACTGGTGGTGGTGAAGTGACGCGAGGTTTTATTTTTCGTGCAGCTATCGTGTGCTCAAGCTCAAGAGGAGAAGTGTGCCCGAGCCTTTCTCTTTTTCTTTTAGACCTGGGCCTGGGCTGTGCTGGCTATATCCGCTGGATAAGCGATTGCACCCGCGCAATAACAATGCGCCATAACTGTAGGTAGGCTGGTCATGTGGAGCCACTTTGGCTCCATCTGTTACATGGTACTATAGGCACTCTGCTGGCAGATCTACTTGAGATCAATAAAAATTCACAAGAGTCTGTGCTCTGTGCTCTGTGCAAACTGGAGCGCGGCAAAGCTGTTGCTGGCTTTTTGATTGTTTTTCGGTTCGTTGTTAACGCTCCCCCTATATGTGGGCATTGAACATAGTCCGAGGTTAAACTATTTATATTGTCCAGTGCTTCCTTTAAAACAAGGCATATACACATACACACACAGATTGATTTTTGTAGCACACACAGCTGCTGTGCGCAGTGCACTGCTCCGGACGTTTGTTGCCATGGCTTTTGACTTCTCCTTAATTATGGCCAAACAAACAATCTACCATATTTGCGCTGTTGTGTGGGGCTTTGATTTTATTTGTTGTTTAGCTGTTTTGCATATGCAAGAGAGGCACCCACCACTAGTAGGTACCTATACCACCGGGAGCAGCTCGAGTGTATACACTTGGCACCATCTTTGGTGAGATGAAACCAAAAGACACCACTTCTGGTGGCACATTTGGGTTAATACTAATTTCTGGCAGTTAAATACCATCCCAGGCCAGGTTGTACGTAGTCGTCTCAAAGTTGTACCCGGGGAGTTTATGTGGGAACGAACATGTGTGCACCGTGTATGAATAGCTTCGGCTGGGGGGCTTCTGGGGCTTCGCAGACATATATTTTGTAATGCGGTTACATATTTGGCTAAAAGGATTGTACCAATCCAAATGCAGTTAAGCTCTTTTCAATTTGTTTGCTGATCACGCAAATTTGAATGCATGCTGTTGTTAGTCAAACGGCGAAGAGGGCACCAGCACCTACTATCGACAAGGGAATGTGCCATGAATCCCAAAGACCTTTTCAAAGCAAGGAGATGACGCAGATGTTCAAGCAAGAGGCAATATGTAACATTTCAAAGTGGTATTTAGGTTACCGTTTAAATTGGTGTGCCCGCCAGGCATAGATTGGAGTAAATCAAAGATGCGTCATGAGTTCTATTTGCCAAACGGCTGCTTCCCTCGAAAATATGCTTCGTTTCAGTTGTAGTCAGTCTTGTTGTGCTTTCAGGACAAATTTAAAAACGTTGTCAAAATGAGTCAAATAGATTCCATCAGGTGACAGAGAACAACGATTTCAAAGCCATAACTGAACCCATAGCCGAGGGTATACGCAACGCAGTATCCCAGCTCAAGGAGATTGAAGAGTCTCGCGACAGAAATGACATATTTAGAAACAGAGGTTTTACACGAAGGCCAAGCAACTTTCTGCTGACTTAAAGACCGGAACACAGGCTGCGAAGGAAACCTAGCCAACGAAGCCAAGTGGATATATTCCATCGCAGCAAAAGGGACATCTTGTAGAGAGAGTGATAGCACAAGAAGAGAACCCACACCCGGTTAATGAAAAACCAGTTGCAGTTCCACATCCCAATATAGCAGAAGTTGACTTAGCTTAAGGTTAGGTTAAGAACAATCATCAGTCCACAGACGGAGCTCTTCAAATACGGTGGTGATGGTTTGGTAGGTCGCATGCACCAAATCATTAACCAAATACCTATGGGTGGAAGAAAGTATGCCCGATGACCCAATCTACATAAAAGGATATACTATGTCTTGAAAAATGTATGGAGGCATATCCCTGCTTATTGTCCCAAATAATATTCTATCGAACGAACTGTGTGAAAGCCTCAAATCGTTGTGCGGGCTTCTGATCCGGCAGATCGACCACAGGTTGGGCCATCTAGTGGTTTCTTTTTAAATCATAGGTTATTTTGACACTGACAGCTGTATACCGCTCGAAATTTTGACAGAAAGTCAGTATCATACCTCCGCGGAACGAAAAGAGTAGCTTTACGTTTGAACAATGTTGGGAAATATTAAAAACTTACATATTTCCAAAGTGAGTGTGCTGTGTAGCCCAAAAAGTGCGTTTTTTTGAGAAGAAAGTTTTGGACGAAAGGAAGCACCCTGCTGTACAAAAAGTTCGTGAGACTGGTATGCTAGTCGACAACACTCATGTTCCCCGTCGTCGTACAGTGCGCACAGACGAGATTGTGGCTACTGTAGCCGAGAGTATGAGACTCAATTCACGAACATCAACTCGCCATCGATCTCAACAGCTCAACATTTCACGCACTAGCCTGAAGAGAATTCTGCACAAAGATCTGGGATTATTCGCTTGACTCTTGACTCAGCAATTTAAGGTGCACGTCCATCGGCTTCGTTATCGCTTCGCAGTTTGGGCCTTAGAGCAGCTTGAATTGGACAACTGTATGCACCAAATTCCCAAATTGTGTTATCAGCCGTCTTGGCGATGTCAATTGACCGCCTCGGAGCTGCGATTTGACCCCTTTGGACTTTTTTTTGTGGGGAACCGTGAAGGACCGATGTTTCGCCAACAATCTGGAAACGATTCAAGCACTTAAGGCAAATATCAACCACGCAATCCGTGAGCTACAGCCCGAAACTATCAACAAGGTAGACAACTTTTTCTCACGAGATAGCCGAATTCGGAATCCCGAGAAAACTGATCTCGCTGTGTCGCTTGACGCTGATGGGAAACACGCGCTGGAACGTGCAATATTGGAAGTAGCCCGTTCGAACTATTTCAAATATGCACCTGATTTCGGCAAGGAGATGCTCTATTATGCGGCTTCTTCAGTCCCGTTCTGAAGCAGATAGTTCGCAGGGCAGGTGTCAGCACGGATGGCACTATCTTCGACAGCTCCGACCAGCTACTGGGGTATGCGTTCGGTCGTTCCCAGTGTGCCATGATAAAGACTTGTTGGCTTTGAAGTAAATGTGGACAAGACAATTTTCATGCCATCAACAAACAAACCAGCATCTGTCCACCGCCTCAGACAAAACGTCACTAAAAATTTCGAGGAAGTTAAGGAGATGACCTTTTTTCAGTATACTTTGACAAATCACCAAGGAAAGACTTACACCAGAACAAAATTCGCGAATGGGCTAAGAATCAAATGCAAGTTGAACCAGATTTTTATCGTTAAATCATCTTCAGCGATGAGGCTCATTTCTGGCTTGACGGGTATGTAAACAGAATTGTCGTTTTTTGAGTGATTACAGTCCTTATGAGACTCTTGAGGTTCGATTACATCCCGAAAAAATCACTGTTTGGTGCGGTTTACATGCCGAAGGCGTCATTGGACCATTTGTCTTTAAATCCGAAACCGATGCCAACAATACCGTGAATGGCGAACGCTACGCCCTACGCCTCATGTCATTGGAAATCATTTGGAGGAGAAATGCTTCCACCAAGACGGCGCAACATGCCATACAGCACGTGGAACCCTGACTTATTGTTGAGCCAACCGTTTGGTGACCGAATTATCTCAAGAAATGGACCTGTGATTTGGCCACCGCGCTCGTGTGATGGACTACTTTTTGTGGGGGTAGTCAAATCTCTACTATTGTCGAAATAAGACCGGGGATGCTCGAAAAGTGGTGTAAAATTGGACCGACACGAGAGGATGGCGCTGATAAAGCGCAGTCACGGAGGCCATATGCCAGATTTTATTTAAACACTAGCGGACCCGGCGAACTTCGTCTCGCTCCAATTTAACGCCTTCAGATAAACTCCAGACTACAGAGGGATAATAAAACACAGATAGTTCAAATTTTAAGTGATTTATTTGAATGGAATCGAAATCAGTAGAGAGCGATGTGATAAAAATTGTTATTTTATTTGTTTTCCGGCACAAAAACAAACAACGAAGACGGTTTGCCAACACGCGAACAGGCAACGTACAGCTGACCGTGCGAAAACAGGGAACTTCGAGATTAATCCCACAGACTTCCAATGATTGGATTTATTGATTGTCATCGCAAAAGCCAATCGAACGGGAAACTGAATCCGCTTGAATTGGAATGGAAGATCAGTTGGAATAATTGGAATTCATGGGATAAGGAATAAGGATAAGGACTTCCTCTCCTTTGAATTTGCCCTTGATGATCGTCATCGTCGCTTGAATCACATTGTCCATCAGTTTCTTGACAGACAACCGCGTACCGTTGCACAATTTCGGATGATTCAGATTCAGATTCAGAAACATGATTACGATCGATGCCACTTTCAGCTGTAAATTATGTGGTGGAGTTCCTGGCACATCAAGCGAGTTCAAAAATTCCGTCAGATAGTTGGTCGCTTCATCCTCGTCGGTTACGCTGTCAACGGATTTGTACGAATGCAGTTCTCCAGCGATTTGACTTTGAATAATGGAGTTCAAGCTATCGACGTCCTTATTCTTCGCTGCTAGTATTGCCCGTTCACTAATCCAATCGAGATTTTTATAATTTTGTGCAAGGCCAGGAAACATTTTGAGTTCTTCCTTCGACGATGCGAACTCGCAAAAATTTGCCGGGAACGATATCAATCCAGTCGAAACATCAACGGAAATTTGGCCATTGCCAAGCGCCAGCAGTTTTCTCGAGAATTCAGCAGCAGATGGGTCGTTCTGCACTGCGACTCTCATGTTCGTGGTCAATTTCAACTTCTTGACATGCCCCCACAAAGACGACGATTTCAGACATGCATTAAGTTCATCGGCAGCAGTTGATTTCGGGATGACGGGAAGCGTTTGACGAAAATCTCCGGAGAGCAATATCATAGCCCCACCAAATCGTGTCGAATCACCTCGTAAATCCTTCATTGTTCGGTCAACTGCCTCCAAAGCTCATTTATGCGCCGTCGTGCATTCATCCTAAATGATAATTTTGCTTTCTCGCATCAATTTCGCTGTCGCCGAATTCTTGGTCATTGAGCACGTTGGCTTGACAACCGTAAGAAGATTCATCGGCAGCTTCAAAGCGGAATGTGCAGTTCGACCGCCTTCCAACAATGTGGCAGCAATGCCAGAGGATGCAACTGCCAACGCAATTTGAGATCTTTACCGAATTGTTACCAGAATAAAAAAAAATTAAAATTTTTCGCGTTTTTCCGGAATTTTCCACTACGAATTTTCTATTTTTCCATTCGAAAAGCCATTCCAGAACAATTGCACACAAAATTCCATACAAAAAATCAATTTTGGATTTTTCCAATTTCCCGACATTTCCGGAGGGTTTTCCCAAAATTTTCTTTCAGAAGAACCTTTATTACGATCAACTGAAAAAAAGTTTGAGCCAAATCGGTCCAGCCGTTCTCAATTGATGAATTACTATACATTTTTCCCACCATTTTTATATAGATTAAATGCCATGAAATTTGTGAGCCAATATTTTGGTCATTCCATTGAATTTGTTGTTTTATTTTTAAAAAAAAGTTCTATGCCTCTAAAAAAAAAACATCCTATATAATCAATAGCCCCACAAATTACACCATAGTGAAGATCCCATAAAGTATTACCCTAGGAAACCGCTGCTACTTCGGTCTGGCAAAACAATTGGGTGCACAACTCCTATCTAGAAGGACGAAGAGTACGCTTTACAAAAGCCTTATCCTGCCAGTTCTGCTTTGTAGAGCAGGCCGAGTGCTGGACGAGAAGAAGGCAGCTATAGAGCCGATACCAGTTTGAAAAATTCTTCGACGAATTTTTGGACCAGTTCAAGAAGGGCGAATGGAGGTGATGATACAACCGATGTACTCTAAAAAACTAAACTAAGTCAACTGCGTTAGCTTGGTCACATCGCGCGAATGGACAATAATGCTCCAGCTAAGAGGATCTTCGAATTCCAGCCTCGATTTTCGGATCAAGATATCACGGATGCCAGTTTTGAATAACTGTAAGCAACGTGCCTGGGATCGTCGAGAATGGAAAGTTCCAGTATCAAATCCAGTAGAAAATCTCCACAGGTCGGGAGCCGGTTAAGTATGTAAGTCCCAAGGTTGCAACCCTATAGAACAACATAATCGGACTTATAGGCTTACAAGCTTACAAATTATTAAGCAAATCTGATAAAAATTGAAGGGTTCATATAGCCCATGCCTATACTATCTTAGTACCCACTGGAAGCCTTACCTACAGAAACGATCCTAACTTTCCCTTTATCACTTTTTTTGGTATCCTAAAGTTCCCCGCAAAAAAAAAATATGATGCCTCCCATAGTAACTATCCCCACCCCTTTTGTAGTAGGTGTCAATAAGCTACCCAACCCTCTCCATTGGTTATACCTACCTTGAAATCTGCAACAGGAAGCCGAACTTGATTTTGGTTTCACGCTTTTCCTCCGGCATCACAATGATTAATCTCACCGATTAAGCCACATGAGTGCGGATATTAATCAACCGACTATTGGCCTTTTGTCTCTAAATGTGCATGCGCGCTCGCAGCCCATACGCATATATCTCGCAAAGAGTGAGAATATTCTCAAGGAGCTAGTGCGCGCTAGCAAAAGAGAAAGGCAAACCAGATCAACTGCATATTTCGCGCTCGGCGTAGAAAAACCCACCACCAACAGCAGCACCGCCGCTGCCACCATCACAGGCGCATACCTATTACCAACTGGTGTAAGACAAGTGAAAGACACTCTGTGACACAAGAGCCGACAGCACGCCCGCCTGCCGCCGCTCGACCGAGAATCAAAAACAAGTCACGACTATAACCACCAAACCCACATTTCGATTTGAAGAAGATTTCTTTTTTTTTTTTCGTTTTGAGAAGCGGCACCAGGCAAGGCACCATCACTATCAACACTGCCACCACCAAAATGTCAATTTAAATCGTCGCTCCTAATAATTACGCTGACAGTTGCTTCTTCGAATGTGCCAATGAACACAAAACCCAGTCTAGGTTAGGCCATAAAAGCAAACTGCGCGATTCCATTCGCGGGGTTCGTGTACGCCGCCGTTTGGGGTGACGCCTGAATCGTCAGCGCTAGCGACATTTGGCGACAACAATTACGTGAAGATTCGCAGCAGGAGTTCAGGGAACAGCAGAGCAACCATATCGAAGATACACAGAGTAGAGCACCGCAAACGGGAATTAATGCAGAGACGAGACGCCGCGCCAACAATTATAACCTTCTTGCGTCCACTGGGAATCATCGCATGTCTTTGTCATCGATGGCAGTGGCAGTGCCTGCCAACCAGACAGCTGGACAGTGCGTTGTCGTCTTCCTAGTAACGCGGTCTACATTTTCTCCCATCATCGACATCGACAGTGTCTGGTCCGAGCTATGTACGACATGCGAAGAAATCATCTCGAATGTAAATTTATGGGACGCACGCATGCGCTTCACGCATAGTTCCTTGAAAATTGATTTTGCACGCGTAATGTGCGCTCGCGCGTACGCAATTTGAGGATAATTAAAGCGTTTCGTCTGCGCATGCAAAGCGACTGTGGCGACTCTGTGCATTGTGTGGAGGTGGAGGTGGAGGTGGAGGAAGTTTCCACGAACAACGGTCACACAGTAATTGCCCTCTATATTGAGGTAGCTACTGCTACTTACTGCCTCTTCAAATAAGGACTTGCGGTCTTGTTAAAAATCTCCGAGATTAGTCCGTTCGCCAAGGTACACATAGTTAATTTGTAGGTTGGCTACGCTTGGCTACATATAGAGTGGAGCCCACAAATCACCACTCTAAACAGGAGACCGTAATTAAAATAGTAGATCCCCGCGCCGGCGCTCTAACCAATGTTCTTGATATTAAAATATTCTATCGGCAGAGAGCTAGTTCACCTTAGCGGTGAGCGGTGAGTGGTGGTGATGGCGGCAGCGACGACGTGTGGTTCAAAATAGCATACGCGGACATAAAGCCAAGACTAAGACTTGGCCGGCCTATAAAGCATGTCGTTTTTTTTTTTTACATATTTTCTTTCTATTTACCTTACCTTGACTATCGCGCCACCGCTATGCCTGACCGATGGTGGCTACACGGGTAAGTTATGAATCAAAGAAGCCCAAAACAGGGCATAAGAACTATGGACTTGTACTTGTACTTGTACACTGTGTGGCTTGTACACTTGCGCGTCATTTAATTAGTGCACGGTACGTGGTTATATGGAGCACTCGTGGTCTGCGTTGTCCGCCAGCTTGCAACTTGCAACTTGAAAGTATCTACAAATGCATCATAGCGTCGCTGATTCAGCGCAGTTATCATAAGTCGCAGGCGGTTATTCAAACTAAGAATATCGACTGGTGAAGCTGAAGGCCTTGTTCAAGTCTGAGAGTCTCTCTATACAACACTGTATCGAATGACCATGAATCTGAATGGTATAGATGCCCAAAGCATCCATCCACGAGATCCGTCGAAGTGCTCATTATTGACTGCGTCGAGCTGATCTGAGACTTAATGATTAACTCTGTCTAATGATCCGCCCGGACTGACAAATGAACGATAATGGCAGTAAATCGTTTTCGTGGCCAATTAGCCCCGTGGCCAGTCAGACAGACAGTCAGCAAAGTCAGGCATCGGTTTGCATGTTTAACTCCTCAAAATGCGGAATTTAATTAATTACAGTGATCCAATTGGAGGGCCAATTATAGAAAAGCGTTTATTGGTTTTCTCTTCATCTGAATGACCATCGATAAGGTAATGCCACAGTTTGAACTGAGAATTGAGAAACCGAAAAGCTTGGGAGTAGAGGCACCGCCCCCCAGTGTTAAGGCGTAAATTAATAGAATTGGGTTTCTCGTTTCTTTAGGAACCGTGTCAAGCAACTGTTGATAGTGCGGAGCAGCAATTAATTATACAAGAAGAGCTTGGCTGTAATTATTTCTGTCATCATTTCTGTTTTAAGCCAAATATGACTTACCGTTCTAGACTAGAATGGAATGGCCTAATTAAAAACAAACATTTTTTGGATTTGGAAGGTTGGAAGCACATTAATGGACAAGTCACTTGGAAAGAAATTGGCTATATCAGGGCTAGATTAGGTTGAAACAAAAGCCAACACAATTAGACCATTTCAACGGCTGTCAATTTTTTCAGATCGTTATAATAGAAAGCCTTCATATGGTAGATCTAGGTAGAAGTGGCGTGGCGTCCATATAACCCGATTCCTACCGAGTTACCTTTTAAAAGTTTCAGCTTCAGCTACACAAAAATGTTTACTTAACGAATTGACAAACTTTCTCGGGACACTTTTGCTCTCCCTCCTTCAGTATTACAGCACTCTAAACACTCAGTAATTGGTCCAATAGGCCCCCAAACGCTGAATATTAAATACACACAATAATGGTAAGATCGATCATCTATTATTCGTCAGTACAATTGCGAAACAAAACTAATTAAAAGTCCTGTCTTACAAACATTCACGGGATACAAAGACTCGCATTCATTGGTATCGATATATCTGCGGTGCTATACTTACAGCTGCCATGGAAGCTTCCATTGCATTGGACAAACGCCATTCCAAATCTTTACAAAGAAAAACATTTCGCAGCACAGTCAAGGGGGGGACCCATAGATCCATCATGTCTGTTGCATACGAGTCGAGTACGTCAACATTAACGTATTCAACGGAAGGAACAGACAACAGACCCGTAAAATCCGTCGCATAAAATATTTCATTTCAGAATTATCCGTCGATAGCATTTTTAATTTTTTTTTTTTTATTGAACTATCATCGGCCGACGCACAGTGGGGAAAATGCGGAAATAAATGCTAAAAATGAAATTCGTAATATTGATTTTTTTAATTTTTTTTTTAAAGATATATATCTGTTCTATGTTTTACCAAAATTTGAGAAATTTATGTCAGAGAATTTTCGAGATACATCGCACCAAAGTTGCCCTTTCTTTTAGTTTTAGATTTCACGTATTTTCTTGCAATAACTCTTTGACAAGAAAAGTAGCATTTTTATAACCGTTTGCTAAAACTTTATTTCTTTAATGAATAATATCTATCTTCAGCTTCCAGAAAAAAAAATATAAATAAATAAAATATATCCTATAAATATAAGGGTTAGTACCAAGTGCCCTAAAATTAATACTTTACTGTTCTTTCCCTTGAGCTACAGTTTTAGTTTTAGGTCCACTAAGCTCCGTCTAGTGGTTACATTTATTAGAAAGCTAAAGTATTCAGCTAACTATTTTTGAAAGAATTGGAGCCCCTTAGAGACCACTTTGAACGTAGTGTATAAATTAGTCTCGCTGGTTTAGACTAAAAAAAACACGGTTTTGACTTTGGTAATGTTACAAAAGTAAGAATTTCTTTTCTAATAATAATTGGAAAGAACTCAACCAGGACTTTATTTTAAGAAGAAATATAGGGCTTTCAATTAAATGCAAAATAAAATTAATCCGTTGAGGGAGGGCTGAGATATTCAATTTTTAGTTCAACCTCATTTTTCCTACCTCCAATTTTTTTTTTTTTTTTTTAAATTTTTTTTTTTTTTTTCAAATTTTGTCCAAATGTGTGTTTGCCCGATCCAAATAGGTGTGCAAAATTTCATTGCTCTAAGTTTATTAGTTCAGATTTTATAGATTTTTTTCCGCTCCCCCATACAAAGCGCCCCACTGTGCGACGCGCCATTTAAAAATGTCCACCAATGAATGAATTTTATCTCAGTTCATTGAACGGCCCTGACGGATAAAGAGAAAAACCCCCTGTGTCTTTAATGCTTCATGATATTCGAGAATTAGCAATCATAATTCTAAAATAGGGGATAGGAATAGTACTGTACCAAACACTTCAAGCAGCACTTAAAGTCTTAACTTCGAAGCTTACTTAACTTCGGATTAGTTCTGATCTGCTTTAACACCATGAAAGTAAAACTCTGATGTATGGACAGGACTTAAGGACGTTGAAGGAAACGGAATAGCTGATGAAAGGACTGAAAGGGCTTTGCCTCGGTTTTCACTGGCACAGTGAAAGCTTCTATAGGTACTTCATTCCTAATTCAGCAGTAAGAACAACAATAAATAGCTAGGAAAATAGCGTCTGTCTTTTCTGCTAAACGGATACAAAGCCCGTTCTCAATAAAGCAAGAGAAGTCTAAATCACCGTGTATAACCCATACTAATGAGATCAAGAATAAGAAATGACCAAAATGGCGAGTTCAGAGCTTTAGCTCTTTTAGATATCCCGCCTTTTGATCGGGTCTACCATAAAACCATAATAATGTAAGTTAGAGTTAGCCTTTTATCGATTACCACAAGAATTCTATGGATCAATTGAAGTTATGTAGTAGATGTATTCATTTGTAATAAATTCAGGAGTGCTGCAAGGTTCAATAGTTGCTTCAATTTCTTTTCTTCTCCATAACCGTAATCTGTTTAGGTCGGCGAATAATAATATTTGTATAGCTTTGATGACGATATCACTCTGATATCTTCCATAAGAAAGAGCGTGCTTGTGTATAAGATAACAGGATACAGGATAAATGAAGATTTCTGGAAAATCTTGAATAGACAATAATTTTAAGAAGACTCAGTTTACCAACTTTTCTATAGTATTATGACTGAAATAAAATAAATCAAAAGGACAGCACACCAATTCATTTTCAGGAATTCTTGGAGCTACCTACTGTCAATATATCGGAAAAAACACGGCACGATCAGCGTACTTAAAGTTGAGTTATACCTATTTAGATCAAAGAGGTATTTGCAGTGCGGTTTTCGTCCTCTCGGAAGTACAACCGCCCAGCTATTCAGACTTCTCCAGGGGTACATTTTGCTTCCTCTCCTTTTCATTACTTATATGGACTCGATGTCTTGGCAAAGAACTTTTCGAATGGCGAGATCTGATGACATTTTGTGCCATTAAAATGACGAAATGAGAAAAATGGCCGTGTGATCGCTCTTTATTGACGCCTAGGACAAAAGACTAAACTTTTAGCCTGTTGCGTCATTTAAATGGCAGCCTCCAAAAATGTCATGCCATTTTTCTACGCAAATGACAAATAACGCAGCATTTAATACGACATCTTTGCTTTCATTTGGATTTTTGTCTCGTGGCGAAAGGACGTGTAAATAATTAATGAACTGGTTTCTATTTTTTTTTTTTTGTTGTGAGAAATGGAATACGGACCGTGCGTCGCCGGTGCCGACAATTTAGACTATTCAGTTGTGAATACGAATGTTGTTAATTCGAATAGTACACAAGGTACAACGAAGTCAGGGGCGTAGCGAGGGGGGGCTAGAGTCGGCAAATCAACGATAAATTTTCAAAAATTAGGTCTTAAGTTTGGATTTCCATTAGGTATTTAAAACTGGTTTTTGAACTTGTAAATGTATACAAAAGTCGGCATTTTCAAAGGTTTCAGATGAACTCCTTAAAATCGGTGAATCGGTGAATTTGCCGACTGAAATCCTTAAAATTTAGCGAGTTTAGATTCGATTTTAAAAAGGGCGGTCAGCAACGGTGAATTTGCCGAGTGAAATCCTTAAAATTTATCGAGTTTCGATTCGATTGTAAAAAGGACGGTTGGCATTTCTAATTTGAGGTTAAATTCGAAGGAATGTGTTATTCGCTAGTTCGCGGCTTATTAATGTGAAATGCGAACTTTAACAATTCGCGGCAAACGTGTGTTTGGGCAAACAGGAGGATAATTAATTATCCTATCAAAATGTATTAAGAAAATAACAAAATAACAAAGAATTATAAACAGTTTAAATAAGGAAATTTCGAATTCCAAACTTTTTGCCGCGAACGAAAACACCCGCGCGAATTGTCAAAGTTTATTCGCAATCCACATCATTTAATACGCATTCCACAAACTAGCGAATTAAACATTCGTTCGAACTTAACCTCAAACTAGACATTTTCGGTAGAAACTGATGGCTGAAATTCGCGAACTGCTGCGACCTATAAAAGTGTTTATTTGAACGGACTGTCAAAGCTTGCGAATAGTCGTTCGATCGTAGGTGGTTGGTCGCTCTTATGTGAATGGTCTTTTAGGTATTAGCCCAGGGGTGTTCCTGTTAAGATTGGTCAAAATGGGACAAAGGGGCGTGGCGCCTCCCATACAAAAAACATCTTCTATGGAGTGAAACTCGTTGACGTTAGATATAACTCGTTAACCACTGGGCCGATTTTCATGATTTCTATACAGTCGGCAAGTTCCTGAAATAAGTCGGCATTTCAATGAAAGTCACCCCCCCACTGCTCAAACCCTCGCTACGCCCCTGAACGAAGTCGAAAAAATTACCCACCCGCATGCGTCTTCGCTGAGAGAAAAACACTAAATGACAGTAGCTATATTTTTCTCATTGGTCATTACCGTCTGATCGCAAAACAAATAAATGACGCGAAATCGAAATATGTAATAGGAAAGGTGACATTTCTCATTTTGATGAGGAAAGTCATTACCATATGATCGTCATTTTTTCGCTCGTCATTTAATGTCATCCCAACGGAAAATTCTAAATGACTCGCAGTGTCCGTCGCAAATGACCAATGACGAATCGTAGCTTGAATGTCACTCTAATGCGACATTTTTTCCTGGTGTCACAGCGTCATTTAAATGACTCAAAAAAATGGCCGTGTAATCGTACCTTAATAGAAGACCCTACCTAAGCTCGAATATTCAACCGGTGACGTAAAGAAGAGTAGTCACTGGCCTAGGTCTGTTCTTTAGGTTAGGTCACTCCATAGTAGATGATCGAAGGTACTAGAGCTTTTTCGTATAGAAATGAACCTCACAAGATGGCAACTAATGCATATATTTTAGGACTTCGTTTATTTAAAACTTTGGAACTCACTTCATAGACACATATATGCACTGGTCTGCAAATATTTAGGTGCAAAACTAACACACATCTGTAAACATCTCGCGGCGCTCTGGAGGCACTATAAGTTCGCCTTTCCCAAAAGAACTAATTTAAAAAATAACCTATCTACGATTCTGCAACCCCAAAAATACACCCTCTTCATCGACAAGGTAAACACACTAACCACTACACCATGACCACTGTTTGTAAATTCTATATTTAATTTCAAAAGTAGTTCTAAATAGAAAGTTCACATTTTTGACCCTCTAGGAAATCGCAGTTTGCGGATCTCATTGATCGCATAATTTTGCAATATCTATAAGGTTACATATGTAAATGCAACGCTGCTGTCGGAATCGGAATCCGCTTGTTATTTAATGTGAAATAATACAGTAATTGATGATGCCTATAGCGCCAACTATTCCATTCTAGTCATGCAAGTAAATTAAGTCAGTAAGCGCACTTACCTCTTGGCGATCGGAGGCTAAGATCCACTGGTTCCACTTGTACTGGAGGGCCCTCTGCCTGCAAATAAACATAAATATTGAATTAATTAATATATGGTGGCCACAAAACACGGAAATGCTGCTCTCTTTCACTTTTGTAAAGACGACTATCTATTCAAGTGCCATATCATTTATTGGATCGGATCAGAGATCGGATTGGATCGATTGATTCTCCTCAATGAATATAGAGGCAACTGATCGACTTGCAAATAAATTCAATAAATTTCCCGAACGGCTAACAACTCAAACACTTCCCTACAGGTAAAATCGAGGTGTCTAAATAAATTGCATAAGGGTCGACCTGAAGCAAAAGCCTGTGGTACTGACGCGACCCTGAAACACACGCCATACAATCGATCGACCGAGCGACGGACTGACCGATAGTTGCAGCTCCAAAGTAAGTTATTAACCAGTTCTCGCGCAGATATTAATAGTTATTAATTACTCTCGAAGTTTGCAACTGTCGTTCGCGTCGTTCGCGTCGTCGTCGTCGCTTGCGAGCAAATCCAATGCAAAGTGATGCAAATTAAATGCAGCGGCCGAGGCACCACATATCGTTGCGGTAAATGCGACTGAAGCTGGAAACCACCCCATAGAGCGCACATTGTGGGCGATACTGGAAATTAAGAGCTAGATTTGCCTCGGATTTTGATAAATGACAGCGGGGTCCTCGAAGGAGGCTGGCTATCGATCTGTACTCCAATTTAGCCAGTGGTCACATTAATCAAGAATCACTTACTGTGGCAGTAGCAGGTTTGTCGGCTCGCGACGTGATATCAGGCCGGTGGTGCTATAAGGCTGCCCGCATTTGAATATTGTACGGCTTCTTGTGCCTCTGCTAGAGAGATATTGCCTGCCACTGATACGAGCGAGGGTGTGTTCGTTTCGTATTGTGTCAGACACCTGCGGTTGCAATACACCCATCAGTGGTTCCCGGTCCCACACTATAAGACAATTAAAACCTACCCAGCGGACAACAAAAGTCTAAGAACTTAATTGCAACGCGAATTATTCCAACCGGAAGCTTTTCCTTCTGTAAGCTGACACTTAACTGGGTTTACAGGTGCTTGCATGTCGTCTGCAGGTGACACTAGATGGTGTCGGTGGTGTCTGTGTCGGGTGGCTAGAGCAAAGCACCATACAATGTATCATGCAAATGAGGTGCACTCACTCACGTGCCCGTGTCTACAAAGTTACAAAGCAATGCGGTAGACAGATGGACAGCGGACGAATGCGATTACATGGCGGCCAGTTTGCATTAAGACACCCCACATACATTGTTGGCGCAGAACATGCACAGCTAGTCAATTAGTTTGCACTTGGCGCACTCCGCCCCACCAATGCGATTATACTCGTAGTTGCTTGCAGACTTCGAGTTGAGTTCAGTTCCGCATTTAAGGGATGATTCAACTTATACAGAGGCGTCAGTCAAACAAACAAAGAGACCAGCCAACAATTTGCTTGTGCACCCGAAAAGCCTTCGCCGGGGATTAAGATGTCTGCACACAGAGTCAGAGACATAATCCATTCGGTGCTGCTGCTGCCGCCTAATCCCAATAGTCGCAATCGCAATCGCAACCTCATATCTCTGCAAATATCTGAATGCACTACATCTACCGGTCGGTCGGTGGTGTAACCGCAGCCACAGCAGCAGCAGTTGTTTAGCCAGCCGCGGCACGAGCGCTAAATTGGGTTGGTGTCGATCGATGTCAACCTAATTTCTGGCCACCCTAATCAGAGTGAAACAACGCAGCGACAACGCGAGCGCGCGATCTATTCATGTGAAAACAAGCAACTTAAGTCACTTGAAATCATTGTCAACACGAATTATTACCACGGTTTGTTCGGTTTGACAATCCATTGTGCGGAGACACACCCACGACCTTGATAGCCTGCTGGAACGACATAGTGACTATTATGTGGCTGTATGTGCTTATGTGCACGTGAGCCGCTGCTGCTGGAGTGGAGTACTTGAGTCGCGGTTGACAGTGATTTTAAGAATTATTTTCTTACCTCAGTTGGCGATCGAGTGATTTAGCAACAAAGGATTTTGTTTTGGTCCGAGGAAAAAGTGAAGCCCAAAGGTGTTTTGGACATTGGGACATCTTGAAGCTGAAGATCTTTAGTTACAATTCCTCTTCCGGCATTTATTGCAGATGTAAATGTTCTTTTAATTTTGAGATCTACAATTATATCCAATTTTTAGTAGATATTCCATTCCAATCCAACAGCTAAATTGAGTATAATTTTCAGGACAGACATTCCCTCAAAATGTTGACGGAAGGCTCAGTACCTACTGTACAAACAAATATATATGTAGGTGTAATGTTTTCTTTTTTGGGGGTTGAACCGGGAACCCCTCACTCGATAGTACCTACAGCTCAGTAACTATGCCCATATGAGAGGAATAAAACAAATAGATAAATATATTTTTGGAACGAATAAAAGAGACATACAATTTTATGCCGAGCACGAATAATCTAGAGTCTAGACCAGCTTTCTCCTATCGGTAAATTCACACCAATCGATCTTGCGGGAATACACTTGCTAGTAAAGAATATAAAATGGCTGCTAGAATTGAAGATAGCCATACAGACCGACAGGAAAGCATTTTTCTACAGTAAGCGTGTATCTTCAATGTGGACATGATTTACCGAGTATTTAAGAAAAGACTAATTTTAGTGTACCTAACACAAATATCGCCGCTAGTAATTATTACAAAAACTTTGGCGAGGGCTTTAGTTTTAGACGAAACAATACTCCTTTAACCTGCGTGTAAATTAAATTGTTTAATTTTTTTACTTTACAGATATTTTTCTTTTAATCAGTTCCATTTCTCTTACCTGCCTAGAACACATTTTTGAAGCTTTTGTAGAAAATATGCGTAATAAAAATATAGTTTTATTAATTTTCTCTTATGAACGTAACCTGGTAACCATAATAAACAAAGAATATAATTTTGCAATATGTTATCAGAAAATGATCATAACTAACTAACAAGAACAAAGAAAAGAGGCTTATGTTCAGAAAGATCCTGTCAATAAGCCTCCGGAGTCCGGATCCGTGTTTCAGGAGCCGAGTTTTATGGACCAATGAGAGCTTGTTCGAGTTCCTTGGATCTTATAAAAAGAGAGTTGTCCGAATGACAAAGAAAACCGTAAAAAAAGCGTTTTGTAGTTTCGCAAACCGTGAGTCATGGTTTTGGGTCAGTAATATTCTGGGTCTGCGTATCGTCAATCAGTCATGGAAATTTAATCCCAATTGATGGAACATTGAACCAACAGAAATATTTGGGTGCATTAATAGATTATGAATTCCAATAACGTGAGAGACATTCGGGACAATGATCCATGTCACAAAAGCCAAATGATCAGATATTTGTTTCGCGACATTAGAGTAGAAACACTCAATTGGCAACCCCAAAGTCCAGATTTAAATGTCAACGAAAATGTGGTTAAATGGAATAATGAGTGTTTGATTAACTCGGACCAAAGAAGATACAATTTTGTAAGGAAGCAATCTTTGGGAGGAAGTTCTTCCGAAATGCTTCAAAAGCTTGTAATTTTTTCTTTTAAATCGTCGTTCTTTCCGCGTACCACAGTCTGTCTGTCTGTTTAAAAGTTATATTTTCTTTGGCGCTTTGAGGGTAAAATTATCATTGTTACGGAGGTAGAATCAACATGTTGTGGAAGTCAAATTCCCATTGTTAAAGTAACATTTTTACGATTACGAACATTTAAAAAAGTTTCTAGTACTTAACTTGGGTGTTATTGAACTAGCGACCTAGCCCCCAATAAACTAGCAACTGACCCGACAAATTTTCATAGTTGCAATCTTTATATATATAAAACTGTAGGAATTTGCTCTGTTACCTCAAAGCGCTAAAACTACTGGACAGATTTCAATGAAACTTTTTTTAAATGTCTCTTAAGACTGTGAGATGGTTATAGACTATGTCGTTCATAGCTACGTTTTGTGGAACATTTTTTAACCAAAATGTATTTTTTTTCTTACGTTTATTCTCAAATAAACTTATTCAGTAAAAATAAAAAATAATATGTACTAAAAGGTTGTTCCTGATCGTACTTCTGCTTTGTGGTGGTGAGTGCACATGGAAGTTTGCATTGTGCATGTAATAAAGGGTCCGCCAAATAACTTTTTTTTTTTTTTTTTGAAAATGCTATAAAAAAAAAACTACTGAATATTTTCTCAAATTTCTTTTTTTATTTGAAAGTACAATCCTTCCGGTTAATAATGGAAAATAATTTCATTCAAATGGCTGCCTCGGCTGGCCATGCAGTAGCCTACACGATCGGTCCAATTTTTAAGCACATTATCGATTGTGTGCAGCTGTATTTCACCAATGGCTTCACGAATATTGTCCTTTAAAGCGTCAATTGTCTCTGGCATGTCGGCGTAACACTTATCTTTTACGGCACCTCACAAATAATAGTCCAACGGTGTCAAATCGCAGCTCCGCGGTGGCGAAACGATATCAGCTCTGCGGCTGATAATGCGATCTTCAAAAACAGGGCGCAAAACATCGAGTGTAGCTTCGGCTGTGTGGCACGTAGCGCCGCTCCGTCCTGTTGAAACCAAATGTTGCCAATATCCTCCTCTTAAATGTTTGTGAACAAAAATTCGTTCAACATGGCCCGATAACGATCGCCATTGACACGGCGATCTCCTTGCTCATTTTCGAAGAAAAATGGCCCAATTATGCCTCTGGACCAAAATCCGCACCAAACAGTGACTCGTTTTGGGTATACGCACTGTTTTTGGCTTTTCACGCTTTGGTTTATCGATGAGGATGCCAGTTTCTCTCACTTTTTTCACAATATAACGAACATACGGAGCTCCGTACGCAATTTTCGCACACATTCTGCAACATTACCATGATTTTCAAAGTAATGTCGCAATATTTCCCAGCGTTGTTCAAGCGTATACACAACCATATTCGTTCAGCGGAAGGATAAAACTAATTATCTGTCAAATCAGATATGAGCTAAGTGTTACCATTCGCGAAATAAGCACTAGTTGAAAAAAAAAAACGTTAGATGGCGGACCCTTTAAAATCTTGGTTGCTTCGAGAGGAAAATTCTTCGAGTAATTTTCGGTCCCGTCCCCGTCTGCATAGGCGTTAATGGAGGAGGAGATACAACGACGAACTGTACGGGCTGTACAGCGACATCGACCTACGCAGAAGAATGAAGGTTCAACGACTGAGGTGGCTGGGTCCTGTAGAGTGAATGGACGCGAACGCTCCGGCCCGGAAGATTTTCGAATCCACACACGAGGGACGGCGCAGTTTTAGGAAGTCCGCGACTCAGGTGGACCAACATAGCGTGTGAAACTGGAGACATCTGGCCAAAGATCGTGCTGGCTGGTGATGCTTGTTGGTTGAGGCTTGAGGCTCAGGTCCACCCGGGACTGTAAAGCTAAGTAGTGTAATAAAATCAACAGGGACGAAATGCGCGGATGGCTAGTGATGGTGAGATGAAATGAGACTTTGTGGAATTGTGATGGTGTGATAATTTTTTAATTTTTTGTATTTAATAATAAGGCTCAGTTTTGTCTTATAGTATCTTCAAGACTAAAACAACATTTTTGCAATTGGATAGAAAAAAATACAAGTGATCCATCCATCCCGAATATACACTGTTTTGTTTGGTTGATATAAGCTAGTTGTATCATCGGGCCGTTTTTAAAGTTATGAAAATCAAAATGTCACCCTCCATAATAGAATAATGCCATATTTCCGGAGAAACCATCGAGTCATTGAAGGAATTACCCGAAGAAAAAATGATCTCAAGTAATGGACCGGTGTGGTCTGGCGGCTGGCCTCCAAGAATGATTGATACCCCTGGACTATTTCTATTGGGGTTGTTTGAGGTTGTTACTCGTTGCCCATAGGATAATTTATATCTTGCTCCCGAAGCTTTTCCCGTCCCTTAGTAATCGGTCGATTAAGCTGAAACTTACACAATCTGTTATGATTTAAGTGTCTTCAATTTTCCGTGCTTCACGCTTTCGCTATGACAATTAATAAGTCGTAAGAACAATCGGTGGATTTTTGTGGCACCAATTTTGAATTCCCATGGTGAATTCTATGTGCCGTATAACTCGCACTTGACAAAACTTTTTATTTCAATTTTCTTCAATTGTAAATTTCATCGAAATCGGTAGATCTGTTTTTAGAACGCGTGAATTCTCACATGTCGCGGAAGTATCCAAACCGTACATAGTGGCGGGAGGTAGACCCAGAAAACCCACCAGTTTCGAGGATAAGTTGATCACCAAAAGCACCTCATCGTATCGTCCAGATGTATTAAAAATGAATAAAATCTAGAGGTATAAAGAACGATGATCCCGCGAAATGTTCGAATTTGCCAAGAAAAATTTGAACTGAGCTATATCAACAAGTGGGCCCACAGAGAAGCCATTTGATCCGCGTTTTATATTGGGACAATAAAGCACTGAGGAGGTAATATTTTTGTCTTGTTAGTTAAGCAGTCGGTATATTTGATCGTTAAACATACCCAAAGCTGATTCAAACTGCCATTTTTCCTGTGCGATAGATGTGGTAACGATCTTAAACATACCGCTAAAGTTTTAAGGTATTATGACTTATAGTCGATGGCGGAGAATCGAGAGTTTAAAGAGGGTCCACTTGAGCAACATGAGCGACCCACTTAATGGATAAGCGGGCCATTGAAAATGAAATGTAGTTAGATTTCGTAAATAAGTCAACTAATAAAATCTTTGGTAGTGAATTTAAGAGCGATATGCCGATTCGAGAAAGATAATCTTTATACATATAATTTTTTTCTTGTAACCGAACTCCTCCTAAACGGCTGGACCGATTTTAATGAAATTTTGTGTGTGTGTTTGAATGGGTCTAAGGATGGTTTCGATTCACAATTGAACCCGGTAGGTGGCGCTGCAATCCGATTCCACAAAATTATAATAAGCACTCAACAATAAAAAAAATTTAAAAAGCAAGAATAAGCTCATGAATAAAATTACAAATAATATATGAATACAATTTTAATACCTTAACACTCAAAAAAAATCTATATACAGTTTGTCAAGGAATTGTTTTTACAAAGGAAAATAACTGGTAATTTAGACAGTTTCTTTATAAAACAAAAGAGCTTCTTTGATGTTTTACTTCATTTTTTTAATAAATTTATTTTTATTAATATATCTACTAACGAACAGTAACAAAAAATACTACATTATGAAAGTAATAAAAAATACGCAAAAATGAGCTTGTCAAGAAATTTGTAAAAACAATTTCGTGACAGACTGTACCTATATAAAAATGAATTGCTGTTCGTTAGTCTCGGTAAAACTCGAGAACGGCTGTCACCGATTTGGCTAATTTTGGTCTTGAATTATTTGTGGAAGTCCAGAGAAGGTTTAAAAGGTGAAAAATTGGACAAAGGGGCGTGGCACCTCCCATACAAAAAAAAACATTCAAAACCTTATATCTCGAAAATCACTGAATCGATTAAGTTCAAATTTACATACAATCTTAGATATCGGCCCAGGAGTACCTATTCCTGTGAAGATTGGTCAAAATTGGACAAAAGGGCGTGGCACCGCCCATACAAAAAACATCTTCTATGGGGTAAAACTCGATGACGTTATAACTCGATAACCGCTGAGCCGATTTTCATGATTATTTTTGTGTTTTGTTCGTATTGCTGTATTTACGCAGAAAGAATATTCCAGAAAATCGTTTTTTCTCATTTTTCGCATTTTACGAAAGAACATTATTATCTAAGAACTATAAGCAATACAATTTCTGTGCACGGGCAAAGCCGGGCGGGTACAGCTAGTCATAAATAAAATTTCAAATAATAAAACGGCCGCAGAAAACAACGTTTGCCGGACCCGCTAGTAAAACTATACATTTATCACGAATTTTCTGACTTTCATGCTTTAGTTTTAGCCAACACTGTATGTACAAAACACATTCGCCATCGCCATTGAAAATAATGATGATAACTAAAACAAAATACCTACAAGTCTCATTGCTATAGGTGTCAATTAGGCCAAAATAAGTCTCAAGGACTTGTCTAAACTTTCATCAAAAGCATTATGATCAACGTAAACACGAGATTTTTTGCATGCCCGTAATTATATAAGAAAATCTGTTTTTCCACCAGAGAAGGCGCCACTTTGATTGTTACTGTCATTCGTTTAATTATGTTCAAAAGTAAACATTGACCCAATAACCACGCGGTTTTCCCATTCACTTTGGCCACTTCAAATATAAAAAAAATAAAAAAATCTCCAAAATCGTCTGTATGTCAACAACAATAAAAAAAAATCCCCTTACAGCCTACTTCGGGCTATAAGGTCTTTACGTTTTTTTTTTTTTGCAACTCACCGCCCCGACGACGACGGCGACGCAACGGAATAACATGTGGTAAAACAAACAAACTTCTCAATTAGATCCAATTCCGTAATTTTTGAGTAATGCCGCGCACCGTGCGTGTTCTCGCAGTGCAATACAATGTGCGCTAAGTGGCACCCTCTGTAGAACAGTTCCCGCAACAAGCCAGCCCGATGGTGGTCCCTGTCAAACGAGTGCTTTTTTGTCGTCTCTATATCGTTTTTGTTGGTCGGTTTCGGTCCACTTAAGCACCCAGTGAAGCAATTAAGTCAAAAACCATTCAGTCTATCATTTGCTGTTAAAAGTCAATAAATAAAACCCGCAATAAATTTTCCATTTAGCATTAAATGCGATTACAGGTTGCTATATTGCTACGTAGACGTACTGTACGTATACGTAAGGCACAATGCGCTCTCTGTGCTTCTGGATGGAGCCATGGAGGAGCTCTTTGGCTGCTGCTGCTGGTTGTTGCATGTCATATGGTAATTTCTTCACCTGCTAGTTGTCACGATCCACATAAATGTGTGGTAATAAGTGCGACTGAGTCTATCACGGGACTTCTATCTGCCATGCAGAGTGTGCCTTTGCCTTTGCCTTTGCATCGGCCAGGCCAGGGACCCAAAGAGTCAAAGAGCCTGTTGCTGCCGATTATGGTGGTGGTGCTGTGACAAGGGTATTTTATTGAATGGATAATGTGAAGTGAGGAAATCTGGTCATCGGCAGTGTAATTGACAGCGAATGACAACAGTGACTGGTAAATCACTTGACAATGCGACCGAGCGAGGAGCACTTGCGAGAAAGCCCACATAAAACCTTTGGCCATATCTTTATATCCGTTGCCACCGTTTTATTGAGTCAAACCTACGAAGGTATTTAATAGAAAATTTATATCGCCTGCAAATGCTCCTGCGGAAGTGTCGTTTGCCCGGAGCGATTACTGCCGCCTCACCTACTACCAACTACCGCATGTGCCAGCGCAACTGGCCATAGAGTGGTGGTCTAGTGGTGGTTGGTGCAATTTATCGTCCGAAGGCACGAGAGGAATTTTAGGAGCTCGAAGCTACTACAGCTCCACACGAAACCGCTTTTGGGGAAAAATGTGGGAAAATTACGCGAACGTGCCGCGGCCGCCACCGACACCACCGACACCGCCGACACCTCCTATATAATGCCATATGCCTGCCACATACGATACCCATTTGATTCGTAATGACACCATCAACATAGTCGTCAACACTGGTGTCGTTCTTGTTGTTGCTGTTGCCCTGTTGTCAACGATGCGATATACCGCGCGAAGGTGTGGTAATTTTCCACTTTATTAGATTCTAAATTAAATTGATTGTGTTGCCAGATCAACTTATATTCATTGGAATGCAATTAAGGCTTTAAGGCTGTTTTATGCCGCCGCGCACTCTTCGAGTTGCATTTTTATTTTTTTATTTTTTGTCTAGACACGGCCGGTGGTGGAGTACGGAGCAGTAATGATGTTTCGTGGTCGTGTGACAGCAGTGGTCGCAGATTGAGTGCGATGCGAATGCGATCGGATTGTTTGGAATCCTTTTGATTTCAAGTGGCGGTGACGCGGTTGGGATCATAAACATTGATTAGATGACTGGGAGCAGCAATTAATCATATGGCATTTGACGTTTCTTTTTTTTTTTTGCGAAATCGAATGACCTATGAGCTTATTGTAGGCCTGGGAGTTTGCATTGCGATTTGCTAAATTTAATTTCATAACGAGGCTCGATTCCCACGGTTGTCAAATGGAATGCAGAAAATCGGAGAATGTTAAAATTTGCTTTGAATATGAGAAAAGTGGCAGTGGGGCAACTTTTTCAATTGCCCCAAATATTTAACGAAAAAGAAATCAATGTTATATGTAGGTATCATCTTTATTGTCTTATTTTTAATTTTTTTTTTTAAGATATGTACCTACCTACATATTAAGGTGGTTTCCAGATGAGAAGATACAAGATACCTATCACCAAAAGATCACCAATTTTCAATGCATTATAATTTCAATAAGATTTGTTAAGATTTTAGCTTTGAATTTAAAAAGTAACTCCACCGACTTAAAAATTTCTATGAAAATTGTCATTCGTCATATTTTTTGAATTAAAAAGGCAATTTTCCGCTCCTTGTTATTTTTTTCATTGCTCAGATAGCTCTGGGCGCAGTGGTTAGTGTGCTGGACTACTGTGCGAGGGATGGGGATCCCAGGTTCGATCCCCGGAAAAACACAAATTACATCTTAAGGTTTTTTCTGCGCCACCTCTCGCGAACGTCTGACAAACATCCGAGAGTATGACTGTCCTGAAAAGGCTTCTCCAATTCAGCCATTTCATTTCATTTCATTTTCATTTCATTTTATTCGTTAGCAAAAGCCTTGAGATAAAATCTCATTTATGGCTTTAAAAATATACATTTTAGAATTAAAAGATATAATGATTAAAGAAAAAATCGAATTCTTAAGAAACATAATTAAGATATATAGACTATTATATAATTATAAGAAAAATAAATATAAATTATATATAAAAAAAAAACAAAAGTGAAGTGAATTAATGAATAAATAAAGAGTGAAAAAGCAAGGTTACGTCTGGGTTCTGGAGATGATCTGTAATCGAGCGGATAAAAATATTTAAATTGTTTATAGATTTAAATCTAGCAGGTAAACTGTTCCAAATTCTGGCACCTATCACGAAGAAAGATCTGCGAGTCTGCAATGTTGAACTTCTTGGAATATTGATGTTCATTGTACGCGTCGAAGTTGAAAATTCAAGTTTATCGTATAAATATGCAGGCGTTTGATATTGTACCAATTTAAACAAAAATTTACAAATTTCAATAACAAAATGGGACATCAATGATACACCAAAAATGCAATTGGTCAAATGCGATACATGGTCAAACCTTCTTAATGAATATACTAATCGAACACACGAGTTAAAAGCAACATTTAACTTTTGTTTGCTTATTGAGTCCATCACACTATATATAGGAGAACCATATGTTATAATAGGAGCCAACAAAGTTTTAACCAGCATTAATCTGGTTGCCTGCGGAACGAAGAACGAAACTCTCCACAACCGCCTTAGTCCTCCATAAATGCTACTTATTACTTATTTAGCATGATCGTTCCAGGAAAGAGTTTTGTTGAAAATGAAACCTAAATTATTTACAGTAGAACTGTACGAGATAACGTGACCATTTAAAATTAGTTCAGGAAAGTAGGATTCATCTAAACTATTTTTGTAAATAACTATACTTTGCGACTTAGCGGGATTCAAAACTAAGTAATTTAAAACTGTCCACTCATATATGCTATTTAAATCTTCATTTATGTTACAGACTGCATTTTCCAGCAGTCCCAATGGAAAAGATAAATAAATTTGCAAATCATCAGCATAAAGATGGAAGCATGAATAGTTAATAGCAGTAACGACATCATTAATGAACATGCTAAAAAGTAGGGGCCCTAACAATGACCCTTGAGGGATACCCATTTTAAGGTCCGCGAAGTCAGAGACCAAAGAGCCAATGGAAACAGCTTGTCTTCGGTTAGTCAAAAAACTTTTAATCAGTTTGAGAGCGCAAGAGGAAAAATCAAATTGATGCTTCAATTTATGCAGCAATATTGAGTGTTTCACGGACCCAAAAGCATTAGAAAAATCAAGTAGACTTAAAATCGATACTTTGTCCGCATTCATTGCAATCCGAATGTCGTCCTGTACCTTTAAAATAGCAGAGACGCAGCTGTGTTTTTTTCGAAAGCCAGATTGCAGAGGTGATATAAGATTGTGCGACTCAATGAATTCAGAAAGCTGACAAAACATCAGTTTTTCCAAGCCTTTAGAAAGAAAAGGTAAAATACTAATCGGTCGATAGTTCGACACATCATTACATCCCGCCTTCTTTTGAAGAGGAATTATTTTTGCAATTTTCCAAGAGCTAGGAAAAATCGAATTCGGACTCGGCATAAAATTGTAGGTCCCTTTAGAAACTCACAAAAAACGAATGGTTGCGATTGCGAGAAGCTAGGCCTATAGGGTGTCTACCGCCTGTTGCGCCATCTATTTATTTATTTAGATACCTCTTTAAAATTTACAGATAAAAACTGGCTGCTAAACTGTTAATGGCGTTAATAACGATTTGAATTTGTTCATTTGTTTTTAAATTATATCGAGAACATGTTAAAATCGATGATTCTGAGGTTGCAAATAATTAAGATTAATTAATTTATTTTCTTCATAACTTACAGCTAAAATACAATATTTATATCTGTAGAATATAACGAAAATAATAGTAATCAATCCGTAACTTAAAAGTTAGTGTGGAATGACACATCTATTTAATTAATATTACAAAATAATTTTGATGTGGGGGAAAACATCGGTCTTACAATATTATAGTTCTTGGATTTGATAAGTTGGGTTCATAAAGGAAAAACAAATTCAAGGAAAAGAAGAAAGAGAAATCGAAAATGATAATAATACAATCGATAGCTAACAAAGTTAAATTAATAATTTTTTAATAAACTGCATTTAATTAAGATATTACTTGTGCTGATGTTTTTGATAGCAGATCACTTCAAAGTAACGATTCAAGGACTTCACAATTTAAGGTGAATAACCAATCTTTAACCTTTTTTTAAAAACGAATTTGAATGTATGGATGTTCGAACAGAGAATGGTAACTTATTGAACATTGAAGGGGCCATAACAGTGTAAAAATGCGAAAAATGGGTTTTGTAAACAAGTGGAACATTGACAAGATGCAATGTATTTATACGAAGACTATATAACTGTGTACTTCTACTAGGAATATTACCGCTTTGCTTAAAAAATTCTTTTAGTACTTTAAAAACGTAAAGGTGCCTCATTGGTAAAATATACAGGTCTCTAAATAAGGGCCAGCTCTGATTAAACCGATTTTTGTTACAAATGATCCTTATTAAATGTTTTTGAACTATTAACAATGGTCTGAAAGAGCTAATATAAGAACCACCCCAACTTGTGATACCATACTGCAACTTAGAGTGAGCAAGACCGTAATAAGTTGTCGTTAAAACTTTTCTGGAATAATTTTGTTTGATGAGATACATTTTGCGCCTTACTAGCAACATGTGCGATTTAATGCTTTGAATATGATCTTTCCAATTCAAGTTATGGTCAATTAATACTCCAAGGTATTTATAGTGTTGAACTGATTCAATTTTAAAACAATTTTTTGAACACGGAGAACTACGATTAAAATTACAATATTTTCCACAACTATGAACAGGGAAACAGATTTTTTTACAATCATGAGCATGAAAGCATAGATTAAAATCGTTCAAAACGTTATTTGATATTTTGAAGGACATGAGTTTTGTTTTCTCGTTAATTATATCAGTTTATGTTCCGTAAACCATAGTCTTAAGGTTTCTAGATCTTCCGAGATCTTTGCAATACATTCGTATCCCGTATCAAACTGGTATGTAAAGGCTATATCATCTGCAAATGCAGTTGACACTCCATTTAAATTCAGTTCAAAAAGTGAGTTAATATAAACTAAAAACAGCACAGGACCAAGAACTGAACCCAGTGGTACATTTTTTAAAACACGAGAGTCACTAAAACTGCCATTTACGTTAACTTTTTGTTTTCTATCTCTGAGATAAGACGCAAACCACTTGTGGATTACTCTTCTAAAACCAGCATTGAATAATTTTTTTAGAAGCAAGTCATGGTCAACCATGTCGAACGCTTTTGTCATGTCAACAAAAAGAGCCATGGTAGATTTGCTACAGTTAATACTTTCATACAACTGGCTACAAACTCTTAGGATAGCATCCTCGGTTGACATTCCTCTTCTGAAACCAAACTGATTACTACTAAAAAACTGAATTTTGTCTAAAAACTACAATATGCGTAATTTCAAAAGTTTTTCAAAAATCTTCGAAAACGATGGTACATAGTAAGGAAATGGGTCTGTAATTCGACATATTTTTCTTATTACCTTTTTTTAAAAGTGGTAAAAGTGGCTTCAGCGACTTTTAGCTATTGTGGGAAACAACTAAAGGGTCCGCCAAATAACTTTTTTTTTTTGAAAATGCTATAAAAAAAAACTACTGAATATTTTCTCAAATATCTTTTTTTATTTGAAAGTACAATCCTTCCGGTTAATAATGGAAAATAATTTCATTCAAATGGCTGCCTCGGCTGGCCATGCAGTAGCCTACACGATCGGTCCAATTTTTAAGCACATTATCGATTGTGTGCAGCTGTATTTCACCAATGGCTTCACGAATATTGTCCTTTAAAGCGTCAATTGTCTCTGGCATGTCGGCGTAACACTTATCTTTTACGGCACCCCACAAATAATAGTCCAACGGTGTCAAATCGCAGCTCCGCGGTGGCCAAACGACATCAGCTCTGCGGCTGATAATGCGATCTTCAAAAACAGGGCGCAAAACATCGAGTGTAGCTTCGGCTGTGTGGCACGTAGCGCCGCGCCGTCCTGTTGAAACCAAATGTTGCCAATATCCTCCTCTTAAATGTTTGTGAACAAAAATTCGTTCAACATGGCCCGATAACGATCGCCATTGACACGGCGATCTCCTTGCTCATTTTCGAAGAAAAATGGCCCAATTATGCCTCTGGACCAAAATCCGCACCAAACAGTGACTCGTTTTGGGTATACGCACTGTTTTTGGCTTTTCACGCTTTGGTTTATCGATGAGGATGCCAGTTTCTTTCACTTTTTTCACAAGATAACGAACATACGGAGCTGACGGTGCTTCTCTTCTTCCAAAATCCGTACGCAATTTTCGCACACATTCTGCAACATTACCATGATTTTCAAAGTAATGTCGCAATATTTCCCAGCGTTGTTCAAGCGTATACACAACCATATTCGTTCAGCGGAAGGATAAAACTAATTATCTGTCAAATCAGATATGAGCTAAGTGTTACCATTCGCGAAATAAGCACTAGTTGAAAAAAAAAACGTTAGATGGCGGACCCTTTATTTTCAACACTTAGATTGAACAACTAACATAAAACGTCCGCCACATAGAAGTACATTTTTTCAACAATACACTCGATACGCCATCACTAGTACAAGACTTTTTGTTTTTTAACGATAATATAATTTTATTTTCTTAAATTTTGTTTAACATCTGCAAAGTCCGATTTAAGTATTGAGTATAAAAAACGCTTAAAATAAAATTTCGAAATCGATAAACAGTTTGTCAGTTTTTTGCTGAATAACCGACCTAGACTTGAACATTTGCCCTAGTAGAGCTTATAAATTGTCAAACTTCTTTAAAATAAGTTCAGACCGTGGAATGTTAATTTTTCCAAAAAGTAAGGTAGGTATTGAAGAAAATAGAAGTGTTTCTAAGCGATTTTTAAGAATGTTATTTATCTACAATAAAACTACAAGAAAGTAGACCTCTTCAACTGCGCCAACTACAGAAGTATCAGTCTACTTAACATCGCATACAAGATCCTATCTACCATATTGTGTGAATGCCTTAAACCCTTCGTTAATAACCTGATTGGCCCCTATCAGCGCGGTTTTATGACATGAAAGTCAACCGTCGATCAAATGTTCACACTTAGGCAGTTCCTGACAAAAAACACATAAAGTCCAAATCGATACTCACTTTTCATTGATTTCAAAGCCGCGTCTATAGAGACGAGCTTGATGGAAAATGCTATAAATCCGGCTCGAATGGTCATCAATTCTGGCAAAGGTCAGTTACATAGCCGATATCATTTTCTCGACTTAATGAAGGAAAGATTAAGACATCAAACGCACATCAAAAAACGCATAAGTACAGCCAAAGAACATTATGATGTGGGAAAATAATTGATTCTGGCCTTTGCAGATCCTGTCTGTACAATTTGGAAGTCTCAGATTGGCTACTTAGAGCGGTTTCTCACAAATGCATTTACGAAGTCGAAAAATCTTTTTTTCGGAAATTTTAAAAAAATGTGTAAAGGGCAGCCCCTTAATGGGAGTAAATTCTGAACTCGAGATATTAGTTAGCATTGTCGGACATTTTGACATAAAGGGGGCTTTGTTTCCTTAATACTCCCACCAGATTGTGTCCAATTCGATTCGAAATCAGGTGAACAGGTGAACCATGGTGATCAAAGTCGGTACATATTCAAAATAGTATTTTTCATATATCTCGAAAATGGTTTTAACGATTTTTATGAAATTCTGCTTGAAATGTAGCAGTTTTTAAGACCGAAAATAACAAAACATTTTACATTCAAAATCCGGGTTGTACATATTTAGGACCTTATATAAAATATGGACCTTAAAAAAACACAGCATAACTATTTGTTGACTAGAAAATAGGTTAGGGTACTAAATTTTGAGAGCATTTTAAAAATTCATTTACTGTTACTACCTTGGAGCTTTAGAGCCTTACGGAACCCTTTACTTAGTAAGACCCCTTGTTGCACAAGCGAAAGGAAACCAATAAAATAATTTCATCAATGTTTTTTTTATTTCGATCGATTTGGTAAGGTAATCTTATAACGTAGAACTTGTCAAATATTTGACAGTTCAAGCACTATTCTGGCATCCCAGATGCAGAATACACGTCGACAAGCTATGGACTGCGATCTTGAGGAGCATCGTGAAATACTCGAGAGACGTAAATACGTTTTTACAGAATAAATTGTCAGTCATTTTGGCGCAAAGTGAATTTTGGCGCAGATTTCCCGTCCACTTTCCTCGCCAATTGCTCAAAACTCGAAGAGGCTGGAAAAACACGTGAAAGAAGAAACGTCGGAAGGCCTCGTTTAGACGAGAGTATCGTCGTTGTTGTTGAAGATGTTGTGAACGACGTGCCACGCAATTGAAAAGTTTTTATTGCTGCAAATTGGTGAATTGAGATAGGACAACGGGTCGCCTAATGCTTAGTTTTGGCGATTTGCACTAGCGAGCAAGATCGACCGATTTATTTCGTTTCATTTTAAATATATTGCGCAAAAAAACTTCGTGTGAGTGTTTTTGGGCATCCCTGCATATGGGAAGAATATTTTCTGATCAATCCTTTTCAAGCTAAGTTTAAGTTTTTAATAATAAGCACTCTAATCAAATATTTTGACCAAGTTATCAATTAGAATAAGGACATAGACCTGGATTGTAAATTATTCAGAAGTCTTGCTTAAAATTGTGTAGGGCTGTACTTAATTTTAACTACGCCCGCAAATTGTATTAATTTTGATAAAATGAAAGCACTCCAAGATCTAAGAACTTGGACTTGGACGACACTTTGTGCTATCTTTGGCTAGTGGACGAGTTACATATTATCGTCTTTTTAATTTCGACAGGCAAAAGTTGTCCACTAAAATCTTGTACGTATATTTAAAAAAAATAATTAAGAACGATGAAAATAAATTTGTTTTTAAAATTTAAGATCGGTTCCATTTCTTACATTTTTTCCAGACATCTTAAATTATATATAAATTTTCTGTCCGTGTTTGTTACCGTACTCCTCCTAAACGGATGGACCGATTTTTATGAAATTTTGTGTGATGTGTTTGAATGGGTCTTGGGATGGTTTATATTCACAATTGGACCCGGTAGGTGACGCTGCAATCCGATTCCACAAAATTTCAAATAATAAACACTAAACAATAAAAAAAAAAATGAAAAAGCAAGAATAAGCTCATAAATAAAATTTCAAATAATATACAGTATACACCAGTGGCGTGGCGTGAATAATTTTAAATGGTAAGTCGAAGTCGAAAAATATCAAAATGTCGAAGGGAAGATGTAGGTAGTACCTATCTATGTATACAAAACCTTCAGTTATTTTTTAAAGCCATACAATCGAAAACTCCAGGAAGAAATTAAATTAATGAAGATATTTTTCCATCTTTGTTTATAAACTTTATAAACACATCAGTATGTTTATTTTTTAAAAGATACTTACAAAATTCACCAAATAACTCGGAGAAAAGTGTGTTATTTTATTGCATAAGAAAGCGGCCTATGAACAGAGGATACTCCCCTCAGAAAAAATCAGAAAATTTTTAGGTAAAAAAGTGAACTGACTATGAGCTATGACTACATCACAGTTCACAGCGCAGCGGTAGGAGATGCACACACAATTCAAATTCACCAAATATGTCGGAGAAAAGCGTGTTATTTTCCAGATACATATACTCAATTACACCACAGCGTAAAAGATACACACAAAACCCACCAAATAACCCGAAGAAAAGCGGGTTATTTTTTTGCATAAGAAAGCGGGCGTTGAACAGAGAGGACTAAACTCAGATAAACGCAAGTGTACAAAAGAGAAAGGAGACAAATTTGTTCTATCCAGTGAGAGATTTTATAACCCGTCATATTTCGGGTTATTTTAGATTTGGGTTATGCTCAGAGAGTGTGGGCAGTTATAATACTAATAATAATGAAGGCGAAGAAGGCCCGAAGGGTGTGTGTTTCCGTGTGTATAAAGTTCAATAATTGAGTTTGTGGGGTCGGGGTATGTAGCTTGCGCAGATGAATAGATACATATTATTAAGTTTATCCCGTGGGTTTTATGTTGCTCGTTTTTAAGTAAACATTGTTGTGTAGCTGAAACTGAAACTTTTAAAAGGTAACACGGTAGGAATCGGGTTATATGGACGCCACGCCACTGGTATACACTCACCAAAAAAAAAACGGCCGCAGAACAATTGACAGACAATAAAAATGTCCGAGCAGGCAAAACAACGTTTGCCGGTATCTAGCTAGTATCTATATAAAAAGTATATACAATTTTGTTTGCATAAAATATTATAGGTAGGTAGGTAGCAGTGGCGGTTCGCCTTGAACCCAATTAGCACTAAGATGTGCCGTTTTGTTACCACGACTCGTGTGACCTATTTTCTGTTGATTGTTTAGGATGTGGTCCGGTCGGTGCCTATAGCCAACCTGTGGAATTGAGGAAACGGATAAGATCCTGTATCCCTTTGCCCGATATGTCGCTAAGGTCGTCAAAGAATGGTTGGTTTAGTGCGCGCAGTCTGGCTCTCACTAGAGCTGGACATTTGCAGAGGAAGTGGGAGATAGTTTCTTTTTCATTTGTATTACCACAACTGCGGCAATGCGGGTTGTATGGGATACCTAGCTTGGCCGCATGGTCTCCAATTGGCCAATGCCCCGTGATTATTGCCGTGATTCTGGCGATATCTGGGCGGGTTCTGTTTAGCAGGTTATTTGTTCTGTTTTGGTTGTAGGTAGGCCACATCTTCCTTGATATGACGCAGTTTGTCAACCCCGACCATCGGGAATTGGCTTTCTGCAGAAAATGCGAATGTATTTGTCCCTTTACCGCTCCTAGCGGAATGTGGACCCTCGTTGAGAGCGAGGCGTGTAGTGCTGAGCCCTTCCTGGCCAGCTCATCCGCGCGCTCATTGCCTGTTATGTCACTATGCCCTGGAACCCAGAGAAGTGTGACCCTGAAGCGCTCGCTCAGACAGGCAAGTTCTTTCCGGCACTCCTGCACCAGTTTAGAGGATATGGTAGCCGAGTCGATGGCTTTGATGGCGGCTTGGCTATCTATAAGGATAGCAATGCTTTGTTTAAGCGTTGTGTCACGCCCTAGTTGCGTACAAGCTTCTCGGATGGCCAGTAATTCCGCCTGGAAAACGCTGGCAAAATCCGGTAAGCGTACTGAAATTGATATTTGAGGTGATTCCGAGTAGACACCGGCCCCTACACCACAGCTCATCTTAGATCCGTCGGTGTATATGACCGTGTCGAAGCCCTTCACTACTTCGTCCCTCTTCCACTGATCCCTTGTTGGGAAACCAACGTGGAAGCCTTTCGTGAAGTTTAATTTGGGTGTTATGTAGTCGGTTGGAGACGTGACCATGCCGTTTGGTAGCGAATCCAGGATGTTGCTATGGCCGTACGGCCTTGCAGTCCAGCATCCCGACTCCTTGAGTCTTATAGCACTGCATAATGCGGTATATTTTGTATGTAGGTCAAGGGGTAGAAGGTGCAAGAGCACAGTAAGGGCATCTGTTGGGGCCGACCTCATTGCCCCCGTGGTACCTATACTGGCTGTTCTTTGCAGTCGTTTTAGTTTTGTAAGGTTGTAGATTTTGCTCAACGCAGGCCACCATACTAGTGATCCATACGTGAGAATTGGACGCACTACGGCTGTGTACATCCACAAGGTCATCTTTGGTTGAAGTCCCCACTTCTTTCCAAAGGTTTTGCTACAGGCATAGAAAGCGACCGACGCCTTCCTTACTCTGTGTTCAATGTTATGTTTCCAGTTAAGTTTTGGATCGAGCATGATACCTAGATACTTAGCGCTGGATGACAGTGTGAGTGGTTGATCGTTTAGACGGGGTAGGGTAAAATCGGGTATTTTGGTTTTGGTAGTGAGTAGCATCAGTTCAGTTTTGCTCGGGTTGACACCGAGGCCGCAACTTGCAGCCCAGGTGCTTACCTTGTCTAGAGCGGCCCCCATAATTTCACTAATCACGTTGGGAAACTTCCCTGACACTAGTATCACCACGTCGTCCGCGTACGCGACAACTTTGACCCGTTCCCTGTCTAGTTTCACCAGAATTTTGTTTATAACCATTAGCCATAGTAGGGGCGAGATGACGCCACCCTGCGGCGTTCCTCTATGGGCGAATTTGGTTATGTGGCTGCTGCCTAGTGTTGCCTGAATAGTTCTTGTCCTGAGCATAGAGACTATCCATTGACTAATAAATTCCTCTATGCCCAGCTCAATCAGAGATTCAAGAATAGCTTCAGTGTGTACGTTATTGAAGGCTCCCTCTATGTCTAAGAAGGAGGCTAGTGTATATTCTTTATACTGTAGGGATATTTCGATTGTCCGCACTACCTCGTGGAGAGCCGTTTCCGTGGATCTGCCCTTAAGGTAGGCGTGTTGTGATTTGGATAGCAAAGATTCTTCTAGAAAACTTTCGCATGTGGATGTCCAGAATACGCTCTAGGGTTTTAAGTACAAAGGAGGTTAAACTAATTGGTCTGAAATCCTTCGCGGTTTCATGCCCACGTTTGCCTACCTTCGGTATAAAGACCACTCTAGCGCGTCTCCAAGAGTGGGGTACGTGGTTTAGTATTAAACAGCTTCTGAATATTGACGCCAGCCAAGGTAGTGTTAAGTCTTGCGTTTTCTGTAGCATTACTGGTAGTATGCCGTCAGGGCCCGGAGACTTAAACGGGGAGAAGCTATTAATAGCCCAGGAAATCTTTTCCTCGGAAATTATTGAGGCGATATGGCTGTGGAATGCAGGTTGTACTTGCCGAGACCTCTCGGGTTCCGTACTAATATCGCTGCATCCGGGAAAGTGGGTATTTATTAGGAGTTCCAGGGTCTCCGCACAGGATTCGGTCCATCCTCCGTCTAGCTTTCTCAGAAAGGAAGGGTTGGAGTGAGTAAAATATTATTATTATACCTAAAGGTACCAAGGAACTTTCTGACATTCAGTTTTCTATTTTCAGAGTTTTCTGTTTCTTTGTGGTGACCAATGTGGGTTTTCTAGATTCCCAAATATGTTTTACCACCTAACAAGGCATATGTAGGTATTAACCAGGTTTCGAGTGGCTATGGCAGCTTCTAATACATTTCTACAAGGCAAGTATACGGGACTTATAAAACATTTAAGAGGCTATGTGATAGCATCCAATGTAGACTTTTTAGAACTCTGTAGATGTGTTTAGGGCTCTGTATGAGGGTAATACTTTTAACATTCTATTAGAGCTTGCCATTTGGGCTTACTACTAACAGCTTTGTATAATGTGGATAGTTACCATGAGTACGATGGTCGATGGCTACTAAAATATTGCCTGGTGCTTCCTGTATTGTAACCATATTTCTAATGGCATCACAACTTTCTTTTAGTTATAATAGCAGTCAATGTACGCGCATAAAACAGAACTGGCGCATTTGCTAGGGTTATTGTAGTCGTTTACTACAATTTACGTTTGGTACTGTTTTGATCGTTAATCGTATTATTTATTTAAATTAATTTCCACACCAACAGGCTATCTAATTCTTTCTAATACGGAGTTCTTTTTCACAATTACCACCAACTGCAACTTCAACTGACCATACACTATACAGGCGAATTAATAGGTACTTGCTGTAAAATCATTACAACCTAATACTTGGTCATAAAGGAGTTAACGTGTGTGTACAAAAAGGCATTGCACTAAATAAACCTTGCATCGATTTAGTTCACGGAATCACCGCTTCCATACTACCAAACTGAAGAGGCCTCTCACAGACTCTAATAACGTGATGACTGATCATTCCTAAAGTGGCAACGTTTAAAATTGTTCCGCAATGTCAAATTCCACTCTTTGCAACTAACTCAATGACAGTCTCGCAGTATACTTTTGATCCATATCCGCCGCACCCATTGAAACACAAAAAACTGAAATGCCTTGCGACATTAGGTCGCGTTAAAACATTGACCTGCTTCAAACACGACACTCTTCAAAGCTGAAACCCTTAAGTAGGTACTCTCAAATGTCATTTAATGTTTGTTTTTGAATTTATTTAACACTCGACTCAGACCACCCATTAGACAACCTTGCCAACCGGCAGCCCATTTACCTATAAGCCAAATCGCAACCTCCGAGAACCTCCCTGCACCTTAATTAGTTAATTACTATGCTGGAACGCTGAACAAAAATCCCACATAGAACAGCGAAATCTCACGCGGGCAACGTTGCGATATGATCGTTAAACGTAACAAGGCTACACCCTTCGATCTTGCGACCTCTTCCGCCCCACCCGACCCACGAACTTCGGCTAAGCTATATAATTACGATGACAGTGACGTGACGACGACGATATACTCACTCTTACATCAGCTCACACACAATGTCAATTAAACCGAACAGCGCACGAGCTGTCACATACAGTGGTGGGCATGGGAATGGGAACGGGCACGAGCACTGGAAGAAGGAAAACGCCCAATGGCACCCCGCCCCCCCCCCTCTCGCGGTCAGTCCACTCTAAATGGGTTTGTTTACATGTTCGCAGGCAGATCGATTACCTTAAATCGACCCGCGTTGCACGATGATGTCATGAGTAATGAGTGCGAGAGCGAGTTATGAGCATGGGGTGCAAAATTCACGCACTGTAAACATTATGATTAAATTACGGAGCGGACGCGGACCCATGGACGATGGACCTTCGCCCAAGTCCAAGTGTATAAGTAGGCCGCGTGCAGTATTTCCTCGATTTGTCTTTTCCGGAACATAATTAAGTCATTAGCGTGCAGCGGCGCGTAGTCCGTCAGCTTACACACATGTGCTGCTGACATGTGGCCTCTCGCCATTTAAAGAATTGGACTTTCCCTTCGAACGGTTAACAGACGCGTTTAGCCTTTCTCAAAAATGTGCAGCTGATAAACTGCGACCTGTCATTAATTCGTGTGAGAACGAGAACGCAAGAGCAAGACTGAAATATGTTTCGTCTTCCCTTGTGCGATCACCGATCGTTTGACTTTGAAGTTTATTGGGCTTTTAACATGCTTGAGGAGTATCCGTAGCCGCACACTGTAGACTGTGTACACACACTCAATTTTATCGACGGCAATCAGAGCAAATAAATCGGTTCGATTGTAATGGGCGAGGATCGGTTAATTAATTCGATCGAACGACCCGCGCCGGCCGGCCGGCGTGCAAATGAAAGGCAGATCGTGTGTTGCGCTGGAACATTAATCGGCTTTTATTTAGGGTGTGTGTGATAAATGGTTTGCTTGACAGTTGTTTGGGGGGATCAAGCTCTCGGATCAAATGGGCAACTTTGTAATTTGAAGAGATGAATGTAAACATGGGAAATTTTTTTTTTCTCTTTGTAAATGTGAAAGGAGGTTATCGGCTTTTGTTCGACCGGCGTTTTCGTTGTGAGTGACGGTTGGAATGATTGACGGATTTTCATTCATTTCCGCATCCGGAAGAGGGAAGAATTTCTTTAATTCTCTGGTGTATTTAAGTATTTGTTGGGTTCTTGATTGGAGGCAACCTAATTTCAGGTAGAAGGGATCTTCTTACTCATATTTTGGATACTAAAATCAGCATCAGATTTAGAGTATAGTTCAAACTCAGTGAAAGTGGCGCCCACGCGTAACCATCTTTGGCTAACATCTGCAGCGGAAATTAGAGATAAATTGCTTAAAAAGGTTCCATCTTAAAAATTGGCTCTAGCAGCAGCGGACACCTGTAGAACTAAAGGTTTTTATGCGGGAGAAGCAGGAAAGGCGAACCTATAATATTTCAAAAGCGTCCCGAGATGCTTGATGCAGATAGCAGCTAACACTTTCCATGCATGCAAACGCATCTTTGACATGAGGTGGGGACCAAAATAATCCTGTGGACACAGCAATCGTGCAGCCAATACTAACATATGGCAGGCAAGGCGACCAATCTCAAGTCAATGACAAAAATACAAAGATTAGCATGTATAGCGACAACCAGCGCGATGAGAACCACACCTACAGCTGGACTGGAGGCAATTCTTAATCGAACTCTCTTAGACCTATATACATGGAGGAATCTGCTACCAAAAGTGCCTTAAGGATTAGCTAGACTAAGACTTGGAGCCCAGGTGATTCTGGACACACTCAGATTCTAGGGAACGTTGTAACTTCTAATAACATGTCTCCCAATCTGAACTTTGATAAGCCATTAACTTGATCCTTTCCGAGTAGGGATGAATGGAACACAAAAAAACCCACAAAGACGAAATCGATATCCATCTACACAGTTGGATCAAAGATGGACTGCGTGCGGAACCGGTACATGCTCAATCAGGCTTCTTGATAGCAGCAGTGTCTTTCAAGCAGAAGTTCTGGAAATCGCGGAAGCGTCTCGAAAGGTGTCATTGTTAGTAATACCACGTAACGATATTACAATGTACAGCCAGGCGGCTATCAAATCAGTCTCTGCTATTGAAATAAAATCCAACGAGAGGACTGGCGAACTGCCAAGAGGAGGATCTGCAATCGATCATGATAGAGCACTACAGTCTATCAAGCCTCCGCTTTGTAATCTTAGAGAACGAGTGGAAAACAAGGATTCGTATGAAAACCAACAACAGGTGGAAAGAGCTAACGACCTATGAAGTATCACGGAAGCTTTGGCCAGAGTATGACAGTGCCCGGATCAAAAAAACTTCTACAGTTTGACAGATCATCGCTGTCTAAGCTGGTAGGAGCCCTAACGGGTCTAACTTATTAAGAAACCATACAATGAAACTAAATCTCAAAGATGACGATATATAGATAGAGGCTGCAAAAACGAAGAGGTCCAGGATGACACACCTCACTTCCTCTGACACTACCCGAGTCTCTGTCACTTGAGGAACAGAACATTTGAAAGTCATTACTTTCATGACCTACAATAACTTTTTGCAGTCTCGCTTTCCGATATTTACAGATTTTTGAGGATATCAGGATGGCATCATAATGGGTCCCCTTAACCTAACCTAACGTAACCTAGTTGTCGTCTTCTGTAAATATGTGTCCAGGAAGTGAGTTCCAAAGTTTAATTGTCCTGTACCCAAAAGAGTTTTTAAAAAGCGGACATCTTCGCGATTGTTAACTTGACTGATGATGGCAATATGCATTCGTTGTTTGTCTTGTAGGGGCCTTTCTGTCTTATTTCGAGGAATAGTTTTGGTAAGTTCTTCCGAGCGATAGGCATTAGTCAGCCACTAGTCTTCTGTGCGCCAGTGGTGGGAATTCCTATTAGTCGAACTGCTCGCCTCTTTATGCTGTCAAGTGCGTTAAGTGACTGTTTAAAAGCCGAACTCCATATGTGAAGTAGTGTTAAAAGCAGTGATGAGCTTTACAGAGAATTAGGAGCTGCTTCGAGCTTAAGTACTTTTCTAGACAGGTAACTTACATAAGTTTGAGAATGATAATCTTGCGATACTGGATAAGTGGTATTGCCACGTTATTCCCGAATTGACAGTGTCTCCAAGAAGATGCATGGATTCCTTGCGATGAATGGCTTGATTGTCTATTTTAATCCATGGTACAGTCGAAGCATGAAACACAACCAAGTAGTCTCTTTTTCCCACTTGTAGAATTTTGTGTGGATCTTCATTGAGAGAACGAACTTTCCCGCATCTTCGATTGGGTGATGTAGGGTGATGTCACCACCAAAGCTATAAATATTATGATTTGTCGACCGAAGCAGGTCATTGATATGGAGAAGAATTAGAGTTTGGGGAAGTATAGTACCTTGAGGCACTCCTGCGTTTATTCCAAGACTCCGATGTCTACTATAATCTATATTGATCTGCCTAGAAGAAAGCTTTGCACCCATTCGCAAAGTTGTGTTGTGGTAGTCCATATAAAGCTTAGTAGGGCTATATGCCAGACTTGAGCAAAAGCCTTCGAGATGTCCAAGGCTACGGCTCTATAGCTCAACTGGTCTTTCGAAGTTCACATTGCCTTTCGTTTATTAACCGATGTCCTTCTAGAAATTTGGTTATTTTGACATTTTTTCATTACCTTGGATAGCGTATATAGAAGGCAAACTTATTCGACGGTAGTTTTGTGACAAGCATTTTCTTCTTTTTTTGAAAATGGGTTAAATTCGAACAGTCTTCCAGCAAAAAGAAATGGTCTTCTGGGATGGCTGCTTGACTATCTGACATCACTGCTATATCACAGTTTCTGTAATTTTTCTTGAGAATGATCCGAACGCACCTATCTATAGCGCATATTTCAGCTTGGAAGATGCTGGTACATTTGCCCATGGATTCGTAGTGCTTAGTTCCTGGCCCAAACACTCCTGCACCAGTTCCTTCGTCCGTTCTCGATCCATCTGTATACCATTTTACAGTGTGGTTGCTCAGTCCATAGATCATGGATTCATTGCTCCAATTTTTCTTATTGCTGAGCTTCGTTATGAAGTTTTTCTCAAAATTGAATCTCCTGATACTGTCATCCCTGGGTAATTCCTAGTGTTAACGCTAGCATCTGTTTATGTGAGATCTGTTTCATCCAATGGGTCTCGACCCAATGTTGTCCCAAGATCCTCATTATTCTGCCAGCCAAAGCTGGACATTGACACAGTATATGTGCCGCTGTCTAAGATTCCTCCAGGAATAGCTTACAAGTACCATCCTCTCTAAGGCCCATCTTCCTTAAATGATACCCGAAGTTACCATGACCTGTAGTTAATGCCACTACCCATTTCAGTGTTCCTCGACTCATGCTTAGAACCCTTCTTTGAGTGGAGCATGTCGGCCATTTTATTGCCATTTTAGCTTGTCTACATTGTTCCATGGTTCACCACCTTCTCAGGTGTTCTGCCGAGATCCATTTGTGAATCAGCTGTTCCACCATTCCTCTACAAATTGAAGAGAATGGTTCTGGTCCCAGCAACTTTTCAGTTAACCGTTGTTTTGCAAGGGAGTCCGCCTTTTCGCTGCCGTCAATCCCTATGTGAGCTTGAACAGCTTACAGAGTATAGTTGCAAGTTCTGGTCCGCGGTTTTTGAGTACTATATGGTTAGAATTCCATCGAGTTCCGGAACTTTTTCACACTCTATCGCTTAAAGGATAAAGGGATAGATGGTGGATCCAATTGAGCAGAATTTGGACTAGAATTCTCCGAGAAGGAAACATATCTGCCTTTCCCTTAGGCTTGAGATGTTGATACAAGCTATCCACCTTTCTTCTTTAAAGGTGGAAAGGAAGAGTAACTGAAGTTACTGCTTATTGACTTTGAAGTATAGAAGGTACTTGAGCCAATCGGGCATGCAAGAGGTTTGTTAGTGATTCTCTTCTTCTTATAGTCTTTGCTGCTTTTCCTGGTTGCACTTATTTCAGAGTCTTACAAAGTTAAATCTTCTCTGGTCCGATGCTTGTGAACATTATTCCTTAAATGTCTTGATCTGCCCGTGAATGCTTTAATTTCATAGTCATCTGGTTCTATTGTTTGAAAAAGCTCAAGAGTGTTCCTTAAATTGTCTCGAATCCGCGTACAGGCTGAGGCTCGTCTGCAAGATGAGTAAGAATGCTCCAAACTTCGAAGAATTCTGCTTTTTTCCCTGCCTTATTTGTTGTATGAGAATATCGCAGCCAATTAGTTTTGTGGGCATTCAAGTCGCCGAGATTAATAACCTCGCTAGACTGATGGTGAATCTGAATACCTCCAATAGCACATAGACCTCGAAGGACGATCTTAAGCTATATATACTGTCAAAATAGGCTCTTTTGCACACGTCAGATCTTCTCAAGCAAATAGGCAAAGCAAACCCTTTTTTTTTAAATACTTCTCCCGGGAAAGGCGAACCTATAACGCTTCAACAGCGCCTCGAGATGCTTGCAGATGTATGTTAGTTCTGCACTTAAATTGCTGCAAATTGTACTCTTCAGGAAATATATCCCCAGGTAGGAGGTTCCAGAGTTTGCTTGTCCTGTAACAGAAGCAGTTTTGGAAAATTGATGTCCTCGCGGTTGTCAGGTGTACTGTATGGTTATGAGCATTAGCTTGCCTGTCTTGAATAGAAAACGAGGATGCAGTTGGTATTCGGGACAGCGAAGGATATATGGAATCGATTAATGCATTTATTTGTATCTCGGTTAAGACTAGGACTAGGACCTCAATCATGCACATTTATTACGTCGTTTGACAACTTTATAATTAATATTCAGACGATGCGCGCGAACTACACTCTATCTGCGACCATCCTGCACTTTACACTTATCACACGGAAGCGTTAACCATTACAGTGCCCGAACGTCCCACTGTCGACATGTCACGTTAACTGCGCGGTCGTACCGTATAGTGGCAACAAGTGCCCGCGACTATACCACTCTGTTCTACACCATTAAAAACAATCGATTTGTGCCGCGTATATACGTTTCCCGTTTACTCTGACGACTGTGGCGTGGCGCCTTATGGTCGTTCACCTCCTCTCGCGTTCTGTAGCGGGGACGACACTAGTTACCTACCCTTTGCCGCCATGCTGCTGGTGTGGCTCATAAATTTATTATTAATACCGATTATTAATTTCGCATTGAGGCCTAATAGCCGGGCAACGTTAAACGCAAGACTCCTAGTTACAGCTACAGCTCCAGTAGCCATCCGCAAATGGAGGTAGGTACTATATGGCACACGCAGTAGACCTAGTCTTAGCCCATTTTACAAGCAAAGGCCACTTTATCGATTCGGATAAATCTTCGCGGTCGGTGCGCGGCCTCCCCCTGGTTCCCGGTACGCAACACCATCTGGCTGGGCCGCCGCAAAACCACGAAGCTCGTTGTGGTTGTGCTGCGACTACCGCAATTTATTCAAGAAAAATGATCGCTTATTATTCATTTATTCAGCTTTTATAAAATCGATTTGTTACTTTTTAAATGGCGCGGAGTATTACCCGGAGAAGAGATCAAAACGCGCTTAAGATACCGATACAGATAGAGATAGATATATTGTAGTTGTTGTTCGGTTTATTTCCTATTGACTGCCACAACTGCTGTTGATCTTCCGATCAGTAGTCGGGGTGCCCCATCTAATCCTCGGCCAAGTTTTTATACCCGATCAAACGCATTATAGTGCTGCGCTACCGGTCATGGATGCGATGGTGGCCCAAGTCTCACAAATTGATCTCTAAGTGATTGAAAATTAGTCCGAGGGGTTGGACGAGCAAAAAATGAGCCTTCGATCCATTACTATGTACGACAACAAGCGAGCATTTATAAATCACTCACTACGCGATCTGCGAGTGATTGGCGAGATATCGCGACTATTTGTCCGGCATTTATTATATTAAAAACCCGCTTGAGGTTTACAGCGCAGCGCACTTGTGCGTTGCGATCACGCGCAGCACAGCCCGATCCTCCTTCTCGCGCGCACACTAATTTCGTATGCGATGTGGTCATTGGTGACAACTTATCGGAGATTAATTTGCGCTAGGCCGCTCTCCCCATTGGGTGACAACGAGACGACGCACGACGAGATGGGTGAGATGCTCCACGGTGCCTGGGTGATTGTGGATGATAATTGAGTTGGTGTCTCTGGCACTTTGGGCTGCGGAATCTGGTTTCTTGTACTGATTAAATCAACACGGTGGTGAGCAATAAAAGTGATTTTTTTTTTTTGAAATTAAATTAAATTAGATTAATTTATTGGCTATAGGGGAGCCGGAGAGGGAGATCGATCGCGTTGACAGGCGAATTCGCATCGCTAATCATGTAAAGTGAGTAAGTTGTTGAACGCAGTGTCGCTGCTAATCGACTGCGAAAAGCGACAAAAAAGAGATAGGATCACGGAAACCCACTCTAACTCAGCGGGACCGACAGGTATAAGGTAATTTTCGCGCAATTGGTATGTGTGTGACATATGGTCTTCTGTGTGAGCCCCCCACAGGAGGAGGAAACAGAAACACGGCGCGATCGTTATAGGTATACCGTATACCGTATATTTACTACCAGCTATTTTACACGTAGAGATGGCGTCGTTGTCGTGTAGGAGCAGGGGGACCAGTCGGGCACCCCAGCACGTTGTTGCACTCCCCCGAAAAAAAAAACCGACACAAACGGATATTTTAGCCAAAATCGTGATCGCTCAGTCTTTTCAAGGTGAGACGGAGAGATGATAGCCGTGTGTCTACAGCGTGTATTTACCGGTGTTATTTTGCATTGCGCTGCTGCCGCCACCACACTATCGCGCAACAACAACAACAACAACAACAAAACATTGTAGGCACAACACTGAGATACAACAGCGCGCATTCACTTGGACAGAGATTAACGTGAATGTTTCGATGTTCGGTCGTTTTGTCATGCTGGCGTTTTTCACAATTGTAAATTTGTTTTGTGATATTTTCACCTGGGACGCCCTACTGTGGTTTTTGGTTGCGCCTTGCCGTTTTTGTTGCGCTGCTTCGATTATATGCTCTTCGCGAAATGTCTTGTGTTATATGCGACGATGGCGGCAGCGGAGGAGTTTGGGATGCAATAGCACGGCACGGCATGGCATGGCACGGATGATGTGAGTGCTGTTTGGGCGGATGCTGCTAGTTGGGATGCACGGCTGGACTTCCTTTCTCACTCGCAATCATGCGGTGGTGGTTCTCGTTGTGATTAATTTTTCATGAAAAAAAAAGGAAGACGCTCTTTCTAGTGAGAGATAGTTTTTTGTATGTGAGATGTGACTCACAATGGAGTGTAGGTCTCTAATGATCTGTACGTATAGAAAATTGTTAAGTTTATGTTGTTTACCATGAGGTGGGCATTTCGGACGTACTTGTGATAGTTATGTCAAAGGTAGAATTTTGAATAATGAGACCTTGCGGGACAGTGCTACAAACAAATTCCGCGGGAGATGTATTTAGTTCGAATTTATATCCATAAAATGTACCCCATTTACAAGAATGTATTATAAAATGAGACATACTGAGGAGGCCAAGGACATCCCTTGACTGTAGCGCTACATAGGCAAATAGGTAAGTAAATAGATAGCAACGGACTGGTTTGTCGGTAGAAAAGTGGACGCAACTATAAGCATCTGTGACACATTGACGACCCAAAATCAGTCCGACCCTACGGACAGTATTCTAAAACCCTTCACTGATTTAAATGGCGGTATTCAGTTTTTCGGAGGATACTTGCCAGATATCGGAATCGGAGACTAGTTTGATATCGCAAATTGCGATATTGGTCGGTTAACATGGCTCTGTAACGCCCACCGTTGACCGAAACGTTGATCCCAGTCTCATTTTCGAAGAAAAATGGTCCAATGATTCCACCACTATACAATCGGCAGCAAACTGTCTGTGTCCACTAGCAGACCAGTCTCACGAACTTTTTGCACAAACTTGCGTACAGCAGGCGCGGTGGGTGCTTCATTTCCACCAAAACTTATTTTCAAAAAAACGCACTGTTTGGGCTACACAACACTAACTTTGGAAATACGTTCTAAATATTTCTGGACATGCTGACGTCGAAAAATCGTCATGTCTTTCATGAGCGAGTGAACCGCGATAGACACCCTTTAACAGCGTCAGTCATTCGGCTATGCGCGTGTGATTGTGTCCCAAAAACCTTGACATGCTCGATTTGGCATGGATGGGGCAGAACTAAATGACAGGTGGGACAAGATTGTACTTTATAGGCACCAAGGTGCTGCTGGTAAAGTGTAGCACATTTGCAGCACGGAAATTGGTCGCTATTTCGTAACTGTCCTGAAAAAGCTTCTCAATTCAGCCGTTCGGGCTTGGCATAAAAATGTAGGTCCCTTCAATTCGTCCCAAAAATAAAAAAAACTCACACAACACGAATGGTTGTGAGAAGCTTCTTCCTAGGGTGTCTACACGCCTGTTGACACCCTAGGCTATTAATTTATTTATTTACCTACCCTTATTTACCCTTATCGCGCACTGAATTTTTCCCACATCTGTACTTCCATTGCTAAGTCTACATAATGAGAATGGTTGTAACTCTTTACATACTGCAATCATCAGCTTTTAATTATGCGCAGATATTTCTACTTCTGGTGTTTCCGGCGATGAGTTTTAGCTCAGTCGCAAATAATAAGGAAGGTGTCTTTCAAGATTTCCACAGACCTTCGGAAAATAAAACATACAAAATGTATGTATTTAACTACACTGAAATTTCAGAACACGGGTCTCCCCAGTGCTATTGTAAAATCGAAAGAGTGGTCATTCGCACGACCAACTACAACAACCAGAGATAGTCGTGTCAATTGCGATGTGCATGACACTTCAGAAAATCATGTTGTCAAAAAAAGTCGGTTATTTAGTCCCAACTAATTTGACAAGGCGTTCGGACAAGCATTTGATCGTGACTTTAAAATCCTGTGACGCGGCGATCACAAAGAATGACCACTTTGAGGAAAACTTGGATGTCATAGTGATGACAGCACGTCCCGGAATGACACGATTCGTGACAATTGTAATCGAAAGATTTAGTCCCTGTATCTGTATCTGTATCTGTTATGGCGACAAGAGCGAGAGATAAGAGACAAACAAGAGTCGCTTGCAATTGCAATGATATTTATTTTGAAACGTGACGAAACGATGCGTTCGTTTCTCATTATTCAAAAATATGTGTAAACCAGTGGTGGAATAGCCTAAGAAGACAGCACCTGACGGGGTGATTGCAATTTTTGTTGCAATATTGTGACATTCGATGATCTATGTAGCTAAAAGTCAAGTGATAGTGATGATGATGACAAGAAATGTAATGAATGATATTTTGGTAATGAAACGTCATCTCATGTGAAATTCATATTTTCCGAATGTGCACTGACTCAGTTCGGGCCTTCATGCCAAACGAATCCAGTCACAATTTTCGCCCGCCCATCACCGTCAGTCGTTAATGAACAAGAAATGCTAATTTTAATTAGGAAAATTAAAGAAAATAGTGACACTTATCAGGGGTGGGATTCTGTAAAAAAAAAAAACAAACGAAAGCCACTTTCGGTTTTCAAAAAAAAAAATTCATGCGATAGCGAACATTTTCTTTATGTAACGCTTTTCATTTTTGTTTTCCTCTTAAAAAAACAGTGAATTATGAAACTTTTAGGAACATTTCCACAGTTCGAGAAACTTTTGTTTTTGACAGCAGTACCTAAATGCATGTTTTTGGGCCTTTTGTTTGGGTTAATAAAAGCTTCAAATGGGATGTAATTGTTGAACAAATCAAAGAAAATGAAAAAACGTTAAAAAGCTGTCCTTCTTTCGCACGAAACGAAAATGTCTTTCGTTTTCGGAATTAGGTACATGAAACAATGAAATAACTTTCGTCTTTTTTTGATTTCGCGGAAACGAAAGACGAGCTATACAGAGCAATGTCTAGTTTTGGCATCCCTGCCAAACTCGTCCGTCTGTGCAGGATGACAATGGAGAATGCACGCTGCTCCATCAAGGTCGGTAAAGAACTCACCGAGACCTTCGATGTCAAAAAAGGATTTAGACAAGGCGATGCGCTGTCATGTGACTTCTTCAACATCGTTCTTGAAAGAATAGTGCAAAACTCAAACGCTAACACCAGAGGCACTATCTTTCAAAAGTCCGTAAACCTACTCGCCTAAGCCGACGACATCGACATAATCGGCAGAACGCAGCGTGATGTCAATGGCGCGTTCGTGAGCATTGAGACGGAGGCGGCGAAGATGGGTTTGGCGGTCAATGAGGGCAAGACAAAGTATATGCTGTCATCAAGAAAGGACACCCAACACCGACGACGTCTTGGACAGAATGTCACTATAGACAGATATAACTTTGAGGTGGTAAAGGACTTTGTCTACCTAGGTTCCGCTATGAACTCAGACAATGACATCAGCGCTGAGATTAAGCGAAGAATAACTTTTGCCAATCGCTGTTTCTTTGGGCTAAGAAAGCAATTGAGTAGCAAAGCCCTCTCTCGAACAACTAAAGTGACCCTTTATAAGACCTTAATCATCCCAGTCCTACTTTATGGTGCAGAGGCATGGACTCTATCAAAAGCGGATGAGCTTACTCTTGGTTGCTTTGAGAGGAAAATTCTTCGAGTAATTTTCGGTTCCGTCTGCATAGACGGTGAATGGAGGAGGAGATACAACGACGAACTGTACGGGCTGTACAGCGACATCGACCTAGCCAGAAGAGTGAAGGTCCAACGACTGCGGTGGCTGGGTCTTGTGGAGCGAATGGACGTGAATGCTCCGGCCCGGAAGATCTTCGAATCCACACCCGAGGGACGGCGCAGTAGAGGAAGACCGCGACTCAGGTGGCGCACGCAAGTGGAAGGGGACCTCAACCAACTTAGCATGCGAAACTGGAGACAGCTGGCCAAAGATCGTGCTGGGTGGAGACGCTTGTTGGTTGAGGCCCAGGTCCACCCCGGACTGTAGCGCCACCTTAAGTAAGTAAGTAAGGCAACGAAAATTCCTATCGTTTTCGAAGTTACATGAAGCAATATGTTCGTTGAAGCGAAAACGATTGAACGTTTCAATCTTGCAGAATCCCATCCCACATTCACCTTGATTGTGATTGATTTAGATTCGTTGAGTGGGGATCCTAGCTGATCAATCGTCCCTGATTGGTTGATTTGTATGCAAATTGGATGCGAAAAGCACATGTCGAGAATTTCTGGTTGCTATACTGCAGGTGGCATAAATGACCAAGTTTCAATTTGACATACAGCGCCCTATACGCAAGTTTATCGTAAGCGACATTTTTTCCGAAATCGTGTTTATGCCATTCGACAGATAACATTTCTACCCATCGAGGCACATACAAATTTGAGCGTGAAGATATTTTCCGAGACATCTTACATGCTTGTAGATATGCAGAAATTCCTTATAATGTACAGAAAAAAACAAAAAAAAAAAAAAAGAACGACTCCTGTAAAATTCAACATGTCGCTTACGATAAACTTGCGGTTAGGGCTCGACAGTGAACGTCACCGCATCTTTGGATTTTGGAAAAAACAAATTTAAATATCTGCCGAAATAAAATGATTTTTGTTATTTCGTTATCAAAACTTTTTACGGATTCCTGGTTTTTAGTGCTATTTCAAGACGCTAAACAAGACTTTAACGAGCATTGGTGTTCACTGTATTTCGAATCAGTTGCTGTGGGGGAAAATTCGAAACAGAGAAAGAGATAATGAATAAGAATTCCCGTCTTTTTTGTAGGTACTGTGCGAGCCAGAAATTGATTTAACTCGCTTTTATATTTTGAAAATACCAAATGAAGTTGCGGATATGAGGACCGTGTAAGACTGATTAGGGCGGGAGGTTCGTGGCCCGAACTACCAGTAAGATAAATTTCCTTAAGCGTCGGATATTTGTATAGCTTTCCAAATTCCTCTTCGTGCCAGAAATAATACTCATTTACAGGAATAGTTGTGATAAACTAAAGGAGGACTGATAAAAAAAAAAAACACTTTGCCTTAAAAGACCCCCATCCTGTCCTGCAGAAACCAAGTCGAAGGTAGGTCCTGGCACACTGCACATCAATAGGAGCGTTCAACTTGGGCATATAAATAAACCAAAGGCGCAGCCAGGAAACGATTGCAAAGGGGAGGATCGATTTTTAATGAACCGAAATGCGTAGCTAAAAAAAATTTTGAGCAAAGGAGGATCGATTTGGGGGTGTGAAAATTAAAAATTCGCGCGAAATTGCTCAACAATTTTTTTTGGCTACGCCTTTAGATTTTTCTTACGCAAAAGTTTATCCCTCATATGGTGGTGTGTGCCAGGATTTACCACACCTCCAATAGTCTGTTTGCTTACAGGAAAGCCACCGTAATAACGGTTTCTTTGTGATGTCTTGGGTGATATGCATCATCTTGAATGAATTAGAAAAATGAAAAAGGGTCCCCAAAGTTTAAATATTCCCAATTCAGCAACAAAAATTAGTTAATGTTTTCAATAGCTCATTTAGTTTTGTGTACATGACATTTCTTATAGAAATTCGCTCAAATTTGAATTTTTTAAAATAAAGTAAAAATTTAAATACCTAGCTATCTAATTTTCAAATTTTAACTTCAGTTCATTAGAAAATTCGTGGCCGAATTTGGTCTTATGTCTCAAAATAATTTGGCTTTATGTCGCTTTGCGAAATGCTAGAATTTGGTCTTATGTCGCTTTCCAAAGCGTCTTGAAGCCAAATTTTAAAATTTGGCCTTGTCACCGCACCCATTCATGGCACCAATAAAATTGGTGGACTTATGCTGGGACCCACTTTAAAAAAAAAATGAAGGACTTATGTACCGTGGAGTTATGTCCCTGCGCCGATGTTTCCTTCTTGCCAAGCTTTCACTTACTAATCAAATGACCTCAATTCTTACTTTAAAACTATTACCATGTCGATTTATAGAACGCTAAATTCTTCTGTGATCTTAGAAACAGGTTACTGTCTTGTACATGTAGTTTTGTTTTTTGGTGTCCGAGTCTGAATCTCTTACATTGATTTCTATTAAGACAGTGCCCGTGCTAAATTTCGAACATTGTTCTCAGTTGTTTCCCACCAGGTTTGATAATTTCCCTACATCTATTAATCGAGTTGATGCCTAAAGAGCATCAGAGCTAAAGGCCTAAAGAATGTTTCAGACAACAAAAAAAAATTTAAAGAAATCCATGATTTGAAGTTTCGAACTCACAGATGACTTCGAATGTCATTCACCAAATGATCGAAATTCCAGTGCTGTTTTTATACTGAAAATTTGCCAACAATAGTCAAACAAAAAAGATGTCGCACCCAATAGATTGCGGCACGACTTTCAAAAATAGGGTAAGTCGACATAAACCATCTACATTTATAGTTTCATGTTTCGAACTCATTTGTGATTTCGACTGTCGCTCATCGAAATTGTCACACAATCTGTAAAACATCATCACCATCCACAGACAACAATAAAGAATTGAAAATGAAATCTTTACTTCGAAGTGTCAAACTGAACAATTTATAACAATTCCAGTGTTATAAAGGGTTTTTCAACAGGGACGCTACAAAAGTAGAGCGACAGGGACAGAAAACGACGCCGAATTTCTTGCCGCTCTTTTGACATTTCTCTTCAGTAAAGTTTGCCATTTCATGATGGAAAGATATACGAGCCAACAACGAGTCGAAATTATTAAAATTTACTACCGAAATTCTGAGTCAGTGGCCTCAACGTTAAGAGCGCTACGTCCAATTTATGGTCGTCATAATCGTCCTAGCAGATCAACAATTGAGCGTCTAGTCTAAAAATTTGAATCCACAGGCGATTTGACGCCGTTAGACTATTTCCTGTGGGGCTACGTCAAGTCTATGGTCTATGCCAACAAGCCAGCGACGAATGATGAACTTCGTACGAATATCGAACGTGAAATTGCAGCAGTATCGGCCGATTTATGCTTGAAAACCGTCGAAAATTGGGTTCAGCGTCTGGACTTCTACAAGCGTGCCCGTGGTGGCCATGCAAAAGAAATCGAGTTCCATACATAATGGCATCGAACGTACTTTCACAGGAATAAAGAATTTCATTGATATCCAAAACTGTTTTTGTTTTATTAAAAAAAAACTTTTGTAGTGCTCTTATTGAAAAACCCTGTATATCCGGAAACCATATTTTTCAGTCAAACCACGAATACATTGCAACCAATAGTTGTCGACTTTTGTTTCAAAAATAGACGAAGTGTGCTTTCCGCTACACTTTCAACTTTCGAACTCATTTGTGACATCGACTGTGAAAAAAAGCCCTCTGAGAGAGACAAAAAAAAAGTGCAAGTTCGAAAAGACATTTTATATTTATCAATTTGTCAACTTCAACTTGACCAGGGTACAACAAAAGACCTGTCGCCTAAAAGTTATAATCGATCATAGAAACCGTAAGTTACTTAAAACAAAACCCCGCACTCAAATTTAATAACAAAAGGCAACATTTTGATAACCAGCTGTCACTATAAACCAATGAATAAACGACCGCCCATTCCAGGATACTCTGCGCGCTGAGGTAAATCTTTAAAAATACTCATAAAGCGACTTTCTAATTAAAAAAAAAATGACCCTCCCAAAAAAAAACATTAATTAATCACCAGTAGTAGGTCCGCTTAAAAGTTTCACCATCTGTCAAAATACGCAATTAATCGATTGTTTTAATCATATTCCACACACACGGGTTTAATTACAATATTTGATCAACAGCATTCTTCCAGGGGCAGATCCAATTAGTGGCGATTTAACACTTGGCCAATACAATGACCTTTATAATTGCCATCAGGTCAGGTGTCGAAAATGCCAAGTCTTCGTCTGAAAACTAGCTAGGGGTAACATCAAAGCTGCTGAGCTTAGACAATGTTCGAATAAAATTGTAGATTGATGAATATTTTTCGGCCTTGAGCCCTTAATTACCACACTAACGATTAGAACAAGTCGCAATTCAATATGACAATCACACATTAGCCGATAGCATAACCGATCGACAGGAATTCCCCACAAACTGAATTAATTTACTAATCAGAGGGTACCAAGAGCGTTGACCCCTAACCTATTGACAGTTCGCTATATATATGGGCGTAGTCGTCGCCTTTCATTTGACGATTTCAATAGCCGCAGGCGAAAACTGCCTTTCACAGACATACACACACACGCACACGAGTGGCTAGCTTACGGGATCTGCGAGTAAACAAAGCTGTCGACGCGATTCATTTTCATTTATTCTGGAAAGGTTCAGTGCGGGTCAACAGTCTTGATGTCGTTTGGTTACTTGTGCAATTGCACAAAAATGCGTGCCAGCTGGTAGTGCGCGCTTTGTCGAACTGTCAATCAACGTGTGATGGAAATTCAGCTCGAAACTCACTTGTCTATCTGTAGCAAGAGTCCCGCTGGCATCACAGATACACTTCATAGAGTGGCTGCTGGCTGCTCCTGGTCTGTCAGTAATGCACCGAGCAAACGAATTGGGCAACTTTCATTTGGATTCTGCAAAGTGATGTGTGTTCACTGTGCGCTGGACCAGTCCATCAAGCTTGCCGGCTGATTAGGCGGACCCAGTAAGAGTGAGAGAGAGAGAGTGTATGCCGACTGTCGACTGTCGAGACTGCCGAATGGGATTCAGCAGCAGCAGTCAGCATTTCTAATTTAAACATTTCTTTGGCTTGTAACCACTGACAGGTTTGGAATTCGTTGATCTGTTTATGTCCAACGGGTGTGCTATTAATAATAATAGCGAAAATGTCGGACCAATGCGCATGTTCCCTTCATAGCTTCAACTCTCGAGCGGCTATAAAACCAGACACTGGCCGTTTCAAGTTTATCACCCAGGAATGTGATTAGAGCGCAGCCAAATATGCACGCAGGCATATTGCTTGCTGCGAACACCCGTTGGAGAAACCCGTTCGGATCCATCCCATCGGGAATTCAAAATTACTGTATGGCTTCGCACAGATGTGTGGCTAGGTTGCGCTCGCGCGCGATTTACACCACAACTACGAGTTTATGAATTGGATTTGATTTATCATGATGGTGGCTACATAGACGCACCGGCAAGTGGAAAGGAGTTGAGACAACTGAGAATATATATGGGACAAGATGGATCCCTTATCAGTCGGTTTAAGAAAAGTGACAGTTGAATGTGTCAAAGTGGGTTAACTCACCTCCTTGGCCGGCAGAGGGTCTGGTCCAAGTCCATTCTGTAAAAGAAAGGTGAATTTAGTTTTAATTCTATAATTAGAAAAAAATTTTTTAATTGAATTTAAAGTTAAGGGGATTGAATATACTTGATCGAAAAGACTGTTTCTACAATATTTTTAAATAGTCAGGTTTTTTGCAGGTGAATACAAGACGCCCCCAGCTAAGGTATTCGATTTTAAGAGTTAGCACGTCAAACTAGCATTTCCGCTTCGTTTATGTCAACAAGTTTTGGGATTGAGAGAGAGGTTTTGACTTTCAGAGGGTTTTCGTAAAGCTCCCAGATGAAGCAAACTCTTTACTGAAGCCCAAGCCCAGACTTTTGTAAATTTTCTTTTAGAGAGTTCGGCTGTCAGTTGCCAACAAACTTCGGTAAATGTACGTATCTATACCTACTTATGAAAAGTAGGAAAAAGTTTAGTTTTCAGCTTCTTTTGAAATTCCGTCCCTCAACCTGCTTCCATACTAATTTAATGGAAACTTTATCGAAAGGTTCGAATGAACCTGCAAAATTTACTAAACAAAGTTTGAGAAGAGCTAAATTCCTGAAGATACTATCCCCTGTCGTAACCAAGAAAAAAAAAAAAAAGAAACGTGTTTGGAAGTTCGCTGGAAGGTAAAATCATCGAAAGACATTGCAGAGCTATTACGGGAGGGATGCTTTTGCAATAGTGGGGGCTTTTAACGTTTAACCCGATCCAAAAAAAAAAACACCCCAGGGGACTGACTTTCGTCATCCCGAATTGGATTGCACCCAGTCGTTCGATTAATCGGCAATTTATTTTTGATTCATTTTAAAAAATTGATACATTGTCAGTATTTAAAAGTTTTGTTATCTCTAAGTTAACATGGTTAAGAAATTTACTTCTGTGCCTTAGGGCAACTTTTTTAACTTCTTCTTTAACCTTTTAAATGTTTAGATCTCTATGTAGATCAGCGTTGCATATGTACCAAGGTGAATTAACTATGTTCCTTAGTACTACTTTATTTCGGAAAACTTGAATTTTTTGCAAATTTGTTTGGAATGTGCATGCCCAGAACTGGAGCCCGTAGGTCCATACTGGTTTTAGAAGTTGCTTGTATAGCAATAACTTATTGTAATTGGACAGGGATGCATATCACCTAAGCAAATACAGCAGTGCCATCTGCAAAAGTTGCTATGGTGGTTTGTTCAATTTCAGATCTTACTTACTTACTTACTTACTTCAATTTCAATTTCACTCAATTTCAGATCGCTACTGAATAAAAGGTACAGCACTGCCTTGTGGTACACCAGCTTTAATTTCTCTTAATGTTGAGTACTCTGTCTCTTGTTTAATTCTGAAGAATCGATCTGATATATATGACTCCAGAATTGTCGAATTCTGCCTCGTGAGTTACTTTTGTAATTTTTGTGGATCAATCCTTTGTGTCAGACTTTATCGAAAGCTTGATGTGCTATATCAAGAAATATTATAGAACACAATTTTTTTCTCTTGAAATGCTTTTTCGATTTTATCTGTGATTCTATGCACCCGATCGTAGAGTGCTTATTTCTAAATCCGAATTGGTGATTTGGGACTAGCGATTTTTCGTCAATTATTTTTTGCAGGCGTTTTACCAACATTTTCTCGAATAACTTTGACAACATTGATAGTGTAGATCAGGGGTTTCCTAACTATGCGTCACGACGCCCCGGGGCGTTCCATCAGCTTTGAGTTCGATTTGAAAAAAATGTCGATTTGGGTCGATGTTGCCTTTTGTGTTTTGCCGTGCACAGGACATTTTGCAGACTTCAACTTGGCGAATTTTTCGTCGGGACTTGGGCCTATATCCGTTCAAGGCACAGGAGCTCAAAGTTAATGATAATGACGATAGAAAAATCATCTTAAGCGACGAGGCGCATTTTCGGCTGAATTGCTATGTTAACAAGCCAAATTGACGTGCATCCATAAAAAGCTGTTTGCTGACGATTTTAGACCAGCCGCGTCATTGCTCCGTACTTTTTCTTGAAAATGACGTTGCTAAGGCTATTACCATCAATGGCGAGCGCTACAGAACGATGCTAGCCGATTTATTTTGGCCCATATTAAACGATACGAAGGTAGATGACATGTGGTTCCAGCAAGACGAGGCTACGTGTCAGACAGGACAGGAGACACGATGGTCTTTCTGCATGAACGATTTGAGGGTATGGTTATCTCTAGCAGAGGTGACGTGAATTGGTCACCAAGATCGTGCGATTTAACATAGCTAGATTTTTCTTGTGGGATTGCCTGAAATCGCAGCTCAATGCGAATAAACCGCAATCGACCGATGTCCTTAAACCCAACATAACCAATGCCATCACCCAAATTCAGCCGGATCTATGCGTCAGATTGGACCACTCGGATCGGTAACAACGGCGGACATTTGGACAGGGTATTATATAACATACCTACTAATAATGGCCTTTCAAATAAAAAAAAAACAGGGATTTCTTTAAAACCTCGCACACAGCTTGTTTTATTCCATCGTCGGCCCATCCTTATTAAAAAACCCCTTTAGTGAATCTTTAGTAAGCTCAGCTTCTATTCACATATCTGTTCTTTGTTCCGTTGAGTGCTTTTAGAAGGGCGTCGCAAAAATAGTATGTATAACCTATATAGGTGGTTTGCCTGGTTTCGGTATCATTATTATACCTCCGCTACTTTTCACATGCTTAGTACATGTCTTAAATGCAGCATTTATAATCTATGCTAGTTTTTTTTAAACCATTTCGAGAAAATTGTTTTAAAACTTCACCTGTAATAAAATCGAACGATGGACCTGGGGCCTTTTTTTATATTTCTGCCTTCTTTAATTTCGTTGGCAAGATCTTTAGCTATTACCGGCTGAATAGATCTATCTTTTTCACACCTTACTTTGATCCCTCGATAGCCTTTGAAGACGTCTTCAAGATACTCTGCAAAAGTGTTTGATTTCTCTTGGCTACTTTTTGCTCAGTTTGCTTCTCTGGTTTTTACTGAGTTATTGTCTTGTTCATTTTCATTGTTGCCTTTAAGACCAAGTAGTCGGTACCTACTGGCATCATTTGCGTAAGACTGGTAATATAATATATTTTTAAAAGACTCATTATTAAATTCTCTTATAGATTTTTCGAGCTTATTATTTAAATTGTTCAGTGTGATTTTGGCACCTGGCGCCCTTGTCTGTTGCAACTTTTCTAGCTTTCCTCTTTTTGCAATTATTTTACAGACTTCGTGAGGATAAAGGTTTTGTTTAATCCTTTTTTTGTGAGTTGCAGTTCTTCTACATTTATGTTATTTGAAGATATATTTTTAGAAATAAAGAAGTCGACATAATCTGGGGTCTAATTCCTATTTAGGTATTTGCTTAGTGAGAAAATAGGTATGTATCTATAAGATCCAGGGTGCCTCCATGATGTGACTTTCTTTCGACGAGAAATAGCCCTTAAATCAGTCTCCAAGAACTTCATAGACCGAAGGCGCTTCGGTAGAGTCACACGTTCCATTGTAAAGGGTGTTTTATTTAGAGGCATAGAACTTTGAAATGGATGATTTTTTTAAATTGGCATGAAATTTACTTTATTCGAAAGATAATCTGGCATTATAATTTAAATATGATTTCTGGCATATGACCGCCACGGCTGGCTCGGACGTAGTCTCATCTGGAGGTCCAATTTTCGATGACTTTTTCCAACATTTGTGGCCGTATATCGGCAATAACGCGGCGAATGTTGTCCTCCATGTGGTCAATCGTTTCGGGCTTATCAGCGTAGACTAGCGACTTCACATATCCCCACAGAAAATAGTCAAGCGGCGTTAAATCGCACGATCTTTGAGGCCAATATTCACGGGTCCGCAACGTGACACTATGCGGTTACCAAACGTTTCCTTCAATAAATTAATTGTGGCACGATCTGTGTGACTTATTGCGCCGCGCCGTCTTGTTGAAACCACAGCTCCTGAATATCATGGTTGTTCAATTGATGAACGAAAAAGTCAGTAATCATGGCTCTAATGCGGTCACATTGACTCGAAAAAAAATCTCGAAAGCAAAAATCTCGAATGTAAAAATCTCGATTTAATATTAAAAATGGTGTTAAGAAGTGAGATGAGTATGGGGGGGCATGCAACCCCCTGCTTGGGTTTACTGTTTGCCTATGGGATGGGTGCAAAAACAAAAAATCTCGAATTTACTTTTTATTTTCGAGAATTTTTCGAGTTTAGTTTTTCGAGATTTTTGTAAATTCGAGATTTTTGTCATTCGAGATTTTTGTCATTCGAGATTACGTCATGATCCCGTTCTAGCCAGCATCGTTTTTAAAGAAGTACGGACCAATTATTCCACCAACCTATATAAAACACACCAAACAGTCAGTTTTTGTGGATGTAACGGATGTAACATACACTTGAGAATTATCATCACTACAAATACGGCAGTTTTGTTTATTGACGTATCCATTATGAAATGGACGTATTGCGCGATACGTATTTCGAACAGAACCATGATTTTCAAAATAAATTTGCACAATTTGGAAGCGTTGTTCAGGCTTCAGTCTATTCATGTTGAAATGCCAAACGAAACTAAAAATAAATCACTTGACAGCAGACAAAATGGCCACCAGTTAAAAAGAACACCCTTTATAAGAGTTATAACCACCAGGACTAGGGCATCATAATGGCTCTAGATTAAGCTACATGCGATGGTTGTATGTAAAATGTTCTTATTCCGTCAGTCCTTTTACCTCACCTAACCTAAGTTAACCATATGTGAAAAATGTACCATTTTTCAAATGTTGAAGTCTCATGTTTGAAAATAAAAACAAAATACGGCAAGTTTTGATAGGTGTGTTTGCTGAATTTAGAATTTCTTATTATGTTAAAAAAAACAATAAGAAACATCCTTCATGTTGCTCCAGGTAGCCAAAAGAGGACACATTGTTACCCTTTAAAGTCATTTGTAATTAGGGCGCACAACTAACCCTTTGCCTTCAAATCGCGGTCAAGATTTAAAAAAAAAAAATATTTTCATTCCATCGTCCTAGATAGAAACGTCAAAGGGATGAGTACTGAACTGATCTTGTCAACATTGTAACATACTACCGAGTTAGAAAGATACGCGCCTCAATCTTGAATAAATAATTTCGCTAATAAACCAATAACTAATGAAACTATACTTGCGACTTTTATTAAACAAATAAGAGGACACTTATACGTATACCCCACTGCCTGATCGATTGATCAACATCAACACAAAGGTTTTTATGGCCTATAGCAATGAAAAAACTATACGATTCTCATTTTATGTAACGATTTCGATCGAAAGACCGGATTTCTTCTCATTACATATGATCGTGATAAACGAATTTTAATTGGTGTCACCGTGATGCTAATAAGCTGAAGTCCCAATAAAAGCATCACTATCCAAACATCAACCACATCAGCTGCTATACTGTGTCTCGCTGACAGTTTAATAATATGCCGCCATCAACTGTCTGTGACACACACGAAGTATTGCCACTGCTCGCGGCGCGTTTGGCAGCCGAAAAGCGAGACCAACAAAAAAAAAATAAATAAAAATTTCAACCGACTTAAGTAAACAATTAAAATTGCAACCTATAACTTGTATACACTGGCTAGAAAGCCATTGGTGGCCGGGCCACAGGTGAGTTGCTACTGCAGGAATACCTTTTTTTTATTGCGCTCTATACACTTTATTGCCACCTTTCATTGCTCCATAAAACAATAGGCAGCGGCTCAATGTGCGCCGCGCCAGCCACACACAACGCGCCGTTGGTCGAAGCACAATTCACAGAAATTGTGCTGTTTCAAGTCCCCATTTGGTAAGGCTCGCTTTTTGGGTGTCTTTTTTTTTACGTTCTGGGGATCACAGCATGAATCTCATTTATTGCCAGCGCTCGAATTATTGACGGCGATAAAAAATGAAATCCACCAAAAAGTATTGCAACTGAAAGTGGAACGCGACCGCATGCATGGTCTCTGGAGGTCTCCACATAGAGAAGTGTCAATTAATTGATGAAGGACATGGAAAGGCGCAACTCAATGTTACAATTCGCCAACAGTAAACAATGTAATTACGTTATGTATAGCTTTAAATGAGTGTTTGTATAATTAAGCCCGACTGTTAGTTAGTCTTCAAATTACCTATATTACTGTGCTGGGCGCTTTTCAATTAGAAACCGCATTCACGGAAGAGGCCTAAATGCCGTACCGTAAAAGAAATCTATCCTCGTTCGTTCATTTATCATTTTTTTTTTTTCTAGATTTTTTTTTTTAAGCCGTTTCTGTTTTTGGTTTTATTTATTTATTTCCTAAATAATGGCGAACGTCTTGAAATTGAACACCATGAACCAATTAAAGTTTTCCATTTTCCACTTTGGCGCAATTTTAATCGTTTTATGGTCTTAGCTCCGCACTGTACTCGTATTATTGTTTATTTTTTGTTTTATTGTTGTTGTTGTTGTATTATGTATTTCTCAACAATTTCGAGTTTTAAGCGGTGCGCTTTAGGACATACCTACTCGTAAACGAAGAAGTTGTAGGCACACATGTGTACATTATGAGCACGCATATTTTAATTAGGTGTTCGGTTTACGATGTGAAAGGTATGTGAAATGTGAGCCTAAATGAGAAGCATTTGGAGCTGAGATTTGAGGAGTTTGGAATTTGAGTAATACGTGAATCAATGTGAATCATCATAGAATAGCATTGCAAAGATTGACAGAATAGCAAGAAAAGAGCTGTTCCAAAAGGACAAACTTGAATGGATAGTGAATGATATCGAGAATCGAAGGGACAATGAAGCACAATCGTAAAGTCCAATTTTCGACAACTTTATCGAGCAACTGGGGCCGTATTTCAGCAGAAAGGCATGACAGTATTATTTCCTTTGTGGAGCTCTTAAAACGCATCTCAATAAGTCTTGAAGAAATAACGAGCAGAAAGTGGGCGATGTCTTCGAAAGCATCAACACTTTTGGCAGCGATCCAAAAAAGTGATTTCCTAGTAAGCCTCATTGTATGCTGTTCAGTTTAACGCTGCCCTTATCAGTTTTCCTACAGAACAAATCTTTAGATTTCGTTTCTGCAATCGACCGCCCAGAAGAAGTTCTGAATTCTCCTAAGACCATCAGAGAAAATGCCGAATAATTTTTCAGATAGGCTTTTCAATCTGAATCCCAACTTGCCGAGGAACTATTTGAAGTTGAATTAAGAGCCCCAAGAACTTCATTGAAACAAACAACGCGTTCCAATCCAGAAACCTCTTCTACTGAAGCCTATTTTAGAGTGTCTATACTGATTCCTTGCATAGATTCGTTAATACAAAATCTTACGGACAGATTCATGGTCAACGAAGACTTTCTACCATCATGTCATGTTAAAAAAAATCCATGGGAGGAGATCTGGGTGTCCAAGGATTGGGCCAAATCGACCAATTCACCGTTCATTAAAAATGGTTAAGGAATGGATTTACCCCGCTGCTACTGTCACATGGTGCTCCATCTTGTTGAAAGAACATCGCTCTTCTCTGAAAGAGAATAACACCTTCAAGGAGCTTCGGCAATCGTTCTCTAAGAAATTCAAAGGAATTAACTGTTTGTGGAAGAACGTGTGGGCCTACTAAAGTGTTTTCAAACATTTACGCTAAACCTCCTTTGAAATAAGCACACATTTTGAAGAAGTAGTTCAAAATAATTAAATTCTTACCTTTGAAAGGATGTTGTGTATATTAAATGGGGATTGGGGTCTGACCAATGGTGCAAATTGTGAAGGTTTGTAGCTTTATAACTTTGTTTGTGAATTGCACTTCGTCAGTTCCCAGAATGTTCTTGAGGAAGTGTCCGTACCGGTGCTACATGGAAAGGGTGTAAGGTGTAACCTATTACTCTGGAGCGTTCTGAGAAGTTCCAATTGCACAGCTAGTCCTCGGACCTGACTAAAGGCTTAACTTCCACAGCACGCAAAATCCGACCCTCAATTTCTGCCGCCGCTGCGTGTGAACGTCGGTTTTTTTTATTTCGAGGAGCTCATCCGGTATCAACAAGCCGCTGATACACATCAGTACCCGGCTATATGATGTACTTAACAAGTTGCTTAAGATAATTTTTAGAAAATTTCTCAAGGATAAAAATTTCATAAAAAAAAATAAAAATTTATTAAGTAAACATTTTGAGAAAAAAACATTTTAAGTAAAAAAATTTAACAACAAATTTTCAAAATGTTGAGTTTAAGGAGCCATAACTTTTTTGTAGATGCACATATGTACCCGAAGTGCATAAGACTTGTATGCGCTTCTAAATTGTCTTTTCAATATGCACAAAACAATTTTTGTATCTCTAATAGTTTACAAGTTATAGCGTTTTAAGCGGTAACACCTCCAAATTAGAGGTCACATGCTTTGAAGGGCCATAACGGGAAATATAGTGAAAATAGACCCCCCCTGCCAAACAATTTTTTGTTCGGCGGAACTTCACGAATCTTCCCTTAAAGAATTATACTGCTTAACTGGGACACCCTGTATATAGCTTTTTGTTTAAAGAATTCCTCGTAAGATTTGGAATTTTTTTTGTTTTGGCCGGATAACCTTTCCTGACTCATCGTTGAGCGCAAGTATGACTTTATCAGTTTGAGTTTACTGAATGATCTTTCACAATAAGCTACAGTCACTTGCATCGTTAAAAATGTTTTTATAGCTATACTAATACGTTTGGAAACATATCCTTTAAGTCCAGTCCAGTTTTACTATCCTAAGAAGAGTTAGGCTTCATTGACATTCGCATTTTTCAAATAATGAAGCCGTTTCAATTTGATTCTTTCGGTCCAAAATTCGGTGGCATTTATGTCACATCAACTTCTACTATACTTAACAATCTCTGATTTGAGTTTAAGGCCCCTATTGTGAGTGTCGATAATTGATCGTAGAGCGACAACTGTCGATCGTCGATTATAAATTTTAGTATTGTGATTGTCGATTTCGATTGATATTTGTCGATTTGACAGTCTATTACAAATGTCTGGTCGATGCTTTCTCTTGGAAGTTAAAAAATATTGTGCATACAGCATACGAAAAGCTAAAATCAATCAACGCAATCGACAATTGTCGCGACGATCGCTGATCGACAATCACAATAAGCCCGAACGATTTTTTTATTTGATAGTTTGTGGAACGGGTTTTAATGTCGTGAGTTTTGAATAAACTTGTGACAATTCGCACCAAAGCCAAGGTGTTTTCCTTCGAAATTAGATCGAAATTTCGTTGTTTAAACTCTTTTCAAACTTCAAAGATTACATTGAAACACAAATAAAGGATAAAACGATCTTATTTGAAGCTTGTTCATGTTTGAAACAAGCGCAACAATACTTAAAGTACATGCCCGCCCATAGATGCATTTTGATTTATATTCGTTCCCAAAATTCAGACTCACTAACGGCCGATTTCTTCACATGAGTACTAGTACCCGGTCTAGCTAGACCTGGTACTAGCTCTGATACTCGGTACCAACGAAAAGTTAGTACTTTTGTATTTCTTCACATTGCTAGTACCGGAGCTAAATTTATGAACCGTACTAACGACTAATACGCCTAAAACTGGTCTAGTACCCATTTTTGACTATGAAATGTCATAACGGTGTCATTTTTATGCTCATTGGGCGTCAAACTATTTGCAGGATGACTGATTTTTATTCATAAGAGCAAGTATTTTTTTTTTTTTTTATATTTTTTTACCTTTCCTGTTGTAAAATATGTGCGTATAGGGGTATCCATGGGACAGCGTATATGATTGGTTGTTCTCCTTTTTCTATTATTGCACATATGGAACTGCACTCACTCATTCGGTGCTTGCAATTTAACATGAGTGCGGTAGATTGCACCGATTGTGACTATCCAAAGTAATAAAATGAGGCAGCGGCCACATCCTGTTCTGCCAATGTTGGTGGCATATGAATAAATCCGCCCAAATGGCATGTCAAGGCCCATACATCATACTTTTGGCAGTATGCGACATACACCAGCGGCTGATACGCGAATGACGACGGCAACTTTACATCGATCCTCGAGGGATTTTGGAAATTTTCAGGGGATAGTTTCTTTGACTTTGAAAAAAGGGATAATCCCCTAAAAAAGAGGATAGATACGAGCGTTAGGCATAATGTAAGACCGCCATTCTTAAAATAATCGCGAAACAGGTTTGAAGTAAGATTTTTAAGCTAACTAAAAATCTAAAAAGACGATTTTTTGGTCTTGAAGAAACGAGCTCAAAATAAGATTATGTACTTGGAATACAATTTTCCGAGTTTACCATACTTTCGTCAACGAATAGGCTTGAAATGACACTGATATTCTTGATTTTAGCTCGTTTTTTTTTTCTGAGTGCACATTTAAAAAATCAGATCAATCCACTTTCATATTTCATTTGCCACAAAAAATCTATGATCTGAAATAAAAATCTGATGTGCCCAATGGAAAATAACATAAGAAATGGGGTATTGAAAATTATGAAATATAAATAAGCAGTAAAATGCAATATGTATAACATCAAAAATATTCTGATTTTTTACTTTTGCCGTATGCGTGTAATTGAAGACGCACATTTAGGTACAATTTCCAATAGGATATCATTGGGTATTGTGTGTTTGATTGTGATTGTGCTCCATAGATTCATGAGAGGTAGGAAAATACTTTTTTCTAGATATGTAATTTCGGTTTCTCGACTGACACTAAATGGATTGCATTTAAATCAAAGTTCATATACTCATGACACCTGCAACCTTTTTATAGGTAATATTTTTATTAGTAAACTCATATTGTTTGGGTTTGTAATGTTGCGAGACTTACGAATGTCACAGTTAAAAGATCTTTCAACCCGAATTACCTAAAAGTAGGTCCTGGTCATTTTTGCGCCCTCCTGGGCCTACGCCCTGTGCCTGGGCACCGCTGGTACCGCCCTATTTACGGCACTGCATGTGGGCACAACCTTTATAAACGGTTTTCTCTTGTATGTCCGGAGGTCTATCGATTGAAGTTTCTGTCACATATTGAGGCTCAATTCCGATTTGTACCTACACAATAATTTTTGAAAAATCCTAGTAAAGTATGGAAAAATGATAAAAGGTGTTCCTGTCAGTTTTGACACTTACAGTTTGTCCGTTCATCATTTTCTTTGCTAAATTAATGTGTTTTAATTCAACATGCTTGTGGTAGTTGCTCTTTTTCGAGAAGTTTTAAACCCAATTTTTAAAAAGACTTCTTGTCAGATCTACCTTTCGAACGACGACTACGACCATTTATTTGGTCCTCAGTCACCAATTCAATTCAGCGTTCGTTTGGTTTTTCCTCTGGGGTATCCAAAACAGACATTTTGAAAATCTCTCTTCTATAGAATCCTCTCGTTATCTGCTATAAATTTACCCAAATGCATTAACAAATGCGATGCCCATACAGCACCAAAACGCATATTTGACTCGATTGCCCTGATCTGATCTCATGGATCTGCTGCCACCACCTCAATCCGGCAGGCGCAATGCCCATAATCAGAAGGACCGCCCAAATATGGGATGAACGCGTACCAGGGTAACAAATAAAAATATGTTTACTGCATTAGCCAAACCACGCGCACAAGCCTATAATCGTGATCGGTGGGTGTTTGGGGACCAAACCGTGCGCGCACCAGCTTGTTATGTATGCGCGCAAGCGTACGCATGTTTTCTCTTCATTTTACCATAAAATAATAATTTTCCTATTTTCCCCCGATGATCTTTCGTTAATTTGATGTTTTGCAAGCAGGCAAAGTGATTTACGAGCGCGGCAACGCGGCCAGAATTTTAATTCTTGTCGTGTGGCCCGAAATGGCTGACGTCTACGTATATAATAATGTCCTGTGCGGGTAAGGGCTGCCATTTGTGTAATTTTTTTTTTTTTTTTTAATTGATGACGGAGCTTATTCGTTCAAATAAGCGATACGGAAAGGAATTCGATTTTGGTGCAAAAAAGTGGATTTGGTCGAATGCGCCTGTCAGTGGACGTCGCGTCGCGTCGTCTTTGTCGTTGTCGTCGCAGCCTCCCGCCACCGCATAGGTATATAAGAGAGGTGCAAACAAAGAATTCCGTAATGAAACGGCTCCGCGTCGCGTCGAAGTGAGCGGGGCCAATCTAGTCAGTAGCTAAAGAATTTCAAATCAATCACCATCGCCGGCCGTCGTGTTTGCTTTACAGGCTCATTTAGCTTTGTATAGGTACAGCCTTTGCCGGGGCGCTCCAGCACAGCAATGAACAGTCGCAGATATACTGCCTACCCATACAGCTGCTACTGCTTTGTGTGTTTTACAAATGTTTTCCGCTGATGGAGGTATAAATGACTGTTTTCCGCTTGGCTTTTGTCGTCTGTCGTGACAGTTGTGGCATACTTCAATCGCGCAGGAGGACGACCGATGCTGTTGCGCGCAGCACGATCTATCGCACAGCAGATCAATGGAATGATCTTCTGCAGATCGTTTGTGTGTGTCCAGGATCATGCGATGCGATTTTTGGCCTCCGAAGTGATAGATTTGTAATTGGCAGGCGGTACAAACGGCCTTTCTATTCCCATTTTGCGTTTGCTGCCATCGCGCAGACATGAACTATGGGAAACGCTAGCGTGTTGGAAATGGATTCCAATCCGATCGTTAATCATTCTGGTTACCCCCTTTAATAGTGAGAAAGAGTGTATGGAGCACAGAAAATGATAATTTCAATTAAATTCTTTACCGCTGTGCGGAGCGGACCTTTGGTATGGGTGTCTCTTCCTTTTACGAGCTCGGCATACCCTCTTGACGCTTCGCCATGGGGGTGCGCATGCAAGTATCTTGCGCGCCTCAAGAAGGGGCATTCTCCAAACCAAATTGTTGGGTAAATAAATAAATATGTGCGAGGTGAGCGCAAGCCTGGGAGTGACTTATGACTCTTCAACTATTCTCTTCACTGTGATCAGATAATGTGCTCAATGATATGATGATGATGATCACCATCTCCGGAGCAAGACAGGTAGTAGGTTGGAGTGCACTTGTGCTGTGAGTTGTGCCTAGTCATTGGGTTGGGCGCTTGTTATTATAAGACCATATATACAGTTGAAGATGATGAACGTTTAGATAGGCGTTCATTCTCAGAGAGATTGTAATTAAATTTGGTATAGAGACACATTATGTAGGAGACCAGACACGGAGACCTCCTATTGAAGCCGCTCCTCAACGTCAAATCTGAAAGAAAGGCTTTTCCACTGTCGCAGGTGAGAAAGATCACAATTGAAGAGCGACCTTGGAGCAAAAGCTGAAACACAGAAATATTGGGAAAAATTACAATAGATCTTCTCGTCAGATGTTTATGTCATTGAAAGTGCAATGTCATTCCTAGATTGAGGTGTTGCCAGGGGCTGTTCCCCAATTTACGCGAGAAACGTTGTTACTCCTCGCTTTCCCCCACTCAATATTTTCAAGACATTGTTCTGTCAGAGCAACTGCAGTCTTCACAATATCTGGCGAATGTTTTGCCCCAAAATCTTTTCAAATAAGAACTGTCAATCGGTGGATTCTATATATTCTTCGAACCCCTTTCATTCAAAGTGGAAGATTTCCATCTCTCAGAAGTTATTTGCATGAACCTTTTTCTAAACGTCATAAAGTGACGAAATAAAAAAAAAATGGGCTTCCTTACTTACTTAGGCGGCTCTACAGTTCGGGGTGAACCGAGGCCTCACCTAATAAGCCTCTCCAGTTAGCCCGGTCCTTAGCTAACTGCCTCCAATTGCGCACTCCTAGTCGGTTGAGGTAGCCTTCGACTTGCGCGCGCCACTTAAGGCGAGGTCTTCCTCTACTGTGTTGTCCCTCCGGGTTAGACTCGAAGAATCTACGGGCCGGAGCATTTGTTTGCATCCGTTCTACATGTCCTTACTTACTTACTTAGGCGGCTCTACAGTTCGGGGTGAACCGAGGCCTCAGCTAACAAGCCTCTCCAGTTAGCCCGGTCCTTAGCTAACTGCCTCCAAAACTGCCACTGGTCTTCGGCACTAGCTGTTGCTGCGATAGGACTGATCGAGAGGCATCGGGATACGTGATCGGCGAAGATTCTGGCCGTCTCCTGCGATTGCAGTTTTTCGACGTCATATTTTCTCCCAGTATTTATTTGTTGGGGTGTGTTGGATATCCGCATTCTTACCTTAGCTGCAACAAGGTAGTGATCCGAGTCAATATTGGCCCCTCGGAAGGTTCGGACATCCTGAATACTGGAGGCGTGCCTTGCGTCAATCGCAATGTGATCGATTTGGCTGACAGTTTGGTGATCCGGAGACAGCCATGTCCCCTTATGGATAGTGTAATGAAACATACTCGTCACTACATGTTACATTACATATTCCACCCACCGCCGTCACATAAATAAATATCCCCGGCGCCACTGTACCCCGCCAACGCCCCCTCACAAAACTAGAATTCACGCCGCCACTGTGTTATTCCAACTTGGCAACACAACCAGCGCACCAAATCAACTATCCCATACACGGTTGTACTGGGTTGGCATACAACAACAACGATCATCCACTTTTTCACTTCGTTTTTAGAAGTCACACTCGGTTTCTGTTGGGAAATACATTAGTAGCCAGGTACAAATGGCAGTCGGAGAGGCATTTGTCAGTGGTAAAAGTACCAATTAAGTGTACCGACAAAGACTCCCGCTACATTGGTGTTGGTTCTCATCAACTACCGAATGTATTTTGGAAGGTGAACGCTCCGCCAGAGTTAGTACCCACCCGCCTTGCCCGACGCTCACGCTTTGCCGTAGAGTGCGCAACCACAACCCGTACTCCGACGCTCACCCTTGCCGTAGAGCTCGTTCTTTCAAGCCCGCCCGCCGACGCTCACGCTGTGCCGTAGAGCGCGCAGTCTCAACCCATAGTCCGACGCTCACGCTTGCCGTAGAGCTCGTTCTGTCAAACCCGCCCGCCGACGCTCACGCTTTGCCGTAGAGTACGTTCTTCTCTCTCTAGATTGTAAGTTTAAGTATCGCTGCATTGTTAAGATAATATTAAGTATAGTAGGAAGAAAACGTGAATAAATTGTACCTCTTCTCCAAAGATTGTGTTTCTTTGGAAAGACTCTGGATCCGGCGAGTTATACCTCAGCCTTTGACAAAAAGCACATCACATTCACAATAGTGAGATGTGGAAACCTGGTGCTTGCTATAACTATATTTCGCCCCGCAGCAAAGTCAAAAAAATGGGCGAGTCCATCAGATATTATAGCAAATATGTACACCTGTCATCGCAAAACTTGACGCACGTTCATAACAGTAACAAACACCGATTGACTGATGACATTAGGGCAACAATAACAATGTTCGCTACTGCCTTCCCTACAGCGTTAATTGTGGAACAGAATTGTGTAGTGTATTCCATCTTCATTTTATTACTCTTCGAGCGCAGCCAACATCCGCGACATTCAATAATATTGTGTTGTGTATCCTTGCTGTGCTGTGACATTTGCACTGAACAAGGTGGCGGTCAGACAGACAGATAATGGGCAGCAAATTGAACAAACCAAAGCCATACAAACTGACAGCCAGATAGAAGGCCCGAATGAAATGAGTAGATTTATATAGATATGGCAAATCTGCTATCAAAATGAGCGCGCGCAAATATTTTTATAACGCACTTGTTGGCTGTGGTGATACCGATGATGATGGAGCGAACGACAATTCTGTTTTCAGACAGAAAATACGGGTGCGAACAGAAGGCAACCGAAAAGAGAGAGAAAATATCAACAGACAACAGCGACGGAGACGGAGACGATGCGACGCTGACAGTAAGACCGCTAAGCGCGCGAGATTTATGAGATCTTAAAGATTTATTGGTTTTACGGATTCAGTTACAATCGAGATGATAAATTGCCAATGAGTTCGATGACGATTTCGGTTTTCGATCCGCTGTGCGGACAGGCAAAGGCACACTGCAGAGGCTGCCATTCTACGCTTTAGGCAGCGCTTGTGGAATTGTGGAATGTACTGGCATTAGCTGTACTGTCTGCTCACTGTCATGTCGCAGCTGAAGACTTACTGCCCAGTACGCGGTATCTGCTCGTAGTAGGTATGGATGCTTCAGTTCGTACTGACGGAATGTCTGCGGCGCTGGATTCGCAAATCTGTTGCTGGGTTGTTTGTCTGCCTGGCTGTGGTGGGCTGACAGCTAAGCGAACAATTTGCATGCCTGGCATAGATGCACGCTGACAAGTGTGCGTCCGTGCAAAGGCGGAGCTCCGCTAGAGTTGATTAAATATTTTCCTCCCATGCAATCGCACTGCGCCTGACCCTCGGGGAGGCCACCACACCACCAGCCGGGCACAAGTGGGTGGGTTAGTTTGTGCGTGCGTGTGGCAACCAGGAATTGATATGTTTTCAAGCTCACTCACGCTCGACTGACACTTAATTTTCGTCTGTCACACAAGTTGACGTGAGTTGCCGTGTGGCTAAGTCCCTTCAACTAGCAACTGTCAACTGGCGAGGCCGGCCGCTGTCACCGCGCCCTCTCCCAGCCATCAGTGGACCACAACACGAAGGAGGAGGATATGCAAAGCATATATACGAGAACGAGTACGAGCGCTAGCCCCGCAGCGTTTATACCAGAGTCCAACGCCTGATTTGAATATGAAAATGTGATCGCGCAGCTATGCAGCTAACTATGTGAGGTGTTTGGTACGGGGCCGCCACCACGCGAACCCCAGGTGAGAGAGACAGGTACGCTATGGGCTATGCGCGGCGCGAGTGCTCGTCGAATCGTGTTTTATGATTTATGATTGTACACCTCTAGTTTTCGCGCTGCTGCTGCATGGAAATCGCCTGCGCGGCTGCTGTTACTACCGCTGCTGCTGCAGTTGTTATTTCGAGATATTTGCCTATACAAATGGCATCGAGTAGGTGATTTGTTTGCTGGCTATGGCTACACACTCGTATAATCCTTGCAGCCACCACACCACACCACACCACAACCACAACCACTACTACTACCGCCTCTAATGTACTACTGGCGCGGCGGCCAATAACAGTGTTTATTGTTTGAGCAGACCCTCTGGTTGTTCGCGCGATCGCTCGCAAATTTGATTTGATTTGTGATAGATTGAGTGTCATTATTTCTTTTCTTGACATGAAAACTTTGACACCTCACCGACTACAGCGACAACGATGTCGACGACGAGGACAGCGTCAAATGTGTGCCCTCTATTTCCATATTAGGCGGTCTTTCGCGTGGTTGCGATTGTTCTACCATGTGACTGAAAAATATCGCATATATCACACCAGAGAATGCATTCGCATCGGATTCGATGGATGAATGGATGCTGGATGCTGGATGGATGGATGGTTGCCTAGATGGATGGATAGATTTGGATTGCCAATTCGTTTTCGGTGTTCAGCGAGAGAGAGAGAGATTTGGTGCTAACGAGTGCGGTAATTAAATTAATGAAGGGGACTTGCCTTGAGCAATCTTGGCGAGTTATTTGCAGCAGCGCAACACGGTTCGATGTGAACTATGTGAACGCCATCAAGACCGTTCTCTTTCCAATGGCTTACATTTTTTTTTTTTTTTTTTTTTGCTGAATTATAATGTTCATGATCAACTCAAGTCGTAAACTAAGGGCATGCGAGTGAAAACGAATTTTTTTTTACGATGTAGGTAGGTGTACTTTGGATTTGGACTTTTGGTGTGACGATTGAGCAATTGGTGGAAGATATTTATGACGCATTTTATGCTTTTGACTGGAATGAATGGGGTTTTGATTTTTTGGATCCTGAGGAGGTTCCAGAAATGAGTTGACACGAAAGCCTAATCATGCGGAATCAATAGAATTTTGTTTAAATGAATTCATACATTTGGAAAAGTTTGATTGAGAAAGAAGTGAAATAACTCTAAAACTCTAAACAGAGAATAAGAGTTCCCAGGCTCTTAGGAACTGGTTCCTAATCTAAAATGACATTTTAATTCGGACAAAGTTTCTTCTCACATGCAACATTTAAGATGGAAGCAAACATCGCTTTTGAAGGGAATTCTAAAAACATGTGTTTCGTGAAGGGAGAGAGAAGATTTTCATGGCATTCCCTTTGTTGTAACTCGCCACTAGATGGCTCTGCAGCAAGTAAACTTTTATACTGTTCCACTGACAAACTATCGATAGAATGCCATTCAAATATCATTTTAATATTAACTGGGGGTCAATATATCGGGCGCTATTTATTTACACCTTTGTACAAGTTGCAATTACAAAGGGGCGTAGCACCTCCCATACAAGAAAGCAATTCAAAGACGCTGCGAGTATTTTCCGACACTCATGGAAGCTAAAGTTGGAAAATGTGGGACATTGATGAGTATGGTCCTGATAGACAATAACATATCTAGTCTAGTTTACTTACTTACTTACTTAAGGTGGCGCTACAGTCCGGGGTGGACCTGGGCCTCAACCAACAAGCGTCTCCAGCCAGCACGATCTTTGGCCAGCTGTCTCCAGTTTCGCACGCTAAGTTGGTTGAGGTCCCCTTCCACTTGCGTGCGCCACCTGAGTCGCGGTCTTCCTCTACTGCGCCGTCCCTCGGGTGTGGATTCGAAGATCTTCCGGGCCGGAGCATTCACTTCCATTCGCTCTACATGACCCAGCCACCGCAGTCGTTGGACCTTCACTCTTCTGGCTAGGTCGATGTCGCTGTACAGCCCGTACAGTTCGTCGTTGTATCTCCTCCTCCATTCACCGTCTATGCAGACGGGACCGAAAATTACTCGAAGAATTTTCCTCTCAAAGCAACCAAGAGAAAGCTCATCCGCTTTTGATAGAGTCCATGCCTCTGCACCATAAAGTAGGACTGGGATGATTAAGGTCTTATAAAGGGTCACTTTAGTTGTTCGAGAGAGGGCTTTGCTACTCAATTGCTTTCTTAGCCCAAAGAAACAGCGATTGGCAAGAGTTATTCTTCGCTTAATCTCAGTGCTGATGTCATTGTCTGAGTTCATAGCGGAGCCTAGGTAGACAAAGTCCTTTACCACCTCAAAGTTATATCTGTCTATAGTGACATTCTGTCCAAGACGTCGGTGTTGGGTGTCCTTTCTTGATGACAGCATATACTTTGTCTTGCCCTCATTGACCGCCAAACCCATCTTCGCCGCCTCCGTCTCAATGCTCACGAACGCGCCAGTGACATCACGCTGCGTTCTGCCGATTATGTCGATGTCGTCGGCGTAGGCGAGTAGGTGGACGGACTTTTGAAAGATAGTGCCTCTGGTGTTAGCGTTTGAGTTTTGCACTATTCTTTCAAGAACGATGTTGAAGAAGTCACATGACAGCGCATCGCCTTGTCTAAATCCTTTTTTGACATCGAAGGTCTCGGTGAGTTCTTTACCGACCTTGATGGAGCAGCGTGCATTCTCCATTGTCATCCTGCACAGACGGACGAGTTTGGCAGGGATGCCAAAACTAGACATTGCTCTGTATAGCTCGTCTCTATAAATACTGTCATAGGCGGCCTTAAAATCGATGGAAAGATGGTGGGTATCGATTTGGACTTTCTGGGTTTTTTCCAAGATCTGCCGCAGTGTGAATATTTGGTCGATGGTAGACTTTCCTGGCCTGAAGCCACACTGATAGGGACCAATCAGGTTGTTGACGAAAGGCTTCAGGCGTTCACACAACACGGCAGATAGGATCTTGTAGGCGATGTTAAGAAGACTAATCCCTCTGTAGTTGGCGCAGTTCAGAGGGTCTCCTTTCTTGAGGATCGGGCAAACAATGCTGAGGTTCCATTCATCGGGCATACTTTCCTCCGACCATATCTAGTCTAGTTTAGACGATACAATTTGTGATCACATACAATATATAAAGCAGTGCGGGTTGAGCTAGTCTATCTACAGTGAGCGTCAGAAGTGAGTCAACACCAATGCGGTTTTCATTTTCCTTTGGAGTTTAGAAACAATTTTTTTTAAACATCTATAAAGTATTTTATGCTGTTGAAATAAAATATGTTTTGTTATAGTTATTTTGTTATCAAACTTTTTACAGATTGTTGAATTTTTACACAGGTTTCAATACATTAAAAAAAACTTAAAAGAGCATCGATGTTCACTTAATTTTGACGCTCACTGTATATGCAACTGAATGGCAAAATAATATTTCCGAAAAAATCTTATCATTGCATTGCACTGATTTTTAAAAAATTCTTTCAACGTTGTAATCGCGACATATTCCGGATTTGTATTGGTTACTTAGGTGGAAGAGTTAAGAGGCCGATTTTAAAAGTTCTTTCAGCATTGTACCTATATTGGTGATACTATAGGTTACTTAAGATGTGGCGGTGAAGGGCTAAAGCTAAAGGTGATAAAAGAACGTAGCAGCTCCCATGCACGAAATATTCATAATCTTATATTTCGAAAACCACTGAATCGATTGAGCTCACATTTTCAGCCAAGGTAAGCTATTGGCTCCGGTAGTGGTCCTGTTAATTTGGTCATTACAAATGTTTTTATTCGACAGCTCGAAAATTAGTCCGTCGATTGAGCTGAAGCGTGTATAATCACCCCTATTGTCGTCGTCGTCTGTCGCAAACGACTGGCGACGTTTGTCGTGTCGAGTCGTTTGGAATTTGGTATTGCGTAACTGAAACGACTCGACTCTCTGAACTCTCACATCCCACATACATTCCACAATTTATGACACATGGGATTTGACATTTCAGTCGACGAATTTATATTTGGTCTGGTGTTTTGTTGTGACTTGGTTCATTATTTAATAAATCAAATCAAAAATGAATAGTGTGACATGTTTCTTGAAAGCAGTGACCAGGCAGTGACGAAGAAGAAAACCAGAAAAAAGTGCTGGTAAAGTTAAGGAAGGAAATTCGAACCAAATCCAATCCATTGGATTTGCCCGAAATTAAGTGGGTGGTAGAAATAATTTAAATTGCATACATTGTGTTAATAACAATTATTTTCAGATTTTAAATGTATGTATTTTAGACTATCGAAGTCGAAGGTGGTCCAAGACAATTTCGTCCCATTGCCGATTAACCTCACTTTTGTTAGGCCTTCGTGAATGATTTTGCCAAAGGAATATTTTTCTGCATTTCGTTCACTAAATGTAGAAATTGCCTTTTATTTGTTATCTCCATTCTGCAAAATAACTTATTGTCTTTTTGTTAACTAAGAATTAAGTACACATACTTTTTTTAACACATTATCACACAGTCGTCCGCAAAATTGTCGACGACAGAAATGTATCATTTCCACGACAAACGTCGTCACAAAACGCCTCACGCAATACCGTCTCTCACAAAATTTCAGTTGACTAAGTCGATTCGTTTGGACGCTATCGTGATTTCAACAGACGTAGATACACATGGGTCTAATAGTGGTTTTGTATGGGAGGTACCAGAACTACTTGACCGACATAGCCCATTTTCAATACCAACCTGACGACGGTAAAAATAAGTCCTCTCACAAAATTTCATTCCCCTAGGTCAATTCGTTTGGACGCTATCGTGCTTTCAACAGACGGACAGACAGACAGACAGACGGACAGACAGACAGACGGACATGGCTAAATCGATTTAGAATGTGATCCTGATTCAGAATATATATACTTTATAGGGTCTCCGGTGAATCCTTCTTGGCGTTACAAATGTAATGACAAAGTGAATATACCTTCCTGTGGAGGGTATAAAAAAATAAGTTTTTAGAATGTTTGGTTTGAGTGCAGTGGGCGATTAAGAACCTACGGGATGTTCAATTCAAGTCATTGCCTTGTGTAATACCTACGTTCGAAGACGTACTCGGCACTCATAGAAATACAAAAAACAAAAATAGTTAAATAACTTATATTACAAGATTTTTAATTTGTCAATGGAAAATATTTAAATCCTGGTTTTGTTCCATATTTTTTTCATCTTGTCCCGCCAAGCTGGCAATCCTACACACTATATGATTGAGTTAAAAGCTATAAATAAAATAAAAATCACTCATTCACATTAAATTTATAGAGTTGGTCACTCGGTCATTCCTGAACTGAGTTACTGGCATCGAAATATCCGGGCGATAAGTGATCGCCTGGCTGTGATCAGCATCAACATTTTTTTTAAAAACATAAGCTTAATTTGTACCTACGTAAAATCGAAGGGCTGGAAACCTTGTTAAGGCGAAGTTTTATTAGCATACGGAGCCTTACTATACGATGTCAACTTTATACTAAGGTACTCTGCTATAAAGTGGGAAAAGAAAACATATTTTGGCGGGAAATAACATCAGGTAACAGCTACCGGCTAGTGGATTTTCGAGTCCCTCGTAGTACGATGATAAGTAAAACTAGATTTTGAGGCTAAGGATTCGTATGGATCTATCCTCACGGTCGGTGGTCAAACTACCTCTCAAATTGAGCTTATGCTAGTCAATGTAAGACAGACGTCTAACAACATTTACGCGCACACAATGAGTACATCCTAGAAGCGCCCATATCAACAAATTCGTCATTGGACGGCTTAGCATGCATGAAATACTCGTAGGATCTACAGAAATGAGGCTGCCAGAACAATGCAAATCAATGTTCAAAAGCTTGGAATTTTAGAAGTCATGTGTGTCAAAAAATATCGTTTGCAATGTTTCTTTGTATGCTAACGTCCAACAGATGGCTCTGTTTTCAGAAAAAGCATGCGATATATAAAACTACATGCGTATTTAAATGTAACGTTGTGACAATATTTTATATCAATCGACTGATTTCTTTTCGAGTTTTGTGAGCACACAGGTACACAGGCTGAAACTTTATATACAAAGACTACATTCTGTACTTTTGACACTAGCATCTGTAGTATCCTGAACAAAAGACATCTTTCTGGTTCTGTAGTCTCGTACAAAGTGAGTTTTATTTTTTTTAAATCTGACATTTTATACAATGTTGGCACACACTAAACTTCTGACAATTTAAACAGTATTTCAAGACACTTCAGCAACCACTTTAAATGGGTATTTTCCCCAATTTGCCCACAAATCACAGACTTATTAAAAACAGACCTCCAAATAATTAGGACAATAGGAAAACGAATACATCATCAACTTCACGGATAGTAAACACTCCTATTTCTTCACATTTGAGGATGAGTAAGTCGCAAGTATGTATTGTGTTGGTCCACCTTACATCTCAAAAATCTGACCAAATAGGTACATTTAATAAAGTTTACGGGAATACTCGTATTCCAATCAAAGGAATGGGTTCAGTCCATCGTAAAACTATACCCAGTCAATGGCTGGATTACTTTCTGCAGAACGGAGGATTGATTTTGCATCACATCACCTGGCGTCTTTAAGCTCCATTGGACTCCAACATAATACTAATTCGACAGCAATAAATGCTTGGCAACAAAGTTGCTACATAACCTGCATAAAAATCTACCAAATCCGAAACTGTCCCAATCCTTGCACTCTCATATATACGAATACTATATTCGCACACCCATTGCTGGGCAAGCTGGCCAATAAAACTTTCTATTGACGGCAGCGCGGCGGCGTTTAACTTTATGGTAAGCCACTTCTGCCATAAAAATGCACTTTTGCGATAAGGCTGACTGAGTTTTTTTTTCTGCTTAATTAAGGAGAATCTCATTGGCTTTATGGCAGGCGTACCATCATCGACGCTGGTGGCAGTTAAACCACGCGTAAAACTAACTCACAACTTTCATTAATAACCGAAATGTAATTAAAACTGTTAGTTTGTAATGGGAGCATCTACAGCAGCCAACTGTTTCGCACCGATAGTCACCTCATACCATCACCATCGCTCTCATCCTCCGCCGACCGCAGCGCCGACTTGGGCTACGAACGGGAAAAGTGATATAATGCAACCACTGACATCTCTGAACCGCGCATAGTTACATTAGCATATTTCACTGTATCTAGCGGTAAGGCGACCGACGGTCATAATTCGGTCATAATTTCGGCTTTTCTATTGCACATATCCATTTGGCGGGCGATCGCCATTTGGCATAGATGTATAGACAGTCGATACTGCTGCGGTTGTTTATGCAATCAGGACATAACTCTGGATTGGTTCTTGTTTCGCCATCGAGTCGGGCAGGAGCCGCACTCTCTCTCTCTCTCTCAATGTATCCACTCTTGTAAACACATGCTGCAGGTGTAGCGCACTGACCATAAATCGAATAGCGCGGTTTTTGTTGCAAGTCGATGTGGACGTGGACCGGTGGACGTGGAAAGGGCATACAGAAATATGTCGGCTTTTTTAATTGGTTATAAATTAATTAAACGACTATTAATTATCCGCTTTCATGTCACTCTATCTCTGTGTATTTGCGAGGGTAGTTGAGCAACTCCAAGTGGGAATCGGGATTAGATTGCAAGGAATCTATATAGCGCGCCCAATTTTACATCATCAGAGAAATGTGGGACTGATGGGGAGCAGCGGTAGCCGAGTACACGTGTGGCACAAGTGCCCCTGCCCCATGGTGTATCTCTCAAGTGCATTCCGAGAAGATCTCAATCTCTTGCGCAAAATAGAAGTTGTCGAATTCGGAATGACTGACGAATGACTCAGGTATACAGAAACCATGTGCGCCTGTGTGGGTATATTCTTTATACACTGCTCAGTGCTCATGGAGGTACCTATCCCTCTTTGAATAATCATTACAAATGACTCGTGTGTTTCATCTGTTTGCAATCAATATCATCTCCGACGGAGAATGGTTTGTTTAGCCTTTAATAGGAGCATCACCACCAGCGGCTACGTAATGGACAGTCATCTGCGATGGGGCGGTCTATCTCTTGCCCATTTTTGTTTCTTTCTAAGGCTGGGAACTCTCTTCTTCTTCGCTTCTCGCTTCAAGTGCGCAGAGCAGTTGTGTTTGTGTGGCTGTAGATGCGGGACGGGTTGTGCTGCTCTGTGGAGGCGATTCAAAAGTAAAATGCGGCGAAGGCCACGGAACGTTTTGTTTTGTGTTTCTCTTTGTGGACCTCGCGCAGTCGTCGTGTAGGTAGACATCGAGGACCTCTCGGGGCAGTACTTAATAGATTGTTGATGAGACGACTGTACACTGTAAATTGTCAAAACGTGACTAGCCGCGAAAAAGCACTTGAATCTTCCAAACCCATAAGAAAAAATTTCAAACAAAAAACAAAAGAGCAAAAAAAAAAAGTATCTATACCAGACAATGGGTGTTAGATTAAATTCGAATCCACTGACCACAGTGTTATTGAAGCGATAAATCAGTGGCGATCATCGGTCGGAGAGGGATGGGTACTGGCTTTCGACAAAACTGTCTATGTCATTGGGCGAGTGAATTGCCGTGCGCAAATTCAGCGGCTAAGTTTAATGCAAATAGATTAATTGTTGTGTAATTGGTAATCGATTGAGGTAAAGAGGCACTTCTTTTGCTATAGGGAAGGTCCCGCACATTGAAAGTTGGTACACATTATGACGCCGCCGCGTTCAATTGGGTTGTGTAGGAAACGAATTACCTACATTGATGAACAAAAAAAAAATGGATTTGCCGAAAAGATTCACGCATGGCATGAAGTTAGGCGTGACTAAACATATACACTTTCGTATGGCTTGCACAAGTTCCGTGACAAGCATATGGAAATCTGCGGATAGGTCAGAAAGCAGTCACTTAAGATGTGGAATCTTACACAATTGCTGCAAATAAATATATTTATAATCTTGTGTGTAAAAGCTAACACTAAATAAATCCTCTCAGAAACGAATAGTTTTGCACCGCAGTTTGCACCGTTCCATTCGAAGTTGAAATTGAGCGACCAAAAAAGCGAACTTCGCAGATTTTGTCCGCGATTTAATTCTTTCGGTCAGTACCAAAAATATGACAGCCAAAAAGTTGGTACAAACACCGAAGGAGCGATAACTTAGCTTTGGGTGGGCGCAGTGGCTCAGTGGTTTGAATGCTGATCTACTACCTATACGAGGGGTCCCAGGTACGATCACCGGAAAAACACAATTTAAAGTTTTTTTTACTGTGAATGTCTGACAAACATCCGAGAAAAAGTTTCTCAATTTAGCCGTGCGTATTTGGCATAAAATTGTAAGTCCCTTCCATTTGTCCCAAAAATAAAAACTCACCCAAACGAATGGTAGTGAGAAGCTAGGCTTAGGACCTATATACGGGCCTGTTGCGCCAACTATTTATAAACTAAGTTTAAACTTAGCTTTGGCACCAAGTTCGATCTGCCTTACAACAAGTCCGGTCCCACCTTACAAGAGATGGATATGGATTGGTTCCATTGCTCGTTTACGCAAAATAGATATAGCAACTTGGGCCTAGCTGAATAGAAAAGCTTTATCCTAAAAGTTCGGTATACGAATGTGTGTCAGAAGTGTGCAAGAGGTGGGCCAATTAACCATAAAATCTTAAGCTGTAGGTAGGTAATATGTGTTTATTCGAAGGGTCGAACCTGAGGCCGACTCCTCGCTCCCACATACCCTCGCAAATGACCCCGAATTTCTTTCTTCTACAACTATTTGAATCAGACTTTATTAATATGCAGAGTGCTATGAACAGACGTTGCGCAGACAACCATCACTTTCCGTTTACCTTCAAATCACCTTTAAAAAGGCGGGATACCATTACATCTATAGTTTTAACAGTTTCAAGTAGGCAACCTGCAGTTACCTCTCTAGGTGATCGACGAAGATAGAACCAAAAAAGTGTCGAAGAGTCTGTCCCGGGACCGGTTTTCTGCAGAATCACAGTGGTAGCCAAAGTAGGTCACCCGGTAGTACACTGCAGACTTATGCCAAGCATTACCGAGGCAGCTTTTCCAAAAACTAAATAACATACTAAAGAATATAGCAATGAGCAATTAAATGCTCCTATATGAGGGTACAGGAATCAGCAAGGAACCATGCAAGGATGAACGAAATCGCAAATGGTATGCTCCGTATATAAAACAGAATCAGGGGCCCTAATTTATATTTACGAAACCGAATACTTGGTGGTCTCTATTTCGAAAGCGGATTGACATCTCCAAATGTCAAAGCATTTATAATACGGAAAATCGAAAGTATTATAGAGTACGAATTCAAAAGCGGTACGAAAAACAATTTCGAATAGGATTGACTTTCGGAACGAAATAGAGAGTAGGGCGCCAGATCTCTTAAGCAGGACATTCACGTTAAGACTGTCGTCAGGTTCTGTCGTGAAATGGGGCAGAAACGTTCGCAAAAACTTTCGATCGTATCAGAAATGTTTCTTGCCTTTCCTTATTTTATCGATACTTTTACCACCAATGCTCTGATGAAGTGAGATGTATTTGGAGTGCGGAGAGACTAGTAGGCTTTGCAAAATAAATTAGTTTATAAAATAAAAACAAAAAATAAAAAATAAGAAAAAAATTAAACAAAAAGAAAATCATCACTTCAAATCAATTTAATAAATACTAAATAGTTATTAATATTTGCCAGCCCCTTTAGTATACTGAAGATAGTCACAAAATTGGACGAATTAGAGAAGAGCCAAGTTGGCAGAACAGTGCAAAGTTCGAAATGTTGGTGAACGATCAAGATGTAACCATTATAAAATTACAGATTCAAGAAGAGTGCATTTTTATAAAATATCTGTACGAAGCTACTGAAAAGGTAATTTAGTTAGACATGTTTATTTTAAGTTTAGAAACTTAACCGAAAATGTGTAACATCGTCACATCGGTTCGCGAACGCCTCGGCTTCAAGAGTATTTCGCCAACACAATGGGAATCAGATCCACGACAATTGGGTTACACCTGGGTGCCACCAGGTATAATAACATCGTCAAAGGTCCAGCGTTACTTTGATAAGATCCCTCAGGAAAAAGTTCCAAAACTCAGTTCAAACGGTAATATGTAAGAACCTTGAATATTTACGTCTCTGTAATTATTCAATCAGCTTATTTACGGGTTTAGTTTGTCCATTTGTATTGGCGCTATTCTACGATATCCGGAGGCCCAGAGCTTAGCTTCAATGAGGGCCGAGGCCTGTGCTAATGTCTCTAATACATACATACATACATACATACTTTTACCACCAATGCTCTGATGAAATAGCTAACTGCATTCCGCTCCCTCAACAATTTTCTCGGAGCATAAATCGAATGCGCATCAGTTCACCCTTAAGAAGGTTAAATGTTAAAAAAATTGGTAGGCTCACTGGTCAAGTTTTCAAATTCTAATATTTAAGATATAATGAAGTTATAATCGAAAAACTTGCCAAATAAACCTACGAATTTTTTTTTAACATTAAACCTTCTTAAACTAAGAACTTGGCGTATACATTTAGATCTCATTTCTTTTCGTGGCTGACTAGTTACGCACCAAATTTTTGTTGTTCTATATAAGAGAACTTGGCTCTTTTTTTACATTTATGTTTTTGGTGTGATTTCACTACTTTTTGCGAAGTTTTTTTTTTTAGTAGACTTCACAAAAAACGTTGAAACGTCTTCGCTTTTTAATATATCAATTGACACTGACTACCATCATCTTTCTTATAAACTATTCAATTAAAATAATATTCAGCAGGTAGATTAACTTCTTCTTCTTTACATTTTAAGTGGGCAGATTCCACGCCTCTTAAATGGACAATTTTTAATGTTTGAAATTTCTCCTTTCGTACAATGCAGCTCCTACAGCTGTACCGAATTTCAACATTCTACGGCAACAGGAAGTGGCCCAAATAAATAATATCCGATTTTCAAAAGTGAGCGGATACCACGCCTCCTGAAGGGAGAATATAAAATTTTCGATTTTGTCTTTCTGAACACTGCAAGCCCTACCACTGTACTAAATTTCAACATTCTACGGCAACAGGAAGTGGCCCAAATAAATAATATCCGATTTTCAAAAGTGGGCGGATACCACGCCCCCTGAATGGAAAATCTCAAGTTTTGGACTTTTACCAGTGTATGCACTACAGGATCTAGCATTTTGCCAAATTTCACGATTCTAGGATGGCCGGAAGTGCTTCATAATTTTGATGATCATCTAAGTGAGTGAGTGAGTGACTCAGTTACAGTTTTTGCGATTTTTGAAGTCCTGTATTTTGAGAACCGCTAATGCTATAAAGATGAAATTTAGTGAGGTGGACCTTTTTAAGGAGTTTGGTAAATCTTTCAAGTTTGAACTTATTGGCTTAACTGGTTCCGAAGTTAGAGGAGGGTCGAAAACAGCCTGAGTTTGTTCCTGTAAAAAGGGGAAGTGACTTTACTAAAGAACTTGACTGGGGCACTACCGTGCCCTTTGATCAACAACTTCGCAACTAAAGCAAAATGTCACAATGTCACAAGTTCGAAGTAGTTAAGGCCTTTATCTATCTAGGGTCTGTAATTACCTCACAGAGATCGAACGAAGGGACATTGTCTTTTCGGCACCTACAAAGTTAAGCCCTCTCTCATAAGACCAAAGGGATATTATACAAAACCTTAACTATCCCGATTCTGCTGTATATGGTCCAGAATCATATTATGGACCTTGTCGAAAGTAGATAAAAACCTTTTGGGACGACCAATGATACCTTGCAATTTGTGTCGATGGTAGCAGTAGACTTGACGAGTCGACGAACTAACTACATAGAGGGAATTACTGGCGTAGTGGAAACTCCTTTAAAATGTAATTTGTGCTGGGAATCGAACCTGGTACCCACCGTTTTGTAGTCCAGAATCAGTAGACTAGCTACTGAGCCGTACTGCGCCTACACATTTGAGAGTCCGTCGAATTGTCCTAAAAAGCTTCTCAATTCAATCTTTGGATACGGAATCTATTTGAATGTCCCTTCGACTCAAACAGACGAATAATTGTGAGAAGCTAGGCCAAGGGTCTTCGTATATAGGCCTGTTGAGCCATTTAATATTTTTTTTTTTTAATTTTTGTTACACGAGCTGGGTGATGAAAAACCATCCCTCAGCCACAGAAGAGGACGACCTCCACTTTCTAGATCGTCACACGGTGTATTATGGAGCAGTCATCATCGGGAAATAAAAAAATGCACCTGCTTGTCATTTTTATTCACCTGACTATCAAAAATGCTAAACGTCAAACCCGTTTGAACATTCAGTTGCTACCAACTTACGCATGTCGCATTTTGCCGTCGGCAAAACAAGTACTGTACCCACTTCAAGTGTCATACGACCTATTATTAATTAAAAAGCTTTGTGAGTCCTCATTTTGACAACACAAAAAGGCACAAACAAATCGTTAGAACCCCCTCGGGCTATACAACAGCATCCAAAGTATCTCTCTCATAAATACATACTAATAAGATACGGGATAATTCTTCCCCACATTAACTAGACAAGAAATTGCACTAAAGATCCCCACTAAGTGGCCATCCCAAGTGGGAAGTGGCTGACATAAAATGCATCAACAGCCACAGCAAGCCATCAAATGCGATGCGTCTTCAAGTTCAAGCCGCATAGGCATATGTACAGTAGGTAGACCAGAGCACCATCAGAAAAGAGAGTGCTTGTGGTCCAACTAGAATCTATCAGATCAATTTGGAACACAGAATCTAAATTTATGATGGCCAATTAGAATTGTCTATAATGGCCGGCAATAGGAGCAACAAGTACCTACTATAAATTGCCGCAAGAGAGATGAGGAGACGCAAGCGTTTGTATACAGCGCGCACACTTTTCTCTCTATACGTATATAAATGGAGATGAATCCGGTCCACACTTTAGCGAGTTGGCCACCTTCGAAAAAAATTGACAGCCTGTTTTCCATATGCTGCTGAATTGGATCTCGTTCGCCGTGCGGTATACCGTATACATGATTAAGTATAAGAGAGAGATATACGCCCACCCGCGTATGCATATGCGCCATGCGGGGATGTGATATTTAGGGGACTGGTCTAGTATAGTCTCCTTGAGAGTTTTATAGATTTAGCCGACGGGATTCTCACGTCAAATGGAAGTTATATAGCACTTTTATGGGCCTGTAAATGTTGTGTAAGGCTTAATTAAAGCGGTTACAATGTTGCCCGCAGATTGGGTGAATGATTTAGTGGTTTTTGGCAGCAACTCGGATTTAGCAGCATTTTGATGAACAGAAGTGACTGCGACTGAATTCAAAGGTATAAATAAATAAATCCGCACACCCACCCACCCCACATGTGTCCTTTTTGAAGTTGGAACTGAGCTATAAAATCGGGCAACTTTAACGATCACAATCTTTTAGATTCGGATAGATATATAGATTTAATGTTGGTAAGTCGGAAGACGTTAAAAAATGTATGGAAATGGACTAGATTTTTGCATAGTAGGTATAGAGTTTTGGGGTGAATAGTTTGATTGCCTGAAAGGCTTCATCTAGCTTAGGTTACGTGGCAACTTACTTCAACGAAATGATGTCTATTGTGATGCCACAAGTTAGAGTCTGTGATATTTGCGACTCTTGGAACTATTTTGAATTCAGGAGGAATTTCTGTATTTTGCTGATATCCGCTTTGACAATATCCTGCAAGTTTCCAGAAAAAGTACTCTCCTAGAGTTTGCTTTCTAGCCTGTTGCAGCGCTAGTGAGGATTGGTTTCTGAGGTTTCTATGGGCACTTGTAGCTCCCCCTTATCGCTAAATAGTTCTATTTTCGTGCCATCTCTGGCTAGTTCGTTAGCTCTATACAGTTGCCTGGTATCAGATTAAGATATATTAAGATTTACGACAGAGCATGACCAACTTGGATCTTACTATCCAGCTGATTCGAGGGCTTTAAAGGCTGCTTGACTGTCTGTTTAGATAACTATGTCTGAATTCGGTAGAGATCTTACCTTCAGCAGTTCAGCGGCTTCACGATTGGTTTTAACTTCTGACTGAAAAAAACACTGCAGTCCCATAATTCACACAAAATTTGAATTTTGCGCCATTTAATAGTACCTACAGTGATGCCAACGGAAAAAAAGATAACAAAGTGACAGCTGACAGTTCGGGGTTAGTAAAAATTAATTTGTCAGCTATAGTCCGCAATTTTCGAACAAAATATGGCCGTCATAGTGATTTAAAACCATAAACTGTGAAGAGTGATCTTAAACACTCTGGGTGTCCTGTCACAAGTCGTTCAAGAGAAAACATCGAAGCAGTTCGCGAGAATATTGCTGAAATGCTGACAGTCCAGGAACATCAATTCGGCAAGAATTGGGCATTTCGAGAAGCTCTATACAGCGAATTCTCACGAAAGACTTGAAACTTCATGCTTACAAAGTTCAATTGACTCCAAGAACTGAAGACTTGCAGGATTTTGGAACATCCAGATTTTTCGAACAAAATCATCTTCCGTGATGAAGCTCATTTTCATCTTGTGTGGCTTCGTTAATCGTCAAAATTGTCGCATTTGGGTTTCAGAAAACCCACGAGTACAAGTGCGCATTCACAATGCGTGACTGGCGGATTTTGGGCTGGGGGCATTATCGGACCATTCTTCTGCGAAAATGCGGCTGGTCAGGCAGTAACAATTTATGGTGTTCGTTATCGTGACATGATAGCCCAGTTTTTAGTGCCTAAATTACAAGATATGGGTGTGACCAGCATGTGGTTTCAACAAGACGGTGCCACATGCCATACAGCCAGTGAAACAATTCAATTACTGCATGAGTCATTTCCTAATCGTGTAATCGGCCATTTTTGCGATCAGAATTGGCCGGGGTTACTGGTATACTTAGTGCTGAAGTCCAGGATCATAGTAGTAGTACGTGACTTATATTTTAATATTATTAGCGATTAGAATCTTGCACGCTCTGTATCCTTACACCTTCATTGCAATGATTCTTTCAAACGGAATACCGATTTTCCACCCATCTCGATACTGCATAGAGTAGGGTAGATTATGAAGCATGAAGCAGGGTTTCCAGTGCTGCGATTGGGCTTGTCCGCAGGGCAATATAGTCATACAAACACATACCACTCTTTGAATTTTGATTAGTAGAGAGTTGAGAGAGGTAACTTATTTTGCCTAGTGCTGAACATCCGATGAGTTTTGGTCTAACTAGCATCTGAGGCCCAAGATCAATTTGCAGGAGTACAGTCCAGTAATACGTTCATACAAGTTCAGTTTCCTTCTCAATTTTTTATCCAGAACCAGACCCAGGTATTTGGCGATTCAATCAAGCCTTCTAATGGTGGGAGGTTTTTTTCAGTAAAAAAATAAAAAAAATGGCGAAATCGTCCCCAGAGGCAACTACTGTAATAGTGTTTTTTTCCAGGGTCATCAGTGCTTCATTCACTGTGAGCATTCATAGCTGCGGTGAAATTACTCCACCTTCTACTTTCTACAATTAAAAGCATATCTTGAATTAACATACATAGATTGCCATTATGAGTATAATGGCAAGTTAAGCGTAGTAAGGTCGAAATAGAAAAGTTTATTTGAAAAGTTTTTCAACCCTTATAGGACGAATTTTTAAAAAAGATGAATGAAGCATGCAATAATTTTCAATTATATATTAACATACAAACTTTGAAGTTCATACGGATAACGGTTCTTGAGACCCCCCTTACTCACCGCGACCCCTTTACTAATGAGTAGGCTGACCAGACATCTTCTTTTAAGAGGACACGTCCCCTTTTTATCTTAAAAAATTATGTCCGGTATCTTTTTGGAAAAATGTGCAATTTGACCTCTTTTTGGGATTTACCAGTTTACGGAATTATTCGACACCATAAAACTATAAGAAAACTTGTTTTCAATACCAATTCAGAAATTTTCTGCATCTCTCTGGTATGGTCCTATGCACGAAAAATGGGTAGACTATACTTAAACAAAATGTACAATATTGAATTATACAGTGAACTTTTCATACGAATATTTTCTTTGATAACCAATGGACTGAAGAACCGCATAGTCTTAAAGTCGAAATTGTAAAAGGAATTTTTTTTGTAAAAATAATTTTAGAAATATGCCCTGCTCAGAATTTTACGACTATATTCTAAAAAAAGCCCGATATTTAAATTTTTCATTTGAAATTTTTGAAGGTGTCCTCTTTTTGGTGGGTATGGATCTGGTCACCCTACTCCTGAGCAATTCTCACCCAACCTACGGCCTAAGTTAGCCACACATCTATAAATCAGAAAAAAAATCATGAAAATCGTACGAATGGTTCTCGAGGTATGGAGAAACGGACGTTGCATTTTATAAGTAGTATGGAAGACCTTTCGATGCCTAGAAAGGCTACCATTGTAAATGGTAGTGGTTTTCCCACGGTTCCCTGCCCTTACAGTATGCACGTTGGGATTTTGAGAGGATTTCTGGATTTTAATATTGTTGCGAATATGCAGGTCTAACAGACTGTCTAATGTTTTCTGTATTGAAAAGTTGATAGCTTAATAGGCCTAAAGTTCTTTGGTGTGTCGTTTGAGTGGCTTTTCTCGTCTATGGTGGATAAAAACCACATTAGCCTCCTTTTATTTTTTAAATGATTTTTTTTAGAGGTATACAAATTCAATAGGAAATAAAACACTTGAAGTTAATGTCTATGATATTAGTTTTATTTTATGCCATTACTGTTATGATGATTTCGGGCATATCCGTGCCACGGCTAGTTCGAATAAAGCGCAATCGTGAAGTCCAATTTTCGACAACTTTATCGAGCAACTGGGGTCGCATATCATCAATAACACGGCGAATGTTGACTTCCAAATCGTCGTAAATATTTTCATCGTAAAATGGCAAAGCGTACTAACTACAAATCAACTTTCAACTGTCAAATTGACAATATGTAGAAACGGTGTTCAGTTTGAAAACCAAACCTTTAAAAAAAAAAACACCCTTTAGAAACAATCATTTTTTCAACTTCATCGACAAAAACCTTTCTTCACTCTCTTTCCTTGTAAATATTTAGCATAAAAAGACGCCTATCGGCCTATGTCCTTCTTCTGGTCGCAGATCATCTCTTTGCCAAATTATACTACGATCGGTTCAAGGGTTCAGTGGTGAAAAGGTAACAAATAGACAAAAAGACAGTTCGAAATCAAAATCTCTTTAAGGAGCATAATTTCCAAATCAGTTAGTACCTACATGGATATTGAAATGCAAAGTTTTTCACTGCGATGCTAACTAAAACAATCTTGACTATCATAATAGTTTATTCGCATGCCAAATAGCAATGCGTTCCCTGCTAAAACTCGCGATTCCACGGGACCAATAATAAACTAACTTATGTAAAAATTTCTGAATATTAAGTCTGTCAAAGTTTGCAATTCGCTTTTATATGAATAGTCCTTAAGTAACACCATTTGGCCATTGATTATCCACAAACCTCAAAAAACAAGTCAACTCAGGCACAGGTATCTGCAAAGGAGACTTTTTAAAGATTGGTAGATCACTCCTGACAATGTTGAAGATATCGCAAAATTGGCGCGCCATTTGTAAATTATCTGTATAAAAGTGAAAGTTTGCATAAAATCGAAACAAAAAAATTGCTGACTGTGTAAATACATTTAGGCCGTAATTTTAAGTCACACTGTAAGTCACAATAGGAGGCAACTACCCAAAGGTCTGGAATAAGGAAAGTAGGGTGAACCAAAGTTAGTACGAGGGGTTTTGGACATCACAGATTTGGCTAAGCTATGTAGTACAAAAAGTTAATTTTAGCAGAGTAAGTGTCATCAACATCCGTTGGAATAGTTTCAATTCCTTCAACAAAGATATGGCGCCATCATGGCGGCCATTACGTAGTAGTTAAGAGTGTGTTTGCTTGCAACCCAAGTGACGTAACCCCGCCGGGGAACAGCAATACTGTCACTGAGCATAAAAAAGAAACAATTAATATCATAGATTCCACTAGATACACCACAAATAGGATTTCTGCTTAAAAAAATTAATAAATAAATAAACAGGTGGCGCAACAGGCGGGTAGACAAGACACCCTATGCCTAGCTTCTCGCAACCATTCGTTTGTGTGAGTTTCTATTTCTGGGACCAATGGAAGGGACCTACAATTTTATGCCGAGTCCGAACGGCTGAATTGAGAAGTTTTTTTCATGACAGTCATACTCTCGGATGTTTGTCAGACGTTCGCAGTAGAAAAAACCTTAAGATGTAATTTGTGTGTTTTCCGGGGATTGAACCTGAGATCCCTCGCACAGTAGTCCATCACACTAACCACTGCGCTACTGCGCTCAGGATTTCTTCTTATAGTATAAAAAAAGGGAAAAAGTATAGGCCCTAAATGCAATCTAAAAATACTTAGATACTTCGCATAGTTGGAAAATTACCTCAACTATAGTTACATTCGCAAGTCAAACTCAGAGCAAAGATAAAGCTGGTCACAGATGAAGCTGTGGGGTTGAGGACCAGTTCCATCTTCATGTACCTATGTTAAAAGTGATTCAAAAGGACACACGGACATGAGTACGGCGTTAATTGCAAGTAGAGCTGCCCTGCTATCAGAGAGAATGTAAATGTTCTTATTTGTTATATCTATAGCCGTGTTTAGATTCTCTCGAATGCAAAGGTCTATTGTATGTATTTTGGCCTGAAATACGGAGCTATCCATACTAGTGTATAGGGATGTTTTAGTGCGAGGATCGTATATACTCCGGCACCAACTCCTTCATTGGTTTTGGATCCATCTGTGTACCATACAAGTGAATCTTTGGCAAATGTAATAGCTCTACCATCAGAGGAGTTTTGGCCACTTCCCTCGTCTAGCTTCGTGTTTCTCTACTTAAGCCGCCCCACCCCCGACAAGGTGTTTAATCTTCGGTAAAGGTAGATGAACTAACCGGCGGAGTACGACAGTAAATAAGTGACAATTCTGATTTAATGACATTTAAAAATGCATTCAACAAAATGAAGCTGTCACTGTAATATGTACCATTAAATTTATAAAATTTAAGACTTACCATGAAAACCATTAAATTGTAAAACAACAAACGAAATTTCGATCGCCTCCAGTTGCCGGTGCATTTGCAATCACTACCATTCGTTCACGTTCCATGCGCATTACCTCCTGCGTCAAGTGTAAACGCAAAATAAGAAACGAAAAACAAATTCCAACCGGAAAACAAAAATCACTGCAACACGCAAAGAACTTTTCTTTCAGCACCACTCACTTTTAATAGAGCAACAAATTATTAAAAATATTACAAGAATAACAGGAGTCAATAAAAATTTAAATTAACACAATAAAACCGAAAAACCCGAAACAAAATAGGGTATCTGTCACACAACAATGTAAGACGCGGGCGTATCTAAACCACCGTACTGCTTCTGATGACGATGCTGATAAAACTTATCACATGAAGCGTACACCGTTTATCTTTTATCTGTCACTTGTCGATAGGAGCCGCGCAAAGTGCTACATGCAGCACGCATACCATACAGAAAATATACTTATATAATAAAATGCCCTTTTAACTGAGCTGTTGTTTCGAGGTGGAGGTGGAGGTGGCTTGCTCGATCACTCCAGAGTCAGAGTCTGGGCTCCCAGTTTAATGACATAACAAGCGCGCACGCGATCAGCGATTTTTCTCTGCACTAACTCATGCAAATCTCGTCAATTTAATTATCCGCGGGCGGGAACTGACACAAATCTAATTCTAGACTGAGGGATGGTCGCTGGTCAGGTAGTACTAGTACTAGTACTGCTACTGCATATCCGGCACTTGGTCGTTTCGTTCTGTTCGAAAGGGGGAAACTGCAATTGGAAATATCCGGCTACGGCGAAGACCGTTTAGTTGTGCCCACACCCCATCGCCAAACCGAACGCAAAGTGTCTCTGGCCGCAGTGACCTTGTTGTTCTTTTTTTCTTTAACACACACACGTAAACACAAACACAATTTTACAAGCACCTGTCAGATTCAAAACTGATGCGGTACAGGTGTCAAAATAGACACACAGTTACTCCAGCATACGGTGTGCGTTCAAGTGCAACGATGACTTAAAAAAAAAAACCGTAAACAGCCGATCGTCATCTGCCTGCCTGAGTCATGCCCACCACCATCAATTATAGCGCGTATGGGTTACAAAAAAAAACAACAACAAATTTCGGCGATCAAAACAAAAATCACACACGAAAAGAAGATGATTAAGAAAATAAAATAAAAATAAAAAAAAAAGTGAAAAATTGTGTAAAGTTGTTTTAAAAAAAATAATAATAATAACAAAAAATCGAAACGAGAAATCAAAGCGAAAACCGAACGCACGTTATGCCGCCTCACGGGACAGCTCAGTACTGCCTCTACCCGGGTTCCGGTCGAAGTTGTCTACCCCCAGTCGAGTTTTATCTTTTAAGTTACACCAGTTAACCAGCCAACAACAGCGGCCAACCAAACAGCCACCCAACATTCAACAAAACTTCAGATTGTTGTTTACCTATTCTGGATTGTGGTGTGGTGGAGGCACCTATCGCATCGGCCCAAACAACTACAACAACAACAACTGCAGCAACTGCTGCGCGCTACGGCTTAAGAGAAAGGTACAGACTACAGAACGGATAGAAAAGAGTTTGGCGATTGGTGAAATCGTATGAGTATTGGTTGGTATACGTTCGTGTGTTGGTTCTCTTTTGGCGCCGTGCCGGTGTGTAGACATAACAGTAAACAAAACGTTTTGATTTCGGCATAAGGCGCTTTGGTTTTCTGCTCAGGCTCACCGCTCACGGCGCGGCGCAGCGCTCACGTGCGTGATGTCTGTGCTGTGCTGTGTACGAGTACACACGTTGTAAAAAGAGGAGAAAGAGAAAGCTTTGAGTTAGAAAACAGCTTTTGACAACAGGTGAATCGTGAATGCGACGGGCAATTTCGTTTTTGGAAATGCAATATTGAAAAGGATATGCGTGGTCTTCACGGCCACTCAATCATTACAATTCGATTAAAAGATATTGTGGAATATAATAGAAACAGCTGGGGATGTCCACCCTTAGCCCAAGGCGGAAGTGAAATTAGAACTCGACTTTCAAATTTGCTACACAAAACAACCGCCTTCTAAAATCACTGCAATTTGGCAGCATTTTTAAGTGCAACCGGTTGCAGAGACTATGCAAGAATAGATATTCCACAAGTGGTCGAATCGGCCATTGGATACTTAACAATTATTTTAAATGTCTGTATTAAAATCAAATACTTTCCAAGGGCTTGGAAAATATACTTATATAATAAAATGCCCTTTCAACTCCCGCCTTCTCAAAACACTGCAATTTGGCAGCATTGCGTTTTTAAGTGCAGCCGGTTGCAGAGACTATGCAAAAATAGATATTCAACAAGTGGTCGAATCGGCCATTGGATACTTAACATTTATTAAAATCCAATACTTTCCAAGGGCTTGGAAAAGGTTAAAACATTTTCGTCTGAAAACAAATAATAGTCGTCTGAAAAATATAAAAATCGTCTGAAAACAATTATTTTAAAGAATTAAAGACCGCAACGCTGATTCTTAAAATTCATTTATGTTTTTTTTTTTTTTTTTTATGGACTTATTCTTTTCTTCTACTCCATTGTTGGTAGAAGGAACACCTTTTTCAGACGATTACTATTTGTTGTCAGACGTTTTAGAAATTGTTTCAGACGTTTCCAATATCTGATTTTCTGAGGATTTCTATTTATTTTCAGACGATTTGTATTAAATTTCAGACGTTTTTTCGATTTTTGCCGACGTTTCCAATTTTGTTTCTGACAAATACAATAAAATTGTAGCCCTTGGAAAATAGCTAAGGTGATACACTCGGTGATATCTATTCCAAAACCAGGAAAGCCACCTGATAAACCAAACAGCTACAGACAGTCAGTCTGCTGAGTAGTGTTCGCAAAGTGCTTAAGAAGGTAGATACTAAAAGAAAAACTTACGATAGTTATCGAAGATAATAGTTTACACTCCCATGCACTTGAATAAGGACAAGATTTCTTGTTTTTCAATAAAACAATATAATATTTGTATAGACATAAATTTATTTAATGTTTTGATTTCAATTTTGTATAAAGGCAAAACAAAATTAAGCACCAAAATCTTTTCGTTATTTTTAAACAAATGATTTTTGAATGTAATCTTAAAAAATGCATTTTTCTCTTGCCGCACTTGAATAGGGACAGTAACTGGAAACAAGGATCAATAACAAAACGTTGCAAAATTCAGTTCAAATTCATTTCTTTTTATCATGTTAAGCTTAGTTAATAATGGGTGTAGCCGCATTTGTTGGAAATAACTTCATAAATACCGTTTGGAAGTGAGTTATACATACAGAGATTCTAGGTAGCCGCTCCATGTGGCATTAATAGCTGCTGTTAATGATTTAACATCTGAAAATTGTTTACCAGACTCGTATGTCGTATACTTTCCGTGACAACCATCCCAAAACAGTCTCAATTAGATTGAGATCAGGGGAATAAGGTGGGCACCCCAGTATAGGCACGTTTTGGGTACGGATACACTCTTACCACGCGTGCGGTATGAATGGGGGTGTTATCCTGCTGGAAAGTAAATTGCACGGGTACAAATAAATTATCGTAGTAAGGAAAAGCCTTCTGCAGTACGCCTTTGTAGTTATTCGCGTTCATTCTTGATGACAGAAACTGCAATTAACATTGCTCATAATAAGAGATCGTACAACATACCATTGCACCCCTTTCACGGCTATGGTGTCAAGACAGATAGTGTTTTTCTTTGTGTATGTCATGAATTTAGTAATTTAATCATCAAGGCCATCTAAATTAAATCGGGTTTCGTCCGAAAAAAATACAATTTTTTTTTTAAATACTTCTCTCGCGAAGGCGAACTTATAACGCTTCAACAGCGTCCCGAGATGCTTGCAAATGTATGTTAGTTCTGCACTTAATTTGCTGCAAATTGTAGTCTTCTGGAAATATATCCCCAGGAAGCGAGTTCCAAAGTTTGTTTGTCCTGTAACAAAAGGAGTTTTGGAAAGTTGATGTCCTCGCGGTTGTCAAGTGTACTGTATGGTCATGACTCATGAGCATTAGCAGCCTGTCTTGTGTGGCGCCCAATAGTTGCATTTAGAGGGATAATGTCTTTGAGTTCCTCGGAACATCTACCGTGGAAGTACCTATAGAACAAGCATAGGTCAGCGACTTGTCTTCTGTGCACTAACGGTTGTAGATTCGATGTGAGTGTAGGGTCTCCAATAAGTCGAACTGCTCGTCTCTGTATGCTGTCAAAGTAGTAGTCATTTTTGGGAAATATTCATAAAACGGCTACATTCGAATTTTCTGAGAAAAACTAAGTACGTGATCATGTTTGGAACGCTTATGTTGCCTTAAATATGTATTTTGGTCAAAATCGTTAGAGCGGTTTTTTGTAAAATTATGCTGACAAATGTTACAACTTTGGATTCGAAAAGCACTGTTAATAAACTGTTTTGCTGAAAACTGAGTACGACATATTCTTTAGGATATAAACATTATCTATCAGCTACATTTTCACCCAAATCGAAAATGGCGTTTTCGAGATATTAGCAGTTTTTAAAGTACGATTTTTTAGCGATTGTGGTTGAAATCGAAGGACGCACTCATGGTTCAAAAAACACTGTTTTGCAACTGTTTAGCTCAAAACTGAGCAAATGGTATTACTATAAATTTAAGCATTACCTGCCAGTTATATTTTTATCATAATCGAAAATGGCGTTTTTGAGATATGAGCAGTTTTTTAAAGTACTATTATTAGGAATTTTGGTAGATATCAAAGGACGCAGTCATTTTAGAGAAAAACTGAGTTTGCTATCGAGTGAAGAATGACAATAGTACCTTAAAAATAAGTTTTAAAATCGTTTTTACAGTTTCCGAGAAAAAGCAAATTTACAAAACTGCCGTTTAGTAAGGCGGCATAATATAAAATTGTATAACAATTGTGCACTTTGTGATGAAAGCATGAAATTTTTACCATGGAGGACACATTATATGAACATGATTTTAATTGACCACCCTTTTACCCCTTTAAAGGTTGAATTTCCAAAATCGAAGAAAATAGTTTTCTTTACTTCTTATAGAGAGTACCTAAACCGAGTTTGAAGTCAATAGGATGAAATATAAAAATGGTCCCATACAAACTTTGACCCCCCCCCCTTTTACCCCTTTAGGGCGCAATCTGAAGTGCCCTAATATCTTAAAAGCATGTTCATATAATATGTCCTCCATGGTAAAAATTTCATGCTTTCATCACAAAGTGCACAATTTTTTTACTATGCCGCCTCACTAGTTGCTAGACTTTTTAGCGAAAACCTGGTTATGCAGTCATGCAGGGGTGGGACAGACAGACATACGGACGGACAGAATTGCGAGACCCACTTTTTTGAGTTCCCCTATCATCGTGATATCAGAATTGATCAAATCTCGAGTTCGATATTTTGTACGAAAACAATATCTTTCTCTTAGGGGAATTCTGCTCAAGATGACATACTTTTTCTTGAAAGTGGAAAATAAAAATATCTAGAAATCATAGGGATGAAAATAAAGTGAATTCAATTAATAAATTTATCCATAACAACAACAACATTTAAATAAATTGTGTAAAACAATAAATAGTATTTTTAAAAGTATTTTTAAAATAAGTTCAAGAGTAATTTCAAGATGACATAGTTAGGTGTAAGATGACATAATGCCATTAGGGTAAGATGGCATACCGTTTACAACCACATTTATTTTTTTTTAAAGTCTTCAATAGCCTTAGATATATCGTCTTTTGACTAAGAATGCCTGCTTGGTGTTCTTTTGTAGTTATTTGGCATACGGAAATGAGAAGATATATAAAATAAAATTAAATACTACATGAAGTAATATGTCATCTTGGACGGTCGGATATCATGTCATCTTGCCCGATATGAGTGAAAATGTTTAGCAGATTGTAGGCACCAACATTTTCTGATCAGGTAAAAGTAGCTCACAGAAATCACTAAATATACAAATAACAGTATCCACAAAACACTTCAGACACAGCACAACACTCACCTTATCCTTATCAGAAATTTTTCAGTACAATTTTCAATACAAAAAAATATTTCCGGCATACAATTTTTGATTCCTTTTTCAATTTAACCACGTTATAAATTGGCAGCTGAATTACTATGGTGGTAAACAACATCGTCAAACTGTATGTCTAGACGTGTTTGGCAGAACTGTGGCGCTTATGGTTAATGAGTAATTGCAAGTATGTCATCTTATCTGGTATGTCATCTTAAGCAGAATTCCCCTACTACGTATACGAGAAAGTTAAAAATGTATCCTGTACTTTTTGTTAATTTGCCTCACGCAGATAAAATATTCGCCTCATTTAAAATAAAGACTAAATTTAATTCTTTTGTCAAAATATTTGACTGTGTCTACCTTAATGAAGTTTGACAATTTGTAAACTGACAAATGGACAATAACTGTCAAATTTCTGTTTCAAAAATAATTAAAAAATTTTGTAGAATTGTAGGAAAATAACCGACAATTGTCAAGTTTTGGTGCGACAAATTTGTAAAATTACCACAAATGTCAATGTTTATGAAATAGGGGCTAGGTTGCCAAGATAAATTCTGTTTTATTTTCACGATTTCATTGGGAATAGATAAAGAAGAGAAGAAGAGAACAGGCAGTATAAGCGGGCAGTCATTTAAATGACACTTTACATCGGCTATTGTCTCTATGATACAAATAATGTGACACACTAACGGAGAGGGCGGTTCTTAAAATATCGATACCAAAAACTTCTCAAGTAAAACGACGCAAAACCCAATTATCTACATTTAACAAAAGGAAAAGTCTTGCTGTTGAGTGTCTCAAATAGTTTTGAAGCCACTGAAGTCACGTGACCTGAGGTCTATAACAAAAAACAACAAGTATCTACAAGTGGAGCATTTAACTATGTGACTATTGAAAAAAAAACTCATTTGTTATACAGACAAATAGGCCGGAGGCCTCTTGTCATTGATGTATGAACATTTGGGATTTTCCTGGTGCCACTGGGAAATTTTATTTATGTCGGAAATGTATATTTTTTTTCCGAGACAGGTGGAAATCTTCTAAAAGACACTATGCGGACAGTCAGCGCGTGCTCATAGTAGTGTGAGATTTTTACTCACTAAAAGCACAAATTTGTTTCGTACTGCAACTTATCAATCAATTTTTTTTTTCACGAAGTTATACACGTTTGGCAGGCAACATTCCGGCGATTGTTCCGCCTCGTTCCGCAATTTTTACGTGGTTGATAATTATCGGGCTAAGTCGGAAGGTTTAGTTCGTTGTAGACGCCGCAATAAATTTGTTTCATCGAGAATTTCCAAGACCGAGGTAATAACGTGTCCTAATAGTCGATTTCTATGCTTTCGAGCGCAATTTCTCGTTTCATCTTTAACCGTGGGAATTCCGAGATCTCTATGAAGATCTTCATTTCTAATATACCACGGTGCACTGACGAATGATCTTAACATTTTATTTTGAAAAGTTTGTAAAATATTTAGATTTGTGTCACTGGTACAACCCCATAACTGTATACCATACTTTCATACGCGTTTAAGCACTTGCTTATATAATAAAAGCTTGTTCTCGAGGTTACGCTTGGAATATTTTCCGAGTAACCAATAAAGTTCTCTATATTTGTTTTTAAGTTCTTCGCATTTCTTTTTTACGTGCGGTTTCTATTTCAACTTTGTATCGAGAGTCATTCCGAGGTATTTGGCCTCATTTGTAAACGGAACCTGGACCGTATGAGTTTTGGAAAGTTGATGTCCTCGCGGTTATCAACCAACCGTACTGTATGGTCATGAGCATTAGCAGCCTGTCTTGTGGGGCGCCCAAAAGTTGCATTTCGAGGGATAATGTCTTTGAGTTCCTCGGAACATCTACCATGGAAGTACCTATAGAACAAGCATAGGTCAGCGAATTGTCTTCTGAGCACCAACGGTTGAAGATTCGATGTGAGTGTTGGGTCTCCAATAAGTCGAACTGCTCGTCTCTGTATGCTGTCAAGTAGGTTAAGTGAATGCCGAGCTCCATATATGGGAACAATATTCCAGGCCTGGTCTAACCTGAGCTTTGTAGAGAAGAGGAGAAGTTGCTTGGGGCTAAAGTACCTCTTTGCTCTAAATAGGTAGCTCGATATGTGGTCCTGCCATGTGATTCCTGAATTGACTGTGACTCCTAGAAGGTGCATTGAGTCCTTGGGATGGATTGGATGGTCATCCATTTGGATCTGAGGAACTGTTGATGCATTTTTCCTGGAAAATGTTGTGAGCTGTGTCTTGTTTGCATTAAATACAACCAAGTTGTCTTTTACCCACTGCAAGATTTTGTCCAGATCATCATTTAGAGAACTAATTTCTTCACATATCTGACTGTGTGATGTAGACGCATTCACAGGCCCACTATTCGAGATGGAGGATATAAGAGTGCTGTCATCAGCAAAGCTGTAGATATTATTATTTGTCGATCCAAGCAAATCGTTGATGTGGAGAAGAAATAGAGTTGGAGAAAGAATAGATCCTTGAGGCACTCCTGCATTGATAGCAAACGAATTAGATGATACACTATCTACAACAACTTGGATCGATCTTCCCAGAAGAAAATTTTGCATCCATCCGCAGAGTTGTTGTGGTAATCCATAAGACGCTAACTTGCCTAATAGGGCCATCTTTTGTGCGATTTTCGTTTTGTCTTGACCCTATCTATTATTTCTTGCGGGTATTTGACGCAGTTATAGTCACGTGTTCCCTGCTGGTGTGGAGTATTATTCCATGCAGCTTTTTGTACGATATTGACGAATCGGTCGACAGCGACTTCTAATTCGTAAGGCGTATTGAGTGATACACTCAGTTCAGTCGGAAATGTAGCAGAGGTTGTCAAAGAAGGCTCTGCGTGTGAGATATCTGTCTTTGTTAGTTTCTAATTATTTCGAATTTTTTTTTAACTACAACCGTGGTGTTGGTCTGTATCGCAGCTTGGAAGCGTGGGTGCTAGAACTTTGCGAGTTTGTTCTGCTTATGAGGCCGGAGGATTAATTTTTTGTTGTAAATACGGGTCAAAATGTTTCTAGGTTTCTATCTTTTTGCACATAGCGAGATATAGATGAGAAAGATGTTGCTGTTAACAAGTCCTATAGTCTCCGTAAGAGAAATACCAAGATCGGAACGACATCTGGCTATATCGTCGTTCTCACACATTCTTATGCGTGCAGTGGCTCAGGGGTTATTAAATAGATTCAAGGTTCCCCAGAAACCACCTGAACAACTTCACTACTACAACTTCCACTACGATAACTCTTGAGTAAGACAGACATCCGAGAGTACGTATAATAAATGTTCTGAAAAGGCCGCCCAGTTCGGCCATGCTCCACGCTCCATATTTTAGCAAGTACATTGACCCAATGTTGGCCCTGATATCAAAGCAGGAAAATATTTTACTTCGGTCACGCATTTTTAGATACCTATACTCAGTCCGTAGATACAAATTTTCATCGCTTTCTGAAAACTTATTGTGAACATCAAAAAGATCTCCCATCTCCATAGCATCTTCTTTAAAAAAAAAAACCTTTCCACTGCCATGGCCTTTGACCCAATAACCCTCAATTCACTTTCCTTCACCATGGGCCGTCATTTGACCTTCTTTCAGCCACCTTCCCAAAACTACGCCCTAGCGCTTCATCAACTCGCAGAAGGTCATAACTACTCCGCTTGCGTTTTCACTCTTTCACCATAGATCCAATCAGAACGAAACAAAAATATGTATGTAGTTCCAAAACAAATCAACATCTGCATCTCTCTACCCACATTTCGTTGGCCTATCCGAATCCAAAATATCCATCACGACCGACCAGAGGAAAAGTCAATGTGATTAGTCACGACCTTTTATGGAATTCACATAGCTCTTCGTTTGCATGCGGTACAGCAGCGATACGTGGCTGCGTGTTTTGATTTTCCACGAGAACCGAGAGAGATCCTTTACTTTGTCTATTTGCGTACCGTCATTTCCATGTAAATCAGTAGCTATCATCTCAAAACTCCAACGACGACGACGAGGACTGCGACGACGACGGGACATGGACATGGTCAGAATGGTTCCCATAACCCATTTCCACTTCGCGCTCGCCACAGACAGACGTCACTCAACGGCACACACACACACAATTGGACAGACTCCCGCATTACATATCGCTGAGGGATGCATAATAGGCCTATGCAGATGCCTGAATCGCCAGGGGAATAGGCACCAATCTGTGTGCCAATTGAACACACATCGATCCCAGAGCAGCGAGTCACAACACACAGAACAGCTCCGTGAAAGCGATTTAATTGATTGATAACGTCATTTTGCGGTGGCGTAGATACCATTGACTGCATCTTGTCAGATGTAATGGCAGGTTGATCTCTGTCTAGTGCTGGTCCTCGATTTTGTCGCCGCCGTCGCATCTAACTGTGGACACGAAATCAATTTCGCATCTCGCCGAACGCAACTGTTTCTATCATCCTTCGTCTTCGCCACCGCCATCATCATCATCATCTCAGTGTTTCCGTCGCATGTGGGAGATGTTGGAGAGAACGCGCGCGCATATAGGTAGTAGGTACCTACATTTTGATCCAATTTCGTGAGGCGATCTCCCCTTTAGGATCAGCAGCGGCAGCGGAGCAAAAACTCGTTCGTGATTTTCAGTTTTCTCCCAAGAAGACCAGGACTATCTGGTGGCATAGAAAAACTTTAATTTTAATTGAAGCGGAGCACTTTCGTGGTTCCCACGCCTCATGACTGTGTGTGTGTGTGCTGCTATGCTAGCCAGTCAGCTAGCCAACCAACCCATAGCAACCAGCCAGCCAGCCAGATACATAATGAAGTTATGAATCGTGGTGCAGTCCATGTGGGAAGATGCGAAGCATCACATAAATCTTTCGCATTAGGAAAGAAGACAGAGTGGTTGATGGCGCTGGCGCTGGGTTGCTGCGGATTGTTGGCACAACTCGCTTAATTTGAGACCTTTGACTTTGCTGAGATGCAGTAGCGCACACACTTGCACAACTGCAAAACATTGATACGTGTCCAGACTGTGGAGCACCACTGGGATTGTCTGTAGGTAAAAGTTGCTAATTGCAAATGTCAACGCCGGCCGGGCCGAAGCCATCCCGTTTTGGTTAGAGCGAACTATTGACAGTCAAATTATTCAAAGACCAAAGGAGGACAACGACTGGTAATGACTTTTTCTGGCTAAATTTGGGATTTCCTTTAGCAGAGGCAAGTTAATTAACCGCCAGGAAACTTTTTGCAGTTGTTTTGAAACTTTTCGGGAGAAAGTTCTAATAATAACTAACGTTTTGGCAAAGTGGATTTGGATGTTGTATTCATTAGATGCAATTAGGTGGGGGGTTGCTATCAGCTTGGTTGTTGGTTCGCCTATCTCAATCTCAACTCAACATCAACAATCACTGTTTGCGTAAAAGAGACTTTGTTTCGATTTCTCTGAGTCTCCAATTGCTGCACATAAGAGAACTAGGTCTGATAGCTTTTGCTTATGAGCTTTCGCGGAAGCTCAAACATAAAACGAAACTTTTCGACGGTATAGTTTTAGGAGAAAGCCTTGCAAAGCTTTTTTTATTGGCAAAACTTTGTATAGGAAGTTGAGGCGAATTAAAATGTGGAGGGAATTGATTCATAGTTGGCTACGGAAAGAATTCAATTTTGTTTACATTTTGCAGTTAAAATTCGCATAACTTCGTCACGTGCGGTAGCACATGGACTTATAAAAATTTCAGTCTCTTCACGTGTTCACCAACAGGCAAAAAATGGAAAATTCAAAGATGTCACGTATACAGAAAAAAATGATAAAGGCTTCTTGCTAACTTTACTTATCGGACTTCCGACCCGTGTAGAGTCTCTGCAGCCTTGCATCCTCTACGATCCTGGGCACGCTGTTTCCAGTTGTTCAGGCCAAGCGCTCTGGCATCCGCGATGATGGCTTGGTTCCTTGTCTTCACGAACCTTGGGGCTGGGATTTGAAGATCCTCTTAACTGGAGCATTATTGTCCATTCGCTCGATGTGGCCGAGCCAATGTAGTCGACTTGTTTTGGCTTTGTGGACTACATCTACATATTGCTACAGCTCATAGAGTTCGCGGTTGTATCTTCTCCTTCATTCGCCCTCCTCGAACACAGGACCAAAACTCCGCCGCAGTATTTTTCTTTCGAAGGAGTCTAGTATCAGCTCTCCCTTTTGCTTTTTGTCCAGCACCCGGCGCCATAAAGCAGAACTGGCAGGATAAGGGTTTTGTCGAGCACACGTTTCGTCCTTCGAGTTAGGAGTTTTGAACCCAATTGTTTTGCCAAACTGAAGTAGCAACGGTTTCCTAGGGTAATTCTTCGCCGGATCTCCACTAGGGTGTCATTGTGGAGTTTATGTTTAATCCGAGGTAGGTGAACTCCTGAACTAACTTACATGCATTTAAGCAAAATCATTTAGCGAATTTACTTGATTGCAGTTTGCACCACGACATGTACATTTTGAAACATCCTTCCTAAAACTTTACTGATTTATTTATTTTATTTAAGTGCTGAAGCATCTCGGGCGCTGTTAAAACGTGCGTCGTGAGGTCGTTCGTATTTCTCAAAAATAATATTAAAAAAAAAATGTATAAGAGCAAGGGTGATTTCTGGAGGTTTTTTTCGCTCAAAATTTAAACAACTGCAACGGGTCGGGCAGGACATTGATAAAAACCAAAACCTACGGATCATAGCGATAAGGTTCCGAAATACCATCAGGGGGGCAGCATGCCCCACATACGTTTTAAACCGCAAATTATGTTTGGGCTTTATTTCCATTTTGTTGTTTACTTCTGGGCGCTATGCATTTGGGCGTTATTTCCAAATCGATTTGGGCGCTATTTCCTTGGCCGTTATTGCCTAACGCCTCTTGCTCTACTTCAAAACACAAGAAAAGGAAATAGATTCTGACAATGTATTTAACCGCAATCTAGAAATAAGATTCTTTAGCGGGTTATCTAATATTTTTTTAATGTATAAATGAGTCGCACTTTTTGTGTTGTATGCTAAAAGAGAAGACTCAGAAAACGTCCGAAAAATTGCCAGTAAAAACCCTCAAAAACGGGAGTAAAAACGCACCAAAAATAGACCTAAAACATCTCATAAAACGTCTCCAAAAACACCAAGAAACGAACCTCTAAAAACGTTCCAAAAACACAAAGAAATACGCTTCAAAACAACCCCCCAAAAACATCAAGAAAAACGCAAGAAAAGACCCTCTTAAAATCGTTAAAAATGTCCAACAAATCTCCAACAAACGCCTCAAAAACATGTAAGAAAGAGCGCAAACAAATTACGAAAATTATAAAACGCCCCAAAAACGAACCTAAAACGCCTTAAAAAAAAACCAACAAAAAAGTCTAACCTAAAAATTGGACTCTTTTTAGGTTGGATTTTGCGAAAAAAAGGCCCAATAAAGGTCAGAAAAAAAGCTAAAAAAACATTTAAAAAAACGCTAAAAACGACAAGACAAACAAAGAAAATTAAACATAAAAACACCTGCAAAAATTCCCCGAAAACGCTTCTAAAAAACGACACAATAAACGAAATAGAAATATCACAAAAAATTCACCAAAAAGAGCCCCTAAAAGCGTCCCCAGGAAACCCACGAAAAACGTCTCAAAAACGATAAGAAAACGAAACTAAAAGCGCTCCAAAAAATAACCCTAAAATAACAAATAAAACTTCCCCGAATAAATGGCTCTAAAAACGATCGTATGAACGCCTCAAAAAACGCTCATGGGGAATGTCTAAAATCCTTATAAAAACCGACACTAAATACGTATCAAAAAAACGCCTTAAAAAGCCCCAAAAACACCAATAAAAATGAACCTAAAATACCTCAAAAACATTCGAACATAAAAACGCCTAGTAAACATCAAAAACGTTCCTAAAAACGCATTTTTTCTTTCAACATCGAATCTTCGTTTTGAAATCCCTTCTATGTACATTTTATGCTTTTATGTTAATTTGACTGACAATTTTGTTTTTTCAATAGCCAACAGGTGAAGCCATTTTTTTTTAGCTTTACAGCACAGATAATAATCCTTTAAAAACAGGAGCATAACGCCAATTCAAGGGCAAGTGCTTTCACCTTTGATGAAACTGAGAGTCCTCTAAAGAAGTGTAAAATTGAAAATTTACAAAAGACCTAACCAAGGGGTTATATAGCCAGCTAGCGTATTAACGAATAAATGTAAAAAAAATCACTCAATTTGTAGATATTCCCGAAACTTTGATATGGTCCTTTAGAAAGAAATTCCCTCCATTTTTTTATTTAAATCTGATAGAGATTTAAGAAATAGGTTACGAGCGAGGACGGGCGAATCTACTAGCTGATTATATAAAATAGGAAAGGGCATTGCTCTCCTCTCACTTTGAACGGTTTTATTCAACTTATCGACACAGGTGCTGTGAATTGGTGGTGTAACTCTACCTATAACTTTTGATACCCCTGGAAATCCAGATAATGACGCTTTTCACTTCAAAAGACTCTTTATGATACAAGGTGGTGCAAAAGCTGTCACCCGATGTTCTTTGGCTGTAATTTTTTTTATAAATGCAAACCTTTGGTATACTGCTTTTCGATTATGTTTATTTGACGTCTTAAATTTATACTCAATTAAGTCGAGGAAATAATATCGGCTAAGTGGTCGCCGCCAGAATTGATGATCATTCGTGCCCGATTTATGGCATTTTCCATTAGGTACTCCTGCCAGAACTTTCAGCGATTGGTTCTCATGTTCTTGAGGGATATTCTTTTTGAGGGCTTCAGGGGTCTGAAGCTTGTTGACATAGACCCGTGACTTCAAAAAATAACCCACAAAAAGAGATGGAAATAGGCCTCGTCGCTCATGATGATTTTCTATGAAAAGTGGTCGAGATTTAGGAAGGTTTGAGCTTAGATTAAACGCGCTACACAACAATTATTCTGCGTTCTTGAGCAGTATAGCGACTCATGTCTTGTTGACGAGTATGTTGTATCTTTTTACTTCACAAAATGTCAAAGTAGAATTTGACATTTGCAAACATGATGGCATCTTTCGATAGGGTGATGACTCCTACGCCACCTTGTATATAAATGCCCACCCTTCTGCTGCAAGTGCCATACGATTAATTTATTAACATTTGCATGGAGAAATACCGTTCGATATCGCAGCCACAAGCACATTTTGGATCGTCAAACAGGAAACTTCTATTCAAAGCCACCGAAAACAAAAAAAAAATGGCTAAACGTTTTTCGTCTGACTGCTTTGTGCAACCATTTTCCACAATACTCGCAAAACCAACATCCTCTGACCATATCTAAGTAGCAATAGCAGGAACTGAACAGCAAAAAAAAAAAAAAAAAAAAAAAAAAGACCGACAGCAGCTCGCTATACCTGAAGTCTTATACACAATACACAACCGTAACGAAGTTCAACACCACCACCACCACCAACCACCACCATCAGCATGACCAACATTTGAGCTAACCTCAACCGCTTATTACAGGCAACGTGCACTGCTTTGCGCCCCGGAATGCGAAATTGTAAAGCCAAAAACCCAAGCGAGATGTGCAAGGATGCGAGTGAAGTCGGATATCGAGAGCATTCATCATCGTTCTGTGGTGAGCTGAGCAGACCAAAGGAAACAGTATCATTGCTACCCCATTTGCGAATTTATTAGTTCGCCAAATTTATTCTGGGATTAACTTCACCTTCGCCGAGACCCAGATACCTACAGATACAGCCACCACCAGCACACCGACACACCGAATATAGTTGAACGGACTTTTATCGTGTACCTAATCCCCTCTTTCCCTCCACCCCTTCGTAAAGCCATAATTAATTAAGTGCCGTCCGGAAATCAGAATTTCATCAAAAATAATAAAATAATTTATTCTATCCAATTGATTGCACTTCTCTCCGAAGTCCGAGGTATCTATGGGGTTGGGGTTTTCTGTTTTTGTCCCAAGCGATACTCATTATCAAAAGTTGCTCGTTTAATTATGGATTTGCCGGGCCGCCACGGGCGATCGCTTACTTAACGTAATGATTATCTGGGATTTGTGTCAGAGACACGCTGCTCAATGTCGAAAAACTTGGTATCTAAATCGGTTTTGTTTCCTTATCGGCTGGGGATTTGTATGATTGCATGATTTGGGAAAATTCGAATCACATGACGTAGGCAAGTCGTAGTCGTAGATATATCGAACGTCGTCGTCAGGAGAAAATAATAATAAAAAAAAAATAACGTTCAAGGTAACATTAATCAGACTATACAGAGCAAGCAGAGTGGGCAGGGAGGGGGGGTGGCAACAGGACGAAACAAATGGTCAAAACAGCACAATATTGTGTGGCTATACCTGGCCTCGATAAATTGTTGCATGGATTGCACTGAATTTCGTATTCATTGGATTTTGTGTGAGGTGATTTGGTTAACTAGGCCAAGATCTGCTGCAAAAACGGTATACACCAGAAATAGTTTTATATGTGAAATTTGCAGGACGAAATGGAAATCCGGAGGAAGTCAACCCAATCGATGACAATTTGTGTTGGTATTTTTTTGTTTGTTTTGCAGGTCAGGTTTGGTTTGACTATCTTTGTGGATAGAATGGCCTTTATAAATTTGTTAATAAACTATAAAGCTAATGAAGTGCTACATATTTCAAATTTCAAAATAAGGGTAGTGAAATATGGACAAGAGTTATGTTGAGAAAATGAATTTAAATGAGGGGATATGTTGGAGGGATTTTTTTTTCTATTTGCATCGACCTATGAGTAATGGGATTAGAATGTTTATTTATTTATTTACTAGCACACTTCGTAGTGGAAAATAGAAAAAAAAAAAAAAAAAATTTCAAATTCATATAAATCAGTGACAAACGGTTTTTTTGTAATGCTCTGTGGTACACCACATTTTTTTCTTTTTCTAGGAATCGTATTCTTGTCTACCAGGACAATGCATATTAATGTTACAAATTTTACGAAGAATAGCGCCACGCCCCTTTGTCCAATCTCTGCAGGAATATTCCTGGGCCAATACCTAAGATTGTATATGTAAATTTGAACTCAATCGATTTGGAGGTTTTCGGAATATAAGATTTTGATTGTATTTTTTGTATGGGAGGTGTTACGCCCCTATAGCTCATGAACCAATAAACCTACAAAGACTGTATACACATATAAACCATGGTATTGACGTCACCTTTCGGAGGAAATTCCAGAATCAAAATCGGTTCACGCATTACAGAGAACATTAATTACAAACACGATACCACTTATTTTTAAATATATAGACTAGCGGACCCGCCAAACGTTGTGTTGCCTGCTAGTACATTTTCATTGTCAGTCAATTGTTCTGTGGCCGTTTTGTTTAAGCGATGTGTCCAGACTGATTCTGTACTCTGTGTGCTTCGCCCGATATTTCCTCAGACGTGTGTCCAGGCCCACGAATTGTATTGCAAAGTCATATCGTGGCTCGGATAAATTAATGCCGTATGTTACATTTGACTACTTTTGGGAAAACGCAATCAAAGTTAAAAAAAATGTTTTTCTTAAAAACCCTACGGTTGAATTTTTTAAAAATTAAATGACTTATGCAGAAAACATTTGTCAGCAGAATAACGTTAAAATCAGAGCAAAATGTTTGCATCTACCACAAAAATACTACTGAAACGTTAGTGACTTGCAAACTAAGGTAGCTATCGAAAAACGGATTTTAGAACATGAAAAATAAAAATTGTAACAGCAAAACTGCATTTAAATCTCAAACCTCCCAATTTTGCACAGATCTACAATATTAATTTATCCGAGCGATGACATTTTTTCCCATGACTGTCGAAGAATAGCGTTTGAAATGTATTTTTTTTTTTTTGTTGGGAGGTGTCACGTCCTTTTGTCCAATCCCGCAAGGTTTTGTAAACTGCTTCAATCAGGCAATGTTGAGATATAGTGATTTAAATAACTTTGTTGTAAGGGTGGTACCATGGCTCGTTTTCCAATCCCACCCACACATCGCGCGGTTGTTTGTTTGGACAATGCACATCAATGTCTACAATTTTACAACTTTAGCTCCCATGGGTGTCGAGAAATAGCATTTCAAATGTTTTTTTTTTGTTTTATACGTGAGGTATCCCTTTGTCCAATTTTGATCAAATTTTCACAGAAACACCTTTAACAATAACAAATATTTTCTTAAAATTTGAGCTCAATCAGTTTGGTAGTTTTATAGATATGTATATATACAATTTGTTTGGTTTTTTCGTATGCGAGATGCCACGCCCTTTTGTCTAATTTTCACCAAATGTGAATCTAAACCATCCTTGGACCCATTCAAACACACACACAAAATTTCATTAAAACCGGTCCAGCCGTTTAGGAGGAGTTCGATTACAAACACGTACAGAAAAATTATATATATAAAAATATTAAGCTATTAATAGACAATTACAATTTGTTATTAATATAAAGGTAAAGAGCAACTAGCAGCAATAGCATTCGCCTCTTAAGGACCATTCACATGGGAACGAACGAACGAATTGATGAAATGCGAACAAATCACTTTTTATGCATTTATAAACAGAAAATTGCACATTTTATTATTCCAAGAGGAGGATAATTAATTATTCTATCAAAATGTATTAAGAAAACAAGTTTAAAAATAGTTTAAATAACGAAAGTTCGATTTCCAAACTTTTTGCCGCGAACGAAAACGCCCTGGCGCGAATTGTCAATCTATTCGCAATCCACATCATTTAATTCGCGTTCCACAAAGTAGCGAATAAAAAATTCGTTCGAACTTAACCTTATTCCAAGAGGAGAATATCTTGGAATAATAAAATGTGCAATTTTCTGTTTATAAATGCAGAAAAGTTGTTTGTTCGCATTTCATCAATTCGTTCGTTCGCTCCCATGTGAATGGTCCTTTAATGTTGAAATTGATATTGGAGAAAACTATTATTTTTTATTTTTTATTTTTTTTATTTTCAAAAATTGTCTGTCTGTCTGTCTACTTGTCTGACTGTTTGTTTGTTTTTGCCTCAACTCAATTTGGGAATTGCACACATTATCTTCGTCGAAAAGATTCATTATAATTATCGAGGCCAACTCATACGAATGTCGTCATGCGGGATTTACCCCTTGCATTGAATGAGGTAACGTTTTCTTAAGGAGTTCAATTGTGATTATGAGGGCCTAAAGTACAGATTTAAATATAGACGAAGAAAATCCAACAAACGATAGGTACATAGTATCTTAGTACAAGTTGCATGTAACAAGTATAGAGGTTGAGGTTAGCTCTTTAGGTAGTCACGCGAATGGTATGTGATGTGGAAGTGGAACTTCGTAAGACTTCAGATATAGCTCTGATTTTGGTCTAAAATAAATTCAGATATGTACATCACTTGCTTTGCTAAAAATAACACTTCAATATTCGCCACGCTCTGTTTGCCTTATTTGGGTTATATTCAAAGTGATAATTGAAGGTTTATGTGCTTACCAATATAACAGTCAAGACTTTCATTTAAAACGCACGCTGGATTACACTATACACCCAAATGAAAAGGCATAATTCAAGATGAGATACAACAAGAAATAGAAATGGCCAATCATTTACCAGCATTAACAGATCAGTACACTCAGAGGAAAAACGAGCTAAAATCAAGAATATCAGTGTCAGATCAAGCTCGTTCGTTGACGAAAGTATGGTAATCTCGGAAAATCCTATTTTAAGTACGAAAATCTTATTTTGTGCTCGTTTTTTTCAAGACCAAAAAATCTTACTTCAATCCTGTTTCGGGATTGATTTAAGCTCGAAAATTCTTAAAACAAGACCAAAAAATTTTACTTCAATCCTGTTTCGGGATTGATTTAAGAATGTGGTTCTTACATTATGCGATGCATGAAAAAAATGTATTTTGGGTATTCAAGATCTAAACCTAAGATCTTAGTTACCTACCATCTTATAATATACTAGCGGACCCTGTGCCTGCTTCGCTAGGCAAATCACATTAATATAAGAATGAAAAACACATTCCTTTTAAATACACATTAAAGAATGCACATCGTGTATCCACTTCATTTTGATTATTGCCGAGGAAATAAATTTGCAAAAATTGATGGTTAGCATCTGGGATTGGCAACAATGAACCAATTTTATGATAAACTTGCCCTTGTATCTGTAATGTAGAAGCAAAGTATTCAAGAGATGAGCTTGAACTTGTGAAAACCGCACAAATTTGGCAGTTTTTTTTTTCAAATGTTTCATTTGAAATGCCTTATGCCACAATTACCTTAAATGTCGGCATAAAATTATTTATTATTATATTCGTTGCTCCAAAAGATGTCATTTGGAAGCATGAATTGTACATTTGAATGTTATCCAAAAAATGTTTTGATTCAGGTGTTGTGCCAGAAAGTAATGATTGTAATGGATATTGTAATTCTGGTAATCGAACTTTCCCAGAAGCACAACACATTCCAGGAGTTTCAGTTCCAAATTTGAATGCATTACAATATTGACATAATTTGTTCATTGCGCCAATAACCACAAATTTATGCAAACTATAATCAATGGCATTATTATATCGAAATCCAGCACCATTCAAAGCAACATTAACATTGATTCGTGCAGCACGTTGTTCGCGTTGTTCAGATGAATGACCTGAACGTGATCTGGCCATACGTTCTCTTTGAATTTGATTTTGATTTTCTCGCTCTTCTTGTGATTGATTTTGCCTTTCATTTGATCTATTTTGCGTCCTACGCGACCGATGACCAATATCACTTCTTCGCTGATGTGGCATTTTTGACACAAACTAAAATAAAACAATGAAATCTTCAATCTTGAAAATAAATTTATCTTTTTTTGGCCGCATAATAAGTTGATTTCAAATAAGTAACCTTAAAATAATTGAAATGGAATGAATTAAATAAAGCAATACCACAACAAAATAGAAAAAAAAATCAGTTTCTTTCTATGAACAAAACATGAAACACTTACGATTCACACACTAAAAGCAACGAAACGGATCTTTTTTCGGTGGCTTGCAATTCCAGCAAAAACACAAATTAATCAATCTGTTTCGAGAGCTGGTGGAGCTATATTTAAGTATTAAACATACAAAATATTCCTTGATTGAGTTGATGATATAGTAAACAAATTATGTATATAGTGTTTTAATTTTGGTTTAGGCAGGCTTGTTGGTCGCCCCTTTGTCCAATTTTGCCCAAACTTCACAGGACAACTCCAGGGCCAATAACTAAGATTATCTGTAAGTTTGAGCTCAATCGATTTGGTGGTTTTCGATACATACGATTTTGAATGTTTTTTTTGTATGGGGGGTGCCACGCACCTTTGTCCATTTTTGACCAAACTTCACAGGATTCATGTATGGACCAATACCAAGGATGTGCGAAAGTTTGGTTAAGAACGGTAAATGCGTTAAAGCGTGAATCGGCGACAAACATTTTAAGGCTCAATTTTTATATATATAGATCATCACATCATTCATTCATATTTCACATCAGTAGATAACATAGGTAATAATATTAAATTTTCAATGTTGCCTTATGAGAATTCACTCAGTAAGTGAGTGTGAATTTTAGGAACGAATAGAAATCAAAATAAAGTACATGCGCATGCACTTTAAGTATTGTTGCGCTTGTTTCAATCATGAACAAGCTTGAAATAAGATTGTTTGGGCTTATTTCAACAACAATTGGTGTCATATTAAGATTTAGCACGTAAGAATGAAAAAATCTAAAATCAAGCTTGAGCATACTTGATTTTAGCTTGCGATTTTTCTGTGAGTGTAGTTTCTAAAGGTAACTTGAAGACCGAACCTCCGTTTCAAAGACCAAGCCATCGCGGATGCCAGAGCTCTTGTCTCAGTGCAATCTTTCAGACAGAGACTCTTCACGGGTCGGGATCGAGAGCCCGTTAAGTTAACCCTTAAACCCTACCCATCCCTGGAGAAACACTATTGCTACCCTGGGGTCCAGCGTGATGCATAAACAAAACTTTTGTGGATATTTTTTCAACTAAAAACCACACGATGGCGCCATTCAAACTAATCCTCTAATCAATGTATCAGTCGGCGTGTCGTCATTAGTAATTTTTAATTGAGCATGCGGTGTAGTCGTAATTATAACAATTTCCGGGTCCCCTAGACTCCAGGGTAGGAATACTGTAATATCGGAAGACAGAGATTCTCATATAAAAAATATCTTCTGAACATATGAATTATGACGAAAAGGGTTTAAGAGTTAAATAAGTGGTAGTGTCTAGAGCTCAACTAAAATGTTGTTTGGAACGATGGAAGATGAAAACGGATAGAATGTTTGCTCGAAAAGCAGTTTTTTCTTTCATTCATTAACGTCAAGTTCCATTCCACCAGCAGACAGTAAATTTTTTAAAAAAATTTTCATAGTTAAATTGTTCTACCAATTGATATCTAAAATAAAATAAATAAATAGTTCGCGCTACAATAGGAACCTAGGACCTAGCTCCCAGAACCATTTGTTTGTGTGGGTTTCTTTTTTTGGGACAAATGATATAGGGACCTACAATTTTAATGCGAAATCCGAATTGAAAAGCTTTCTGAGGACAGTTCTTTTCGCAGATGTTTGTCAAATGTTCGCTAGAGAAGCAGTGGCAATGCAAACTTTAGCCCAAAAATTACTTCTCTTGTGATCTGTCAAAAATCACAAATCCGATGGTTTGTTTTTAAATACTTTTTGCGCGCTGAATGGGTTATGATGATACCATCATGATGCGGTGTGAACAGTATCTATTTTTAGCTTGCGCCTAAATGTTATGCTACCTTTTTCTACTGTTCCCATAGGGACAAAAGGGAACCTTATTGTTTTCGCTACGATGTCTGTCCGTCTGTCCAAACCTACTAAGCCAATTTTGTACCTAGGTCTATCTCAAAAACTAATTGACTTAGAAGGCTGAAATTCGCACACAACATCAGGTGCGTAGGGTAAAACCCCCAGTACTGAGCCCCCTTAAGGATAATTTCGAGTTTGCTTCTTTCGCATAAATAATTGTTTACATGTATGGAAACACGTTTTTCACTAAATCAAAGGTTGATTAATTCTAATTGTATTTAATTATTTGTTTTTTTGTTTTTTTGTTAGTTTTTGTAAGATTTAAATAAAAGGAAAATATTTAAAAAGTTCGGAGAGGTCTAGTAGTGAGTGTTCCTAATTTGAGCTCTTTCCGTTCCAGTAACGAGCCCCCATATAAAACCATATTTTTCACAAAGTTGTATGCAGTAGTATGTTAGTTAGTGTGTACACGCATGGGTCTAATATTGGTTTTGTATGGGACCGACATAGCCTATTTTCAAGAGCAACCTGACGACAGCCAGTCCTCTCACAAAATTTCATTCACAGACAGACGGACGGACATGGCTAAATCGATTTAGATTGCGATCCTGATTCAGAATATATATACTTTATGGTGTTGTCTCCGGTGACTCCTTCTTGGCGTTACAAATGTAATGGCGAAGTGAATATACCTTCCTGTGGAGGGTATAAAAAGGACAAATAAATGTCTACAACACTCTAGTATTTTGCATCTTTTCCATCTAAAAAATGAAATTAGTGTTGTAGGTATATGAATAATTTTATACTATGAATTATTGTTTAATAGAATAACAGTAACAACAACTCGTAGACACAGTCACTTTCCTGTCAGGAAATGAACTTGCATTTCGATTTTGTCAACTGACCAAGTGACTACCACTTGCGCCAACTGAGCGATGAGTCGCCAACTGGTGATTAGAACGGAGGAGAAGACCAATCTCTGTGCGTTGTTGGTGCTATTCGAGATGTTTTTTGTTTATTGTCATTCTGTCGGGTTTCTTCGAGTAAGAGAGGCTTATTTTTGGGAAGAATTCGTTGGCTGATACCCATGCCATGGTTTGTTAATTACTGAGTGGGGAAGCGAGGAGTAACAACGATTCTCGCTAGTTGGCTTGACTCTGACAGTTTCTGTTTTGAAACAAGCACAAAAAGTTTCATTAAAATCGGTCCAAACTGTAACTGACTTGATGTAACCCGAACGCAGCACCACCTACCGGGTCCTTGTGAACCCTATATCTCTTTTACGTTGGTTCTTGACGTTTTTCTGAAAAATCCATACGGATTGGGTTTAATAGTTTTAACTTAGTACTGGAACAACCATTTTAAACTTTAAAATGTTATTATATTGTAAATAACTAAGTGTACTGTTAACCTAAAATCCAAAAGAGTAATTTTCAACATCTCTATATACCTACTGTATTCATTTTACAAGCTATACACTTATGTAACTTTATGCCCTAATTTAATAATTGAAGGCTTAAAAGTACTACGTAACGAATATGCGAATGAATGCATATTTTTTATGAACATTTATGAACAAATCGGCCTGGCTCGTAAATGGAACAATGTTTTTTTAGTGTTTACCCAGTAGTGAGCCCCCCGGCTCATTTTTGGATTTGCTTGTTTTTGATTCCCAATTGTGAGCCCCCACTATATTTAAATAAATAAACAATTTTTCGGAACTTTTAATATAAAAATAAGTACTATGGATTCTAATTGTTATTATAAACCTATATTAGTTAATATAAAATATAAACAAAATACTTTCCCACTTGCTTTGTATAAAGTGTTTCTTAAGAAATCTGCCTATTTTACAACACACGGAAGATATGTCCGCATTTACCGAATTTTTTTAATAACATAAGGCGGCTCTCAGATTGAGGCAACAAGCAATAAGCAACTATAGTTGCTATAGCAACTGCCAATAAGCAATCAGCAACATTTTTCGTTTCAACGATATTTAGTAGCTTTGATGTGAGACCTCTAATTTAATTCAAAGTAAAATAATTCTGAGCGATAATTTTGCGTGTTTCCTATTGCCAGTTGCTTATTGATTGTTGCCTCAATGTGAGAGCCGACTAAGTGACACCATATAGGAAAATAATTAAAAGACTACAAGTAAAAATGTAACGGAAGATTTTGATTAGAAAACATTTTCTTTTTAAATAACAGAATCCTAGCTTTAGAACGAAATACATCCAGGGGGCTCATTACTGGTAAGGGGGCTCATTACTAGTAAGGGGGGGGTTTTACCCTATTATCCCTAGTTAAACAGCAAATACCAATGATAGCGATAAATTGACTGGTTTTGGAGTACATAAGTAGTAATTTGGTAAAAAATATATTTTCTTTCATACATAAAACTGTTTAATTTTGTACCTAGGTCTATTATATCAAAGAACAACCGACTTCTCAACACATCAACTCTGGCCCAGTACGGAACCTTCGGTGAGAGAGTGTACTCGCACTTGACTGTTTTTTTTTTTTTCCATTTGCAATTAGTTATAACTGTCTATATAAATATATGTTTGTAGTTATTTAAAACACAAGCATGAGTATTGTCAGAGACCAAAATGAAATATTTGAACACAAACAAGTTTATTCAAAGAATAACACAAACAGAATGAAAAATAATTAATAAAATCTGACAAAACGTATAAATGAAATATTACTAAGGTAATTTCTTCAACAAGTATAGATATAGATGCTACAGATCGTGTGTTCTGCGTAGATTTTTCGGCTCCACCGGATCGAGTCCCGAAGAGAGACTTGTAGAGACGAACAAGGAAATATTGTGGTAGGGTCACTGTCACTGTTAAATCTGGAAATAACGCCAAATTTCACAGCGAAACATGGATGTAAAGACAATTTGCATACACCCAGCCGCGAACCTATTCCTGCGAATTACTCTATTTTGCTTTCTCTCTGTTTTTTTTTTTTTTTTCTAAATTTCAAATTTGGCCTTATTTCCATTTTCAAAGAAAAATAAGGTCAAATTTTACATTTGTTCTTATTTCGTTGGGCCTTATTTCACGTCACCGCTGAGGAAATAGAAAAACCATTTCTGCAGACTGTTAAACTGCGAAGACGACACAAATTCTATTCCGAATGAGCCATTTACACTAGACGATATAAACCAAGACTTACGACCGCCTGACCAAAATGAGGTGAGGTAACAATATCCAAGCTGAAGTCCAACAAAGCTGCTGGACCGGACGGTTTAACCGCCGAGCTTTTTAAAACAGCGGCTTGGCTGAGAGCATAAACCAACTCGTCTGCAAGATTTGGTCAGAGAAACGTATCCCTGATGAATGGAGCCTCAGTATTGTTTGCCCGATCCACAAGAAAGGAGACCTTCTAAACTACGCCAACTATAGAGGCAACAGTCTCCTTAACATCGCTTACAAGATCCTATCTGTCGTTCTGTGTGAACGCCTGAAACCATTTGCCAACGAACTGATTGGATCATATCAGTGCGGTTTTGGGGGCGGTACAACCACAACCGACCAAATATTCACAAAACTCAAGAAGTCCAAATCGATTTTAAGGCCGCCTATGACAGCATTTATAGAGACGAGCTATACTGAGCCATGTCTAGTTTTGGCATCCATGCCAAACTCGTTAGATTGAGCAGAACGACGGAGAACAATCGCTGCTCGGTAAAAGTCAGAAACAATCTCACCGAGACCTTTGATGTCAAAAAAGGATTTAGACAAGGTGATGCGCTGTCATGCGACTTTTTTCACATCATACTTGAGAAAATTGTACGAAACTCGCAAGCCAACACCAGGGGCACAATTTTCCAAAAGTCTGTGCAAGTACTTGCATTATGCTGACGATATTGACATAATTGGAAGAACGCAGTGAGCTGTCACTGGTGCGTTTGCGTGTATTAGTACAGAAGCGGCAAAAATGGGTTTAGTGGTGAATGAGGGCAAAACAAAATATATGCTGTCAACATGAAGGGACACACAACTTCGACGAATCGGATAGAACGTTAGGTTAGGTGGTTACGGTCCTTGTCTATAAATTCTCCGCTATAAATTCTAACAATGCTGACAATGGCACCACAGCTGAAATCAAAGGAAGAATTACACTTGCCAACCGCTGTTTCATTCGCCTAAGACGGCAACTGACTAGTAAGGCCTTGTCGAGAAACACAGAGGGGACCCTATAAGACCCTCATCGCCCCAGTCCTGTTCTATGGCGTAGAAGCATGGACGTTAACAAAGGCGGATGAAGACCTTCTTGGTCATTTCGAACGCAAAATTCTTCGAGTGATTTTCTGTCCGGTTTGCGTAGACGGGATTTGGAGGAGGAGATGTAACACCGTGTCAAAAATGTCAAGACTTTACAGCCAGAGTTAAAGAAGGTCTTCAAAGCCATACTCTTAGCTTAATCTGTGTAATAAGCGCCATCAAATGTGGTCGCACACGTTTCCGGGGGGTAGTTCCCTACAGTCAACTCGGGTTATTTCACGGTCTCTGCTATTAGAATCGCGGCAGTGCAGTATTTACCAGATTACACACTTTGCGGAAATCACTGCGCTATCGCCAACGCAAAAAGAAGCCCTTATGCTATGTACGCTTATCCCCTTCATTATGTATAAAGTATTAAATCGCAACAACAAGTAGTATTTGTTGTAAAGGATGATCAAGCAAAGCAGCCTAATCATCAGCCCAGTCTCAATTGAAAACACTTGAAACGATTACGACGAATGTGGGAAGGAAAAACACAGATAAACATATTTCAAGTGTTTAGATAATCCAAAAGCGCAATCAAAATAAAAACTGTTTTATTACAGCGCTGCATTTTATTTGCGTCTTGCTCGTGATATATGATTCTATCTGGAGGTGATTAAACTGGGATTCCAGTTCCAGTTACATGTTTGCAAATACGTACTTGGAAATGATTGCGGTGATTGTCGGAGGGTTTTAACTGTTTGTAATGCATATACCCCAGACCGCACGCTGTTGTGCTAGACAGCTTCACTAACTCTGCAGTTTTGCTTACAATTCAGCGTAAATGCTTAGCAAAGACGTCAGACAGTTAACTGATTAAAATTTCCAATTGCAAGTGAGACTTGGTTTGATTGACTTGACTGTGATTTTATATACATTTTGTTATTACAACTAAACGAGAAACTCTATTGAATTAAATTTAATTTCTAAGTGAATTAGTAAATGATGCTAATGTTCATTGTTCTGTTATGACGAACGGAGAGAACTGGTTTTAATTTTAGAAAGAAGCTGTCACTTTTTTCTAGAGAGATAGACAACTGACAGCTGTTTTGTTTTGATGCAACCCTTCTTGAGAAATGGCGATAGAGACGCGTCGTCTTTTATTTTTCTTAACAGTATGTTGAAAATGCAATTACATGCTCGCCTGACTTATGGTCATTGGACTCAATTAATACATTGGCGGATTTCTCCCAGTTGCCAACTGCAAGGGTCCAAGTTGGTCAAGGTCATCTTCCACTTATGCGCGCTACCTAAAAAGGGATTTTCCTCTACTGCGTTTTCCATCTGTGTTGGAGTGGAGTCGAAGACGAAGACTCTTCGGGAATGAGCGCTGATGACTAGGCCGATGTCACTGTACAGCTCGTATGGTTAGTTCGTCGTTGATTCTCCTACTCCAAAGCCCGTCGACGCAAAATTCTATACGAAGAATCTTTCTCTCTCGAAGCGAAGATAAATATTCATCCACTATAGACAGAACTCAAACTTCACTGCCATAAAGGAGGACTAGGGATGATCAAGGTCTTATACAGATTTTCCTTAGTTTTTCAGAATAGGGCTCTACTAATCAAATAAATTCTCAGCCCAAGGAAACAGCGATTGGGAAGAGTTATTCTACGTTTCTGTTGAGATGGTATTATCAAAATTTATAGCAGAACCGATGTAGACGAAAATCCCTTTCTACATCAAAGTTGTCGAATGTGACGCTCTGTCCGACTCGTCGACGTTGTGCATCTATTCCTGTTGACAGCATATACCTTGTTTTGCCATCGTTAAAAACTTAGCCCTTTTTGCAGCTTCTGTCACTATATTGCAAACGTGACAGCTCGCTGAGTTCTGCCAAAGATATCAACCTCGTATGAAAGTAATTTCTATAGACTTGTGAAAAGTTGTGCCTCTGATGTTATAAGAACTTCTTGGCAGCGCATCACCTTGTCTAAATCCTTTTTTGACATCAAAGGTCTCAGTTATATCTTTCCTGACCTTTATGGAGCAGAGAGTGTTCTTCATCGTCATTCTGCAGAATTTGACGAGTTTGGCAAGGATGCTAAAACTAGACATGACTCTATATAGCTCGTCTCTAAAACTTATCTCGTACATAGGTGGCCTTAAAATGATAATCGATCTGCACTTGTTTGATTTTCTCCCGGATCTGCAGTAGTGAGAAATTTGTCGGTTGTGTATACTTACCGGGCCTATGAACGCAGTGGTAAGGGCCAATCAGTTCTTTGATAAAATTTTTCGGGGTTCACAGAGTACGACAGACAACATCTTGTATGCGATTTTAAGGAGACTGATGCCTCTATATCTATAGTCTCCTTTTTTTATCGACCGGAAGGACGATCCTGAGGTCCCATTTATCGGGCATACTGCATAGCATACAGCATACGTTCTTCCGACCAAATCTTGCAGATTAATTTATTGGTGTATGCTCTCAACCAAGGCGTCTCCCTGTGCCTTAAATAGCTCGGCTGGTAGGCCGTCTGGACTTGAGTTTAGATATTGCTGTCCTCATATTTCATTTTGGTAGGTTGGAAAGAAATCTTGGCTATCCTCCTCTAGATTGAATGGCTCGTTCTGCCTGACAGCGGTGATCTTTGCCTTTTAACAGGCTCCAGAAGTGGTCTTTCCATATCCTCAGCGCCGACTCTGACTCTACATGCCTTTGTTTGGGTTCTGTTGCTTTGACACGTTCTTTTTACCTTTTAGTAAAACTTCCTAATATTGCTTGTGGAGTAGTGTTACGACAAGTATTTTTATCGGCGAAATAAAGAAACCGAAAAGAAAAGACAATACGTTCACAACGTTATAAAATATGGTTTTTATTCGAATTCTCGATGAGAAGTAATTGTACACTAATTCGTACACTAGAGACATTTATGTAATTTTGTTATATGTTAATTTATGTACATGTAAAAGTATTTGTATTATGTTTATTGTTTTTAATGTGTAAAGTGTAACTTGGCTTAATATATGTTGTCTTTTGGTGTATTTGTATCTTCTGTCATCGATGATGAGCAGCTGTATGGATGGGGTGGGCATTGTTGATTTGGTGATGTGCATTTACATTGACTCTGCAACAAGTAGAATCTGTAATTCCTCGACCGCGCGATTATTGTGCGGTTGTTCATCCTGAGAAGCCGAAGATGTTCCCTAATATTTTGCTCGTAGAGCTTAAGAACCGCTCTCGTGTCTCTGTAGCGCTGCTGCTGTCGGCGAGTTGCTTTTCTACATGGGTTTACCGGCATTCTTGGAGGTGGTTAGAAGAAACTTAGTACATCAGTTGCGGCGTCTCTGATGGCACTGATACTATTAGACTTATAGTGATAGCGACAGAGGGCTCCTTGATAACTTGAACCGAATGTCGTTGTCCTTTTTTCGTTTTGCAGGGTCGTCAACAGTAAATCCATCATTATATGGGTCTCTTGGGTCCAACAATTCCTTTTTAGCACCCTGACTAGTATACTGAAAAATCCACACTGACTTTAGCTCCAAATATAGTAGGGCCAATTCTGACCTATGTCTCGCTTGTGTGGTGCGAGGCTGTTTATTAAATCCTACCTCGAGAATCTGAACAAAGTACAAACAATTGATTGCATAGGTATAACGGGTTCACTAAAATCTACTTTGACGAGGTATGACTTTGACAAGAAATGTACAGTCTGTATACCGGACAGGAATGACTGGCTCTCCCCGAGTACTGTCATAAAAGGTATACCTACCCATCTTCACAGATGGCTCAAAGACGGAGAATGGAACGGGAGCAGGAGTCTTCTCAGACGAACTAAATACAAGCCATTCATACCGACTGGCAGAGATCAGTGCAGCGTTTTCCAGGCAGAGATCTACGCGGTTAAGAAAGCAGCTCAAACTGTCTTAGCGGGGGAATTACCAGCAATGGAAATTATCTACGTGGATAGCCATAAGCAGCACTTAAAGGATTAAGTCAGTGCCTCTCGGCATTGAGAGCATTAAACCTTCACACAGTAATGCTGTGCTGGGTTCCTGGATATGTTGGGAACGAGGCAGCAGATAAACTGGCCAGACGCGGCTCTGAAATGGACGTACTATTAGCTAACAGACAAGTATTACCAACTTTCAACGCAGCTAAGGGTGTCATTGACAATGTCACATTAAACTTGGCTAAGGAACGATGGAACAACACTCCCGGCTGTACTATCACTCATAGCTTGTGTGCCGCAATTGACACTAAAAGGTCAAATATCCTAACATCTTTGATAGAAACCAAATCCGAGTGCTGGTCGGGTTAATAATCGGATACTGCATCATTGGAAACATGGCCAAAACACTAGGTATCTTTAAAAATGACTTCTGCAGAAGTTGCAGAGATGAAGAGGAAATAGAATCTGTGGAACATCTCCTGTGTCACTGCCCAGCCCTCCAAGAACGCCGCTACTATTGTATGGGAGCATCGGTCTTCAACGGCTTGGAAGATCTAACAACGATACCTCTATCAGATTTAAAAAGATTCATCAACAGATTCGATTGGTTTTGTTTGATGCATGTCCAATGGCTTCTGGGTGAAAATTGCATATATTGTAAACTGCACCTCTAACCTAACATTAACTCCAACTATGTCAAAGTAACTCAAGTAAGGTATTTGTCACCTTGGATATTGATGACACCGATGATTCAATTGTCTGAATCGATCTGCTGTACGTCGTCCTTTTAAGGGGGCTCTTGTTATAGGCTTCTGAGGCTCATTCAGCCATCAATTCCGACAGACCATTACAGCGTTGCCAGTTTTTTTTTTCGAGTTCAATACCTGTAAGTCGAGTCGGAGTGGAAAAACCAGTACCCGTCGACAGGGGCACCGCAGCCAAGTTGATGCCAATTAGCGCCTACCCTATTCATACACAACCAACCACCCTCCTCGCCTTTAAATACAAACTGAAGCTACTTTAACTGACTGTTTTTAAAACGAAACGTCACAAATCGTTCGCGGGTACAAAGGTTGACATAACAAATCAATTTTAGCTGCTCTTGTCAGAAATTCTCCTTGCTTTCGGAAGAGAGTCATTTTATAAGTTGATTCAAAGGTATATAAAGTTGAGAATCGAATTTACTGTCGAATTTCGTGAGCGTGACAATTTTCCTAATCAAAGGGTACGGCACTGCACAATCTAATAATAAATCACCTTCGGTGTAGTTAAATTAAATTAAAACAATTCGGACTTTGCCTTTCAAAAATAAAACATACACCCCCTATCTGCAGGCTTTATTTTTAAACATCTCAGCATTTGATACAGAGGAAGATTTTTGTTTGCATTATTTTGTCACACCTTACTCACGCCCACTACATGTAAGAATACGTCACATTATTTTTAAAATATTTTAAATGTTTTCATGAGTGAACTGAACATTGTTTATGTGTACAAAAAAAAAGTTGTCAACATTCGAAGCTATTTATTCAAAACTGGTCTGTGACGAAATGTTTTTTTTTTGGTTAAAGATTTGCAAGATTTTTTTTCTGATAATAACAAGAATTTTTGTGTGTATCGCTGAACGTGTATATAAAAAGACGTTCAAGGTAAATGATAAACAAAAAAATAACTTGAACTTGTATTTTTGAACATTTTGCGTTTTTAAATTCAAATATATACATATATAGATAGGTACGAGTCCAAGTTGATGTTATTATTTTTATTTTGTGTATAAATATTTTAATTGAATTAAGAGACGAGTTTTAATTAGTTATTTTTATAGCGAGTTTTTTTTTATGGACTTTTATGTTATTACTCACAATATTTACTACTTGCATTTAAATGGACTGCGGCGAAGACAGTGAGACTTATTAATTGTTTGTAGATTCGGCTTTCAATTTAAGTAGTTCACAACGGTTATATTTTTCCATACAAATTTCGCAATTGTGAGCTTATGTCTAGAATTTGTTTTTAATGTGACGCAGTATTTTTTAAGAGTATCTTCTTTGCCAAAGATGAAAAGAAATTGATGTATTTTTAATTTGTTTTGGACTGATTTTATGGAAAAATGCTCATTCAGGCAGCAAAGTGCAAAGGTTTGGAAAATCATTCAAAAGTCTGTGCAACTACTCGCCCATACGCCGATGACATTGAAATAATTGGAAGAACTGTCAGTGGTGCATTTGTGAGTATTGAGTCAGAAGCGAAAAATCTTGCCAATTGCTTGGGGGCTTACAACTTAGAAGGCAATTGAGTAGCAAAGCGCTCTCACGAGCAACTAAGCCGACGTTGTATAAGACCCTTATTATCATCGTCCTGCTATATGCCGCACAAGCATGGACTCTGTCAAGGGCGAATGAAAACACACTCAATTGCTTCGAGCGAAAAGTTCTTCGTGTGGAGAACTTTGGTCCTGTTCGTATCTCAGGAGTCTGAAAGAAGGTACAATGAACAAAAGTAAAACTAAAGTATATGTGACTAAATGACTAGGACGCCTGCAGGAAATAACGCCACAATTATATAACCCCCCGAATGAAAATGACGACTAAAAAGGTGGTCAGCTCCATCCGCACGGTCGGAATTCCGTATGATTTAGATTTAGATTTAGATTTATTTATTTAGATCTACGATAAATTTCATCAACAGATGAAGAAAAAATTAAAATATATAAAGTACAACAATTATCTTAATGCTACCAATGCTAGTTCCTTAAATCTAGTTCTGGGTAATACAATATCTAGTTGATCATATACAACATTAAATAGTCTACAGCAAAACGTAACAGGCTCGTTGGCCCCGTACAAAGTGGAGTGATGAACTTCCAATAACAGTGGTCTAGCCCTAAGAACCCTTTGGGGGGCATAAATAAAAATTAAGGAAAGTAAATTAGCACAATCAATGGAAGAACAGAGTAAATCTCTGACGAACATAATACAATACATTTTACGGCGAACTTCGAGAGTATCAAGACCCAACAACAAACATTTAGAGCGGTAAGAATGATGTACATTGTCATTCAGAAAGAAACGACGCAGAGCAAAGCGCAAAAAGTTTTTTTGAACATTTTCTATTCTTTTGATGTTTTTCAAAGAAAACGGGTTCCAGACAACACTACAATATTCCAGACATGGGCGAACCATGCTTATATAAATGGCCTTAAGTGTATAGGGATCCTTGAAATCCGTCGAATTTCTTTTTAGAAATCCTAGAGCGGAGTTAGCTTTTGACATTAATTTGTTTACATGAAGATCAAAAGTGAGTTTACTATCAAAAACCACACCAAGATCTTTAAATTCTGCTACCATATTAATTAATTGTTCACCCAGACGATAAGCGGGTATAATAGTATTTTGTATTCTATTATACGACATGGTGGCACACTTGTCTATATTAAGATGCAGATCGTTCAGTTTGCACCATTCAAAAAAATAATCCAAATCTCTCTGGAATAGATGATAATCATTGAAGTTAGATATGGTCGTAAAAAATTTTATGTCATCTGCGTACAGAAGACAATGACAAAAAATTAAAATTTTCGGTAAATCATTAATAAAAATGAGAAAAAGGATCGGTCCAAGATGACTTCCCTCCGGAACACCAGACACAGCATTAATAGCTACAGAAAATAAATTTCCTATACAGACAAATTGTTTTCTACCAAAAAGATAGGATTTAAACCAAGAAAGTAATGAACCGAAAAATCCGTAACACTCAAGTTTTTTTAGAAGGATATGCAAGTTGATTCTACTAAAGGCTTTCACGAAATCGGTATAAACTACGTGTACTTGCTTATGATTTTCAATAGAAGTTAAGCAATAGTGGGTAAACTGTACTAGGTTAGAGCAAGTCGACCGACCCTTCCAAAATCCATGCTGAGAATCACTTATAAAGCTACTTAATATGCATACCATCCTTTCCCTCACTAGACGGTCCAGAAGTTTAGGTATAATAGACAGTTTTGATACCGGTCTGTAATTTGAAATTTGGTCTTTTTTACCACTCTTATAAATTGGAGTTATTATCGAATATTTCCATTCATCTATGAACGACCCACTAGATAATGACTGATTGAAAATAGTGAGGAGGGGGAAGCTGAGAGAATCGGCACAAGATTTTAAAACTACAGGGTAAATAACCCAAGAAATCTGGTTTTTTACTGTCCTTCAAATCACGTAATGCCGATAATATTTCCGATCTAATAAGTACCAGAGAGCTTGAGGCAGTAAAAGCATGTAAGGAACCGAAATAGTCATCATTAAAAGAAGTGAGGCTTGAATAATCATAAATACTTTGAAAAAAAGACGCAAACATGTTCAAAATAACTTCGGGATTACTAGATGAATTGCCTTGATAATTCATAGTTGACGGAAAACCGATACTAGCTCGTTTGGAGTTAATGAACGCCCAAAAGCACCTTGGGTTTGATTTTAGATTCCTTTCCAACGATTGAATGTGCTTATTCGAGAGGAACCTAGAAAGAAAAATAAATTCTTTCCTTAACCGAGCAAATATTTCATAATCCGATAGAGATTTACTCCTTTTAAACTTTTTATGAGCTCTATTTTTAGCATTCTTTAGATTTAGTAACCGTTGATTGTAGCATGGAGGATGAGAGTTAACTCGTTTTCGTACTCTAGGGACAGAGTTATTTAAAATACTAAAAAAAATATTAGAAAATGCGTTAACGTTTTCAGCCACCGAGTTGTACCGAAGTTCATCATCCCAATTCACTGACGCAAACTGATCACTCATTAACTTCAAGTTGAAACTATTAAATTTAAATATGAATTTAGTCTGATCATTAAACAAGATTTCGTTATTATATACGTATGTTTTGATTAAAATACTAATAGCGCTATGATATAATGAATTTCTTAACATAGGTAAGCAAGACTCAACAGAAACATTCATCTCATCGGATGCAAAGACAAGATCTAACAAGTTATTAAACGAATTACGAACATTACTAAATTGGCAGAGATCTAATGACTCGAGAAAATCAAGAGTGGTCTTTTCAACTTCAGATGAAAAACGATACGGAAGCACTTTATTGCCATCGGAATACCAATCGAGTTCTCTAAAATTGAAATCTCCAAGAACACAAATGTTGATGGAACGTTGGTCTACAAAAGTTGAAATGACCATCTCGATATTTTGTAGGTGCTTATTATAAATAGATGCATTACTATCAGTAGGAAAATAACTAAGAAATATTAGCAAATCGGGGTCTCCAACATTAGCAGCAGTCACTCGAACACATACTTGCTCGATATTTAATACACCTTCCACGAAAACAACGTCAATTAGAATCTCAAACGCAGTCAATTTGCGACGAACAGCTATCAATACGCCGCCGCCACGACTTTTTTTCAAATCAAATCGATCACGCCGAAAAACAGCAAAAACTTTTTCATCAAAATGAAGTATGAAGTCATTCGATCCGCTCATAACACCGCAACAGCCTGTTACCAATCGATATACGTATTTTCTTCGACGAATTTCTTCAAGCGAACTGAGCCAAAACGGCAAAACGCAGATGACCTATGATCGGATTCAATACAAGCTGTTGGATGCTCCTTATCGTTGGTCCTTGCAAAATTATTCCAAATGGATTCTCGTTAAAAAGCCTTAACAGCGCTCTGATGTGCAGCAGATGCTATTTTTCTAGACTTCATATTAATAACAACAGTTCAATTCACTGTTAGGCATTAATGAAAGTTGAATTTCGCACAAATATAGAATAATGAAAGTGAAGAATAGGATTTATTTCAAAGTTGAATTTCGGAAATTATTTCATTATGAAAAAACCCCCCAATTTTAAGTATTACATAAGTCCCCAAAAACCCATGAAATAAAACCCAAATTGTGGGGGTTTATTTCATATGAATAAAATCCCCACTATATACAAAATTTTGGGGGATATTTCATTTTCATTCTATTAAGCTATAGGTACCTATAGAATGACACTTATGTATTTTGTGAGAAATGAAAGACAAATAAATAATTTACATTCTCAATTCTTTTAAAACATTGAAATGAGATAACCATTCAATTACAGATCATTTTTGGGGGTTATTTCGTTTTTCGTTTGGGGGAATATTTCATACCTTTTTGGGGTCTTATTTTATCCCCGACTCTGGGAATAAAAACAATCAAATTATTACCCAATTTTGGGGGGTTTTTAACTTTCTCGTATACGTAGTAAGAGAAAGATATTGTTTTCGTACAAAATTTCGAACTCGAGATTTTGATCAATTCTGATATTACGATGATAGGGGAACTCAAAAAAGTGGGTCTCGCAATTCTGTCCGTCCGTATGTCTGTCTGTCCCACCCCTGGGGAATCTAAACGCTTGGACGGATTTCTAGCCCTAATATTAACGATACCTCCCATATAAACATTTTACGAAATATTACGAAATATGTCTAAATTTAGATTTTTTCGAAAACGGCTCTAACGATTTGAACCAAAATTGATAGTTGAGTTAATGTAAGCATGCTTAACATGACTGCATACCCAGTTTTTCGCTAAAATGTCCAGCAACGGCAGTTTTGAAAATTGGCTTTTTCTCGAAAACGGTAAAAAAACGATTTAAACTTATTTTTAAGGTACTATTGTCATTCTTAACTTGATAGCAAACTCAGTTTTTCCCTAAAAAGACTGCGTCCTTTGATATCCACCCAAATCCCTAATAATAGTACTTTAAAAAACTGCTCATATCTCAAAAACGCCATTTTCGATTATGATAAAAATGTTACTTTCAGGTAATGCTTAAATCCATAGTAATATCATTTGCTCAGTTTTGAGCTAAACAGTTGCAAAACAGTGTTTTTTGAACCATGAATGCGTCCTTCGATTTCCACCCCAATCGATAAAAATGGTACTTTAAAACTGTTCATATCTCGAAAACGCCATTTTCGATTTGGATGAAAATGTAACTGCTAGGTAATGTTTATATCCTGAAGAATACACCGTACTCAGTTTTCAGCCAAACAGTTTAGTAACAGTGCTTTTCGAATCCAAAGTTGTAACATTTGTCAGCATAATTTTACAAAAAACCGCTCTAACGATTTTGATCAAAATACATATTTAAGACAACATAAGCACTTTAAACACGATGACGTACTTAGTTTTTCTCAGAAAACTCGAATATAGCCGTTTTATGAATATTTCTCAAAAATGACTACCCAAATCCCGACCATTGAGACCACTTTTTTTTAAATAATCAAAAATGGGAATTCGAAATTCATCGCCTACTTGCCTCCTTTTCTAAGAAATTTAAAGTGTTAGTTCGGGGTGAAATTTGAAAGTAAGTAATAAAGTGTTGTAGTTAATACGTATGTTCATGTAGTGTGTATTACTTTTTATTTAATTAACAAGGGTTCAGTTACTAAACCTGAGTACATCTTGAGTAGGTATGATTTTAAACGTAAAATTTGCTGAAATGACTCTGAGATTCTGCAAGATTCGCAATAAACGAGAAAGTTTCGTGCGACCCAGTCGTGCACATTTTTTCGTTACAATTTTGGGGGTTATTTCCTGCAGCCGCCTCTGACAGCTGACCATGCTGAATGTATGGTCTCCTCAAGAAAATATGTTTTTTTTTTTTTTAAATACTATTTATGAATTATAACGGGTATTGTGTTTTTGCTTCAATGTCTAAAGAAACAGCGAACACAATGCCCTCATAAGGAAATCAAATACTAAAATCTGGCTGTTGATCTGTATGGAAGATTCCTCATGGATTGCATTTAGACTTCCAGCAAAGTGAAAACAGGACAACTTACCGAGTTCTGAATTATGCCCTATGGATTCACCACTGCAACTGCATGCAGAGAATTTCTACAATATTCAAAACCAGGGGTGAGCTTCTTCGGCTGAACTTTAATTTTTACGCCAGGCAACGGGCAAAATAATCCTATACGATTAATCTTTGACCAAAGACTCGTATTAGGTTATGGTTCACAGTCACTTTGTGATTGTTTTTCTATAAGTCTCGGTAAACATCGAGTAAATAGTGCGTCTAGGCAGATGTGGTGCTTCGTCTACTGATGAGCCCACCCACCACATCGGGGCGAAACGCATTTGGAGTTGAGGCCACTTAAATGTTTTTTATAAAATTTATACCACACACATATGGCGGGAACGAAAAGTGTTCTTTATGTTATCTTCATACCAAAGAGGACATGCGCAGCAATTCATCGGAGTATTTGCATCTAATTTTGAGGGCAATTAGAAGGCCTTATTGGAGTAAGAAAGTAATATGGTCGAATAAGGTCAGTATACAGGTAAACGGTCAAGACAACACCGGCCAACAATTAATAGTCGATTTTTATGCCACTTCTGTCTTATATTTATAACACATTAGTATTTAATAATCATTAGTGTCCAGAATAAAAGGGTAAAGGCCATTGACGAGGTTGATTGATGTAGTCAGTTCCTCCAGGTGGCGGTTAGTCTTCGGCGAAGGCGAAGCAGTCTAACCCCCCGCTGGTAGCTCTGGCAGTTCGCTGGCTTGCACAGATCAAGGAAGAGTGTTTGGAGCAGTCTACTTTTCGACTGTGAAAGATGTAAAAGACCGAAACAGTATATCACAATAAATAATAATAATATCTTCAAAATATTTGAACCATTTCTTATTTTTATCGCACCTACGTTTCGGAACGATTGAAATGAGCACGAGAGTTTGTCATTACTTATACTGCGACGAAATCGGAGAGTCCACTTTCTTTAAATGAATGTAAAGGGTCCGCCATCTAACGTTTTTTTTCAACTAGTGCTTATTTCGCGAATGGTAACACTTAGCTCATATCTGATTTGACAGATAATTAGTTTTATCCTTCCGCTGAACGAATATGGTTGTGTATACGCTTGAACAACGCTGGGAAATATTGCGACATTACTTTGAAAATCATGGTAATGTTGCAGAATGTGTGCGAAAATTGCGTACGGAGCTCCGTATGTTCGTTATCTTGTGAAAAAAGTGAAAGAAACTGGCATCCTCATCGATAAACCAAAGCGTGAAAAGCCAAAAACAGTGCGTCTACCCAAAATGAGTCACTGTTTGGTGCGGATTTTGGTCCAGAGGCATAATTGGGCCATTTTTCTTCGAAAATGAGCAAGGAGTGGCCGTTACAGTCAATGGCGATCGTTATCGGGCCATGTTGAATGAATTTTTGTTCACAAATATTGAAGAGGAGGATATTGGCAACATTTGGTTTCAACAGGACGGCGATACGTACCACACAGCCGAAGCTACACTCGATGTTTTGCGCCCTGTTTTTGAAGATCGCATTATCAGCCGCAAAACTGATGTCGTTTGGCCACCGCGGAGCTGCGATTTGACACCGTTGGACTATTATTTGTGGGGTGCCGTAAAAGATAAGTGTTACGCCGACATGCCAGAGACAATTGACGCTTTAAAGGACAATATTCGTGAAGCCATTGGTGAAATACAGCTGCACACAATCGATAATGTTCTTAAAAATTGGACCGATCGTGTAGGCTACTGCATGGCCAGCCGAGGCAGCCATTTGAATGAAATTTATTTCCATTATTAACCGGAAGGATTGTACTTTCAAATAAAAAAAGAAATTTGAGAAAATATTGAGTAGTTTTTTTTTATAGCATTTTCAAAAAAAAAAAAGTTATTTGGCGGACCCTTTATAATATAATGGCAGCTTGCTCATTTAGCGACTGGCAACACCGGCTGTACTGACCTGCAGGGATTCCCCGTATTTTATTTTGTGCTTGGATTGTCAATGATTAAGGTCTACTATAGGTTAGGTTGAATAGGGTGTGAGTTCATCACATTGGACTAGGCACCATAGTGGGCCCATCGCCATCCCTGGGGAACCTAACCTAACCTAAGGTCTACTATCCACGTAGCTGCGCTTCATAAGCACGCTTTCGTCATTTGCAGCTTGTTGTACGCTTGCTTGCAGCTGGCATATAAACCAACGAACTCTGTCCTTGAAGCGGCAAAGTCGCGTTTTCATAGTCGCAAATGCGATTTTGGAAGAGCTTAGATGCAAAATATGGTTGTCGTCATTTGCAACTTGCATGCAACCTACAAATAACGCGGTCGTGGACAGTAGGCTTAATATATTCAGCGAGAATGACTTAATGACGGCGATTTAAAACACGCCAATAAGGGTATTCGCTTAAACGCGTAAAAGAAAAGCCTCATAAACTGCGGAAACTGCAGAAATTTAACACCTCGTAGATTTTATATGGAGAATAGCCGGTACCGGCTACCCACGGCTACACCCACGCTACGCCACTGGGGTGACCATTGGTGTCTGTTCAAAAAGATAATTGTGTGTTGATGTTTCAATGAAGCCAGTTCGACTTTGTAACGAACTTGATGCTGATGCAGTAAATATCGGTTCGGAACAGGTCGTTAAGGTCTTCAAAGAAATATGCTCCTAAGGCAGCCCTACGCAAGGTGGCAAAACCTGGACAGGTGCAGAGGATGTGAATGGTGGTTTCCTCATTCAGCTCAAAGTCGTTATAGGGTACTCCCAATCTGCGGGAACTGCCTATTAGACAGGAGTGTTATAGCCCCCACCCAATAGTCCCAAATTTAGGCCAGGGGCGACATTAGGAGTCTACAACGCTTAACTACACGCAGTTACAGAAGAAGAGGAGGAGATAGCTCACTATACCGATGATTCTAAGATGGATGTCGGTACAGGCGCGGATATCTTCAGTGAAACACTTAACCTGCGAGAATCTTTCCGAATTAACGATGACTGTAGTGTGTTTCAAGCGGAAATTGCTGCTATAACCCTAGCGGCAAAGGAGCTAAAGAGACGACACATAAGCAACAAACAAATCACTATATACTCTGACAAGCAACCATAAAAGCCATGGAGTCAGTCGTGGTGAAGTCGAGGGCGGTAAGTCATTGCAAGAAATACCTGGAGGAACTATCACAAGCCAACACGGTGACCCTGGGTACCAGTGCATATAGATATTCCGGGCAACGAACAGGCGGGCAAGAAACTCGTCGAAAATGCACTCATCAATGGGCCCTCAAATCTGTGAAAATTCCGCTAAGCACGCTTGCTAGGAAGATTGACATCGAATCCTTGAGTAGAACAAATCTACGCTGGGAACAATCTCAACACCTGCAGGCACGCAAAAAAGTTATGGCCAGATTCCTGATCAGACTGTGGCGCAAGGATATACGCATACTCAGAGGGGTCATTACTGGACACTGTGCGATAGACGTACACGCGGAAAGGCTGGGCATACTCGATAACGACTTTTTAAGGAACTCCTGAGATTCAATCGGGGTGGTTCCAGTAGGTAGACAATCTCCAGACCCTTCGGTTAGATACTCTTAGACAAGCTGGCATTCTGGATACAAGTGCTTAGGAATACCTGTCATTAATACTAAATCTAGGTGGCTCAAATAAAAGCTATAAATTTTTGTCTCCAACAGGTATGCAATGGAAGGTTCCCGTGACTGGACACAATGGACCCAACTGATGGTCTATGTGAATGGTCTATGTGGCAACCGCCACAAAAGCACCAAATTACCTACCTACCTACCTATCTAACTTTGCGTCAATCTGCAAAGTCAATCGGTAAGACGGAAGGCTCTTAGGCCATCGCAGCTGAACTGCTGCAATTTGCATGCGTAAATACATCCACTTTTGATCTTTTAATGTACATATACCCTCTTGAAGCGCGTGCCACATTACTTTCTTACGCGTTCTAGGGATATGGCTGCCCCCATTCTCAATACACTTGGCGTAGTTTATGTTTGTACCTTGATTTTGAGAAGTCAATTGTATAGAACTCTGCAAGACGTTTTATTTCTGCTATTTTACAACTTTTAGTTGGGTGAGTTTTCCCTTCTAACTGAGCGCGCCGCGCCACCTTAAGTAAGATATTCCTCAGCCCCATTGGGTCATTGGAATAAGTCGGCGATTAAATTGTTTTTACTACTGTATGTATACGGGTCATCGCTGGCCACACATAGGCCGTTTGGAAGCCGTATTAGAAATTAAAATATTTCAAAAAAGGTCCAACTTCCATCACCAGAGTTGACGGTAACTTGGGTATTTACATTTTTTTCCATGCTGTGTGACACATTGTTACTTAAAAAAATTCTTAAATCCCAGTAAAAATATATGTAAATAAGTAACAGTACAAAAATAACTACCATTTAAGCAAATACAGGAATGAAGACCCTAATTCACATCATAGCCACAGGCTACGACGCGACATACCTAACGAAAGCATCTCATTTAACGTACCATATGTTAACCAATCTTCAGCTTCACCCTTCACAAGTAAGAGACCATCAGCTATCTCGCACACAGCCCAACATTCTTTTTTTTTTTCGGCTGCCATAAACATAACACAGGCAAATAAACGAAAACTTCACCCCCATGCCACGGCACGGCCATTATGAGCAGGAAAGGGGCCGGGGAACCAAAACCCAAACCGTCATCACCATTTCCCAGCTAAGCAAGCTCCCATTCTTTTCCAACCTACCGCACCGGCATTATGATGAGCTACATGTTTTGATAACATTGAGATCAAGAGCACGTTTTTATGTTGGCCTAGGTTCGGGTCGGTCGGACTCTTGTTTACATGTTTGCTGGCCCCCTCCACTTGCCGTACCTGTTGTATCTGAAATAGGCATGGAGTGGAGATGGAATGGGTCTTGCGCACTGTCTGCTGCTCCATCTAATCAAGGCACTTCTGCTGCTCCCGCTCGTTGTATGTTGCGATACATTTCATTCAACAAGCAAACGTAGCAACATGTTGCCGAGGTAAGGGGCAACGGCAAATTCGAGATATCAACCTGCTTCGTGGCCATGTTGAGTGAGGTGCTGTAAAGGCATTCGCTTGCTTAGTGTTTGCTTGACTTCCACGTCGAACGGTGGCAGTGGATTCAAAGCACATGGCGCGTTGGGAAAGTTCCCTTCATCAACGTTGACGTAGTTCTAGATTCTAGATACTTTTGTTTTCATTTTATAAATGATCGGCAATTCTCAGTCGACAGTCAGTCAACGTCGGACCGCAGTTGCAATCGCAAAGAATCGAGCTCGAGCCTTAACCAAGTGAATGCAGAATCACTGCACACTGCAACTACTTGTCGTATCTCGCTGTATCGTACAGTAGTTCTTCGTCTTGTGTGCGTTCGCTGGCAGTGGTGCATTGCATTCAATTAAATTCAATTTACGGTGCGTTAAATTTTGTGAGGAGCGCGTTCTTGAGTCGAGAACCCACTTGAATTAAAATGTAAAATAACAAAAATAAATAAAAAAAAAAACTATCCACAGATCGAAAGATACACGAAAATAACAACAAAATAAAAATACAGATAAAAGACGCGTGTTGCTTTCGTTTTGTGAATTTATTTATACTTCTTGTGCATGCCGTGTAAAAATAAATGTGCAGCATAGTTTTAGTTTGAGTGCGGCTCTTTGTAAATTAATATAGAATTCAAATGAGAAACCGTCCGACAAATCGAGCCCCCGCCCGTCCACATCAAAATGGGCCGCTACCTACTAGATACTACTTACTATAGCCTTCATTCATATTTCAGACGCGTAGAAGTTCCCGTCAACTAAAATGTTTACCCAATAAAAATAATATCGAATAGTAAACAAATCTATTGAAACAAATACCGCGCCTCGCCCCTCTCTCTCACACGTCAAGTCTGAAATTCAGACGGTCGGTGGTGGTAGACAAACCGGTCTTGTGTCTTGTGTCTTGTGTTGGTATCGGATTTTTGATGTTATTCCAATTAAATTGCACAATTATAAGTGTGGACTAGTTTTGTGTGTGTATACTGTGTACTTGCTGAAACCAGAATTTTTTTTTCTCTCTCTTCTTTGACAAGACTCGATATCGATAGTGAAGCTGGTAGAAGGCATTCAAATTCAATCCAACACGAACAGAACAAGTTTAAGTCGTATACAGATGCTAGTACATGACTGGGCCGTTCTGGTGTTACATGCGGTTATAGATTGGCTATCTGGCGCCCTTAAGGAGGAGTGATCGGAGCTGTCAAACTAACATTTGATATAGTTTACAAAGTTACATATTGACAGAATGACAGGTTCGAATTGTGGAATTCAGTTAAGTACTTTCCATACCTACCTATATGTATTGAAGTAGGTTCGAGACCTATTAAGTAGATATTTCTTACTTAAGAGCCTACCTAAGAGCTTAAATAGGTCACGATATACATATATGTAGTTAAACCCGTCCTCCAGTCAGTCTGTTCGAAAACTTAGCTTTAACATTGGGATTACTGGAAAGATTTCACAAGTTCATCGGCGACGTTTAAGAAAGAGTATAGTCAGGCACGTAGCCAGGGGGGAAGGGGAGTCTTGAGGGGCTGAAGCCCCCCCTCGATAATCTAAACAAAAAACTAAAACTTTCTAATATAAATTCAAATCTATAAAAATTAGGAGACTATCCAGGTACGTATACAGTATCCAAGCTAGCTAGGTATGTAGACTGTGCAAGCCATCGCTTGAACCTGGCTCTGTCTAATGCCATGTCAAGCCTTGGTGTAGTTAGTGAAATAGCTAATTTCTTCCGCAACCGCAACCATTCAAATGCAAATATAACTTTCAAAAATATCATCAAAAAAACACGCGCCAAAGAGCCGAAAAACTCGACTTCTATGCCTTTGTGAAACAAGCTTCTTTGAAAAGCATGACGGTATTATATCCTTTGTAGAGCTCTACAAATGCATCTCAATAAGTCTTGAAGAAATAATGAGCAGAACGTGGACGAGGTCTTCGAAAGCATCTGCACTTATGGCAGGGTTCCAAAAAAGTGATTTCCTAGGAAGCCTCATTGTATGCGAAAAACTGTTCAGTTTAACGCTGCCCTTATCAGATTTCCTACAAAACAAATCTTTAGATTTCGTTTCTGCAATCGACCGCACAAATGAAGTTCTGAATTCTCCTAAGAACATCAGAGAAAATGCCGAAGAATTTTTTCAGAGAGGCTTTTCAATCCGCATCACAACTTGCCGAAGACTTATTTGAACAGAAGTTGAATTAAGATCTCCAAGATCTCCAATCCAGAAACCTCTTCTACTGAAGCCTATTTTAGAGTGTCTAGTCCACAAACCACAGAGAACTAGACCGTCGACTTCCGTGCACCTACCCGATTCTCCCCGGAGGAATTAATTTCCTTGTTTGTGAATACGTGTGAAATGTCAAAATCAATGGCGGGAATGATTTTCCATGCTATTCCATGGGACTAGGATTTTTCAAGTATGCGTGCGTTAATGGCGCTCCTTTGATGTTGTACAGCACCAATATATGAAAAATCCTAGGCCCGCATCAGGCAGCTTATAGGCAAAGTCCGTTATGTGGGAGGAGTCGACGGTCTATTCTATGTGGTTTGTGGTGTAGTCTATTCTGATTCCTTGCATAGATTCGTTAATACAAAATCTTACGGAAAGATTCATGGTCAACGAAGAAGTTCTAACATCGTTTCAAGCTCTTCTCACAGGTTTTGCTGCAGTTGAAGGTTGTCCGAGTGAACGAAATGGAAAAGCTAACATGTTACTTTAATAATGCAATTTCGTTGTCAGCTTCAGCTGTGACAACTGAGTACCTACATTCTTTGATGTGAAAAAATATCGTCGAGTGATCATTCTACCGAAGTTTTGAAATTGCTTGATATATGTGACAAAACTTACCTTAGAAAGTCTTACTTTAAACGTTTGGAAAATCTTGATCGTGGTTCTATATTGGAATGTTGGGCGCACATCGGAAAGGCATTTTCTTGTCTCTGAATAAACGAAACGAAAGAGAAGTATGCGATGTGAGTGCCCACAAAAAATATAATGCAACCGAAATGTTTCAAATTTTTGTTTTCAAAACTAAAAACCATATCACCAAGTCGCTGGCCGCTTATAGTAGCTTACAAACTTATGCAAAATGACAACTATGCTGACCAATAGATTGATGGAAAAACACGGCTATAACGGGACGTTTATAATTTAAGCCAAGCATTGTGAAAAAAATATTTTGCACTTGAACTTAAGCATCAGGATAATTTGTTTATTTAATTATTTTGAGCACTAAATCCGATTTTAACGTTTTTCAAGCGGAATATTTTTCTGAAAACAATCTAAAAACAATTTGGTCACACTAGTCTTTAGCTGATGATTGTCCCAAGTGAATCTTGAGATGAAAACTGTCGCGTTAAATTAGGAATATTTCAATGGACGTAAGGCCAAACATTGATACTTTTGACGTTAAAATAATTCAGTAAATTTGATCTTGTACTAGAAACACAACCAAAAATTCGATGACAACGAAATCTGGGGATGGGGATAGAGTTTCGTGATGCAACTCAAACACTATAGGTAGGTATGTCGAAAATCATAATATGCTGCATGAAAATGATAGTAAACGTGTCAAATAATTAATGTTACCAAGTGCGAGGTTAGTGATGACGAAGTGGGAGGTAATTTCTGACACATCAGACTCAGTGTATATAAAACACGATTTTTGAGTTGTTTTGATGAACTTATAAAAGTATTCCTTTGACTCAGCTTGACACTGATGCTTCATATTTTCTCAATTGATTGTTCTGGTTGTGTACCTACGGTAGGTTTAAAAACTATTCGTTGGCGAGCACTGTCCATTTTCACATCACAGCCATTAAACGACAAAATTATGTGCCAGCACACTACTCGCAAATAGATAGGCATTTTATTTGCCATTGTGCTGTGCGATAAGGTAAAATATGTGTGATCATGTTTGCTGTTCCCTTATAGTTAAAATGTTTTTAAAAAAATCCCACATCCCAAATCATCAATTCTCAAAAAGTCGCATACCCAAATATCGTTCAACAGAAATCAGTAGCAGGAAGCAAACAATTTTTTTTCTTAGATAAGAAACGCTGCGACTCTATAAAACCCACTGACAAATCAAAGCACCCTTAGTCGTGTGTATTTTCATTCAATTAAAAGTTTGTCGATACGATCTGTGATATGAAAACTATACATATTGTGATATTGACAACTATAGCTAAGCACACTTTGGCTACTTGTAGTCACTTTACAAGTAAATGGATAGATGTCTAAAACGCAGGGTTTTGTTTCAAAGAAAAGCAGATAGTTTGTTAAATATCTAAAGTCACGTTCGTTACATTTAGACCCAATGCACACGGAGCAACTAGAAAAAAACTGATGCGACGCGAATTGGCAACTAGTTGGCTTTGAGTCATACCCTGTGTAATCAGTTTCTAGTTTATCGAAGACGAGCGTCTAACAGACCAACATGTTGTTGGTGGCGGAGCGGAGGTTGAAAAATATGACGACACTGAATGAACTAGAGATTTTGATAGGTAATGAATGAGTTTCCTCGTGTGTGGAGTCAAATCACCGTTGAGTCCGTAACTAGTTCTTAACCCGAGTTACCAACCGGTTTAGTTTTTTTTCAGTTGCTCTGTGTGCATTGGGCCTTAGAGAAAAAATGTCACATCATTGTAATGTACATCACTGAATCGCTTGCAGTCTGTAAGGTCAAGATCCAATTTTGTAGGCATGATGTTTTTGCATCATAATAGGGCTTTCGTTACAACTTGACGAATTTTATTCTTAAGAGTTTTTTAAAGGTTGGCATAGGCATCTTTCTTGACGTAAACAAATGACTCAATTAAATTGGTCTTACATGGGATTTTGTCTTTTGAATTTTGCTTTTTTGATTCTTTCATTGGCGTTCAATTTTCAGTTTAGTTTTTTGTCTAGTGTAAGTCCGAGGTACTTTGCGCTATCAGAGATTCTGAGGGGTGTTCCTCCAACAAACGGTTTAGCAAATTCTGGTATTTTCATTTTATTTGTGAAAAGTATCAGTTTAACTGTCACAAAGTTTCATTTTTCCTTCTCTGAATGTGGCACTAAATGTGCCTCATCTTGTTCATCAGGCCTTTCAGTCAATTTATTCTGAGCTTATATAAGTGTCCTCTGAATTGAAACACAGACGAACAGCTCTGATTTGTCTGAGCTTAAAAATAAACTCGAACTTTCGACAGATTGGGCTCCGCTTTCAACGGAAAATGTGCCTCAGATGGTTTTCATTTATTTATTTATTTATACTTATACTTTTGGGGCGTTTATAGTCCGGGGTGGACCTAGGGTGGAGCTAGCTACCTCCAGTTACGCACACAAGTTGGTTGAGGTCGCCCTTCAATTGTGCGCGCCACCTAAGATTGGGTTTTCCTCTGATACGTTGTTCCTCAGGGGTGGACTCAAAAACACGTCGGGTTGGTGCATTGATGTCCATACGGTCCACGTGCCCCTTTGTTTGATCTTTGCGCTGATTTCATTTTGAGAGATGATTAAAGACAAAGTCTTTAACTACTTCAAAGTTGTATCAGTCCATCGTGACGTTTTGTCCGAGTCGTCGACACTGATACTCCTTTCTCTTTGACAGCATATACTTCGTTTTGTCCTCATTTACAGTGGTTAAACAGCTGCTGAAATATAATTATTACAACATTTTAATGCACCGACAAACGAAGTACTTGACGTTCTGTCGACAAAAAGGCGGAAAAACCTTGTCCAACAATTCTAGTTTTCTACACAGCATCTATGTGCGTCCAACCTAATTACAAAGGGTGATCCATTAAGAAGTTTTTTTTTTTAATTACAAATAAAGCACAAAAAATGGAATTGGATGGTGGAATCTTTATTATAGGCTGAAATAACTATCTCTGACATTTAATTTTAAAAGATAATTTCATTCAAATGTTGACCGTGACTACGCCGCAAATGGTCCATTCGGATGGTCCAATTTTGGATCACTCTTTCCAGCATTGCTACGGATATCACGCGAAATACGCGAGTATCTAATATTGGCTTCCAAGTCAAACTCATCGACGAAGACTTTTGACTTCACGTAACCCCACAAGAAAAAGTCCAGTGGTGTGATATCATATGATCTAGGCGGCCAGTTGACAGAGCTGCTCACCGAAATGATTTCCGGAGCCACCGTCTTGCTGAAACCAAATGTCGCCGACATCAAAGGCTTCAATTTCAGGTAACAAAAAGTCATTTATCATGGTGCGGTAGCGCTCGCCAGTCACGGTTATGTTCTGTCCGGCCTCGTTTTTAAGGAAATACGGACCAATGATTCCAGCAGCCCATAATCCACACCAAACACTGCATTTTTGTGGATGTAACGGTAGTTCGAGAGTCTCTTCGGGTTGCTCATCAGCCCAAGTGTGACAATTTTGTTTGTTGTAGTGTTGGGTAGGACACGTATTTATTATGAGTTTGTATGAGGTGCTCATTTTAAAGTTTGAGGTGGTACAATGTCCCACCTCAAATGAGGTATTTACCTCACATGAGGTTTTTACCTCACATGAGATTTTTACCTCACATGAGGTTTGTGGATTGTTGCTCATTTCTGAGGTATGGTATGACGTATGAGGCCATGAGCTTATGAGGGAGAGAGACACGAATGAGGTATGTATACATACATATGAGGGTAGGGAAAGAGATATGAAGTGTTTCAATACACACTGCCTATATAAAAGACCTTCATCGCTGTTGGTATCTACCATTTTGAATGTATTCTTTAAATAAAAACAAAATAATAATAACTACATTATTTGTTGTTATTTCACTATAATGTACGTACATCCTCACCTACGATCGCTACAAAAGTACTACAAATGAGGTAATGAGGTATTTATTTTGCTTTCACAACACCAGGACAATACTCCTCAAATCCTCAATGTGTCCTCACCTCATTCCTCAATGAAGTGTTGATGTTCACTTACTCTTTACTGGAAAGACAAAGAGAAGAGACGTCAGATCTGTATGCTCTTTCTGTTGAATTGATACGGGTGAGGGTGGTGGTTTATGGAATATCATTGTTCCATGTATGTGTTTACATTTTATTGTCTCCCTGTTCTCTTAAACACAAGCTACAGAAAGAAGTAACGCAAATCTAAATTGAAGGAAGGCACTGAATAATGTGAATGTGTGAAGTTGAGCTTGTATTAATTGTATTATTGACATGACATTTGCTCTTGTCTTCATCGACGTGATACATTTGGGAGGTGGTACAAATATTATTTTTGAGGTGTTGGGACATTTTGAGCTGTTGTATGGGACATTTGTACCACCTCATGTATGAGTTACCCAACACTAGTTTGTTGACGTATCTATTTAGTCAAAAATGTGCCTCAGCACTGAACAAAATTTTACTCGAAAACAGCGGATCTTCATTTTTCACAGAACGCAGATTTTCGTAATACAGCTGAATAATTTGGAGACGTTGTTGCGGTGTGAGTCTTTCCATGATGATTTGTCAAACAAAAAAGAGATGACAGAATTACTCCAGTCACGCGTGATATCTGAAAAAAGAATATTAAAAAAAAAACCTCTTAATGAATCACCCTTTATTTGACATTCACTTATCACCCACGAATTTTTTCCAATTTCCCAGCGTAATTGTGGCGCCCTTTAAAACATTGCAGAGCCTTATTTAAGCTTACGCTCAATACGCTTCTGACTGCATTGATTGGCTATATTCACCATCACCAGTCAAGTATATACGGTTCAATGTACATCCACATATTCGTGTATTAATGCAACCACTTCTCGTCACTCCTTCTCGTCGCCCCCCCCCCCCCCCCCCCCCCCCCGGTGAGTACCAACATTATATTGTACATTCGCCTTTAACCACAAAGTGTACCATTGCAGCCACAATAAATTTATATAGATATTTTCAAACCGGTTGACCCGCAGCAGCGCGAATTCGTTTCGGAAAAAATGTTATCACTCTTTAATAAACGAAATTTATTTATTTATAATTTTTACAGCGGTATAGTACGCATCTTCATTCAAGATTCAAGCTAAAAAGGAGGTGTGTCTCTGTATCGGTGGTGCGTGCTGCGTACTGGGCTGCCATCGGCAACGAAAGACCTTGCAAAAGAAGTCAATGATCCCCAATCAGTTTTTTATGTGTGTGTGCGAGAGTTGAGAGTTGAATTCCCTTTGAGCAACGGAGTAATCCATAAAGTTTACCTTCCCCCAGGAGCGAACAGCAGTAAATATCCCTAAATATCCTTGGGGTGCTTGGTCGCGATTTATCTTGATTATCAACACGAAATACATGGATTACTTTTGTGAGGGAGATTAAGCTGCGAGAGTAAAAATGTGAGACAATGCTTTACAGGTGCGGAAGTGCTTATTACGGATCCATCTGACTGGTCCTATACTTAAAAGAGACAAATTCCTTGGGGATTTCACTTGCGAGACATGAAGAAACATCAGCAGCTCGGTTGTTGTTTGTGCTTATCTGGTGATATATGCTATACTATCAGGTGATACTGACGTAACAGATACAGATAGTGTATGGGTTGGTCGGAAGATAAGACACTAGACATCAGAGACTATCTCTCTTTTGTAATATGTTGTTCGTTACATAGGAAGCGTGTCAGATATTTGTACGTCTGTCTGTTGCATTATGCTGATAAATATTTGCCGGAATCACAAAGAGGGTTGCGAGTGGTTTCAAGTGTGTGTATGTTGTTGTTTTGAAGGTTTTTAGATTGCCGCTTCAGCTGTGTGTGCAACTAAGCCACTAATTAGACAAAACCGCTATAAAATACAAAACCTCCAATTAGGCATGCTGGCTCTAGTTTGAGCGAATTAAATGATGTAAAATGGAAACATTTATAATTAGATACAGCATACAGGTACGCTTATGATAAGGGAGGGGAGTTCGTTTATAGCTGACGCTATTCAAGATGAATGCCCCGTAAACTTTGATTAAGCAAATTATAGGTTGATAAGTTTCAAGTGTAGTTTTGAAGTTATCTTACTGCCATATGCTGTTTTGAACGTCTGTCATTGCTATCTCATAATTTCTCCTCGGATTTCTTTGACTTGCAAGTCTGTGTATAGGTACCTAATGTACACAGGTGTGATTATTTATACGAACTTTGTTAGTTCTTACAGCGAATATAGCTGTGGGTATAATGGTTTATTGTACACACTGAGACTGACACCCGTAAGGGCATTTTTAACGTGCAAATAAAAAGTCTAATATAGGTACAGGGGGGTTACCTACAATTTTGAGTTACATATATGTATGTATTGCGCAACAGAGATATGGTAGGAAATTGATTAAGGTTCTCATTAATCGACTTGAATTTTGAAATTTGTCCAGTTGTTCGAAGGCATTTTAACCAGCCTCCAATTAGTTTCTTTGACATCTACTAAAGTATATCTCTTGACTAAAATATTCACAAAGAGACTCAACCATTCCCATTCAGCTCTCTCCAGTAAGAACGTAATCGAAATTTGAAAACCTTTATTTTTCGGACACTCGCCATACGTTACAACTTCAAGCATCAGAGGGGTCGTGTACTGCTCACTGAATTTAAGAAACAAAGGCATGGCTTTCACAAGAAGGTTGTATTTGAGACTTCTTATAGCAGTCTTCTATATGCAGTCTTTAGAGATATCTCAAGACGGAGAAGTGAACGTGAGTAGGAGTTTTCGCCTACATGCGATGACTTTCACCTCCGTGTCGCATTCTTCGTATCTTTTTGAAAATTTCTCAATTTTTTTTTTGAAAAATGGGCACAATGGATCCAAATTTCTGGTCTAAGTGAGCCGTGACTATTCTGAATAGGGTATAGGTACCCAAAAAAGGAAAATTACTTCAGTGGCTATTAGATTAAGAGAACCTTCCAGTTTTACAAGACCAATCAATCTGTTGGACCTGTCTTATTGTTGGTGTCTCCCCCATACTTTTGCTATGAAATTCTTTATTTCTAACAGGATTAATAGGTATCAAATCAAAAGTATTTAAGTGAAATGGCTATTGCTACAACTGCAACAGCTTCTAGATTAAGAGAGTTAAGTTTTGGGGTTTAAAAGTCCATAGTCTCAGACCCACAGACTGAGAAGAGGCAACAACAATTTTTAGTTAGCCAGAAACGAATGTTTTTTAATGTTTTCACTAAGCGCGTCAAATTGTCATTTGACTTAAAAATGAGGTAAAAAATACATCCAATAGGTAGGAGTCGCGGTTGAGATAAACCCAAGTACATAGCACTATGTGCCGTTTTGTCACCACATACTCATTTGATGTCGAAGGTTGGTTTAGATCCAGCCTGTGGAATTGAAAAAGGTTATAAGTTCTTTGATGCTATACTTCGAGACTTCCTCGAGGGATGCGAAGAAGGGTTTAACCAGAGCTCGCTGTCTAGTCCTGGTTGGCGCCAGACAAGCGTATAGTTATTTGAGGGTTTCTTTTTCGGTTGCGTCCTTACAACTGCGACAGTGTGTATTGTGTGGGATGCCTAATCCGACTGCATGGTCCCCTATAGGCCAGTGGTCTGTGGTAATCGCTGTTATTTTGGTTATATCTTTTTTTTCAGGAAGGAGGTGGGTTGTTTTTTCCCTGCTATAATCCTTCTGGATATCATGCGATTCTCCTCCATCTGAGATTGACTTTCGATACGGATTCTGAGGAAATTTTAGCTTTGATTGCTCCTATTGGAATGTGGACCGATTCCGCAAGTGAGCAGTGGATTGAACCTTACCAGGCCAGCTCGTCAGCCTGTTCGTTTTCATAAATGTTGCTATGGCCTGGAACCCAGATAAAGGCAGTCCCGAACTGATCAAACGAGGCCAGCTCCTCTCGACATTCAAATCGTAATTTTCAGGTTATATTGACTGAGGCGATAGCCTTGATAGCAGCTTGACTGTCAATGAATATGTCTATATTTTGCCTTGGAACTACATATGTTCGTGTGTAGTTTGATTAGGTGGCAGGCTTCACGGACAGCAAGCATTTCCGTCTGAAATACTGGTTGTGTCCGGGAGCCTGAAGGATTTTGAGATGCTCAGAGACGCCGTAAATACACCCGCATTCTACTCCACAGTTCATTTTTGAACCGTTCGTATAGATTGTTAAGTTCGAGTCCCTGTTCACCCGTCCGTCCTGCCAGTCTAATCATGAAGGGAATTCTACTTCAAAGTGTTTTTTAAAAAGTATTCTGGGTGGGCGCAGTAGCGCAGTGGTTAGTGTGCTGGACTACTGTGCGAGGGATCCCAGGTTCGATCCCCGGTAAAACACAAATTACATCTTAAGGTTTTTTCTACTGCGCCACCTCTCGCGAACGTCTGACAAACATCCGAGAGTATGACTGTCCTGAAAAAGCTTCTCAATTCAGCCGTTCGGACTCGGCATAAAACTGTAGGTCCCTTCCATTTGTTCCAAAAATAGAAACTCGAATGGTTGCGAGAAGCTAGGCCTTGGGTGTCTACCGCCTGTTGCGCCGCCTATTTATTTATTTTTTTTTTTTTTATTCTGGGGGTAATGTAAGCAGTTGAGGGTGGTACTAGCTCTCTTGATAAACTAAGCTGCTATGTCCGTAGTGTCTCGCATACCAGCACCCCGACTCTCTGAGTCTGATAGCGCTATGTGTTGTGGTGTTTGTGATACGAAGGTCTAAGGGTAAAAGATTTGGGATGAAGATACCTTCCCGGAAGATGATTCAGTTCACTTCTATACTGACGGCTCAAGAACCAATGATGGAGTTGGTGGGGGTGTCATATCTGTTAAGAATATCTACATATTTTCGGAAAGCCAAGCAGCCATCAAATCCTTGGATTCGATCTCTATAAATTCTCTAGTAGCCCTCGACTGCCGATCGTCTCTTACAGAGATGGACGAACAGTTCAACATTCACCTAATTTGGGTGCCGGGGCATAGAGACATTCCAGGGAATTGTAAGGCCGATGAACTCCCTAGAATTGAAACAACTCAACCCATTCTGCCCGATAAAGGCACCCTAGGGATACCAATCGCTACTCGCAAACAAAAATTGGAGCTGAATGCTATCGAGAGTACAAATCTTAGGTGGACAAGTTTAACCACTTGTCTAGCGACAAAACAAATTTGGCCTAAGCTGGATTTGAAACGCTCTAAGAAATTGATCTCTCTCAACAGATTGCATATCGGCACTATAATCAGTTTTGCCACTAAAAAAAAGTGAATCCGGTCAAATTTGACCGAATGACCTGATTTTTATTTTTTAAATCCGGTCAAAAAATCCGGTGAATAGTTAAAATGAGAATTTTTGACCTGAAACCTGGTCAAAAATAGAAAATACCTATACCTACCTATAAAATTAATAAATTTGTATGTTCACTTGCATTATCGATGTTTAGAAAACGAATCTTGAGTTTGTCAACTTGTTTTTTGTTTGTTTAAAATTTACTGAAACTAATTTTTCATTTTATATCACAAGTTCTGAAATACACTTTTAGTGCATGGCCATACACACCTTCCAATGAACGTCGTGTCCAGCAACAAAGGTGGATTTTGAGTGAGTAAAGGCGAAAGGTAGATAGCATAAAAAATGCACAGAAAATCCACTTTCAGAAATAATTCTGGCACGTTCTTTTTCGCACCATTGTGCTTTCGATACAAATCTTTATTTGATATTTGTCCGCTTCGGCTTAACTATAGAATTTGTTTGTGTTTTCAATTTCACTATTCTTTTACCTGCCAAATTTTATTTCATTGCAATAACGCCTGGTTTTTGTGTGTAGCCAAATCGTTAATGGAAGAAGAAGTGTATGGCCAGCAGTGGCGTGGCGTCCATATAACCCGATTCCTACCGGGTTACCTTTTAAAAGTTTCAGTTTCAGCTACACAACAATGTTTACTTAAAAACGAGCAACATAAAACCCACGGGATAAACTTAATAATATGTATCTATTCATCTGCGCAAGCTACATACCCCGACCCCACCAACTCAATTGAACTTTATACACACGGAAACACACACCCTTCGGGCCTTCTTTGCCTTCATTATTATTAGTATTATAACTGCCCACACTCTCTGAGCATAACCCAAATCTAAAATAACCCGAAATATGACGGGTTATAAAATCTCTCACTGGATAGAACAAATTTGTCTCCTTTCTCTTTTGTACACTTGCGTTTATCTGAGTTTAGTCCTCTCTGTTCAACGCCCGCTTTCTTATGCAAAAAAATAACCCGCTTTTCTTCGGGTTATTTGGTGGGTTTTGTGTGTATCTTTTACCGCTGCGCTGTGGTGTAATTGAGTATAAATGTATCTGGAAAATAACACGCTTTTCTCCGACATATTTGGTGAATTTGAATTGTGTGTGTATCTCCTATCGCTGCGCTGTGATGAAGTCATAGTAATAGTCAGTTCCCTTTTTTACCTAATCATTTTCTGAGTTTTTCTGAGGGGAGTATCCTCTGTTCAAAGGCCGCTTTCTTATGCAACAAAATAACACGCTTTTCTCCGAGTTATTTGGTGAATTTTGTAGATATCTTTTAAAAAATAAACATACTGAACTGATGTGTTTATAAAGTTTATAAACAAGTCGCTAAGTGAGAAATCAAGTGTTTTGAGTCTTTGGTATGATCTTCGTACGATGTAAATACGTTTGAAGAAATGTTTCAAAGAGTAAGTACATAGACGATTTTGCTGAAGCTCCACAAAAACCCCAAATGCTCGATTTAAACACTCATTTAAAGAACCTTTATGTAGAAATAAAGGACAATATTATAAGAGATGATATAAATCATGTTTACACGAAATACATATGAAAGTTTTGCACTCAAGATGGAAAAATATCTTCATTAATTTAATTTCTTCCTGGAGTTTTCGATTGTATGGCTTTAAAAAATAACTGAAGGTTTTGTATACATAGATAGGTACTACCTACATCTTCCCTTCGACATTTTGATATTTTTCGACTTCGACTTACCATTTAAAATTATTCACGCCACGCCACTGATGGCCAGGCCATGTACTATACTAAGGCCGTGTGTCAATTGGGATAAATAATATTATTCTTGGATAATTTTCTGACACTTGAAAAGAGTAGTTCAACAAACTCCAATCTGAGATTTATCGAATTTCACACTTTAATTAATTGAAATTCATTATTTAATTTCCTCTTCAACATTCTAGCAAAAGAAAACGTCAAAATATTAGCCTATAAGATAATTTATTATCCTGCTCCCGGAGCAGAATTCCATGAGTGATGTTGTAGTTCCATTAATCGCATTACATTGGTTTCTGTTTGAACTTGGGAGCATGTTCGTAATGGCAAAGTTTTATTCAAATTATAGAAATCTATTTACATTTATAGTCAGTAGGGCAATTTTATTTTTCGAGTCAAAAAAGAGTTTTCCGGTTAAAAATATTTTTCGTTCCGGTCAAGAAACGGTTAAGGACCATTCACATGGGAGCGAACAAACGAATTGATGAAATGCGAACAAACCACTTTTTATGCATTTATAAACAGAAAATTGTACATTTTATTATTCCAAGAGGAGGATAATTAATTATTCCATCAAAATGTATTAAGAAAACAAGTTTAAAAATCGTTTAAATAACGAAATTTCGATTTCCAAACTTTTTGCCGCGAACGAAAACGCCCTGGAGCGAATTGTCAATCTATTCGCAATCCACATCATTTAATTCGCGTTCCACAAAGTAGCGAATAAAAAATTCGTTCGAACTTAACCTTATTCCAAGAGTAGAATATCTTGAAATAATAAAATGTGCAATTTTCTGTTTATAAATGCATAAAAAGTTGTTTGTTCGCATTTCATCAATTCGTTCGTTCGCTTCCATGTGAATGGTCCTTAAGGCCGGATTTCAAAATTTTCTCCGGTCAGAGTAAAGAGATTTCGGTCAGATATGACCGGAATCCGGTCAGAATGGCATCACTGACTATAATAGGTGTCATTACTGGACACTGCCTGATAGGCAAACATACCGCAAGGCTGGGCCTTTTCGCAAACGACTTTTGTAGAAGCTGCATGGACGAGGAAGAGGAGGAAACTATCCCTCACCTTCTTTGTTCCTGCCCAGCTCTCTCCCGCAGAAGGAAGCTTCACTTAGGAGCCTTCCATTACAACGACTTGGGCGATCTGACAAGCATAGACATCAGAAGCCTCTTACGCTTTATAAAGGACTCAAAATGGTTCAACTAGTAGAGAGATCTCAGATCCTTCTTCGTGGCATCACAATGGACCTATACTGGTCTAAGTGTGTTGGCGTTTTTAGCTGACAGCCACTTTCAACCAACCAAGGGAAAAAGATGCAGAAGGACTGTGAGGGCGTCTGACGTCGTTGACCAAAGCGCGCTTGTAGTGCCTATGCATGCCGTTGTTTGGACTTTGTTGAGTTTGATTATGTAGGCTTTTGCGAGAACGTTCTGCTGCAGGCATATAAAGCTATGCACGCTTTCTTTACATTATGTTCGATGTTCAGTTTCCGCAGTTGAGCTTGGGATCCGGGATCACTCCCAGATATCTAGCACTGGAGGATAATGAGAGCGGTTGGCCGTTTAGGTGAGGAAGTGTAAAGTCGGGTAATTTGGTCTTAGTGGTGAAAGGCATCATTTCGGTTTTGCTCGGGTTTACACCGAATGTTACTCCCTCTGCTTATGTTACTATTTCATATTCCTAGAATACCGAAATATCACTTTTCCAATCGTTTTTGAACGACGAGCGTTATATATTATATTATTATAAATTGTTGTGAATTCATTCAGTATTACCAAAAATCATTTTTAACCTTCTTCTTCGCTTAAGTTTGTTCTAGGCCACATTAGAGCAATAGATGGAAAAATTCGCTACTGTGAGATCGTAAAATTAAAAATGATTATTATTACCGCACCTTAAATTTAAAGCCGAAATTAAAATTATTATTTAAGAGGCCTAAATAATAGAGCTTACACAGCACTAGCAATCATGAGGCGTTCAATGAATGCTACGAAAAGCGCATGTGCGCTACTGGCCTTAACGATTTCTTTCAAATTCGATAGTGACTTCTGGAGCACTGGCTTCAATGGGCCTTACTACAGTGGCCGGCACAAGTATTTTGAAAACACTAAAGTTAATTCTGCTCATAATTTGAAAGTTACTTCATGTAAATTTTGGCACCAATGGAAAGGTCATTTAAATTCCTTTTGACTGATACAAAACTTTCCTTAACCCATTAAGTACCTACCCATTTAAACATTTTAGAATTTAGAATTTTTGTGAATGTCTACTTTTTTGACTTTTTTCCTCGGTATCAAAAAAATGGTTTGATGCAAAAAGTTTCTCCAAACAATTCTAATAGTGACTGTAAAAAAAAATTTTTTTTTCAAAAATCTCTTCCCTAATATTTTTTATAATTTTTTGAAAATTGCTAAAAATGACGATTTTAGCCACTTTTTCCTCCTTCTCATACAAAATTTTTCTTAGATCATCCCGTTCAAAAAATCATAAAAAATATTAGCGAAGAGATTTTTGAACAGGCTTTAACAGCCCCTTGAACCGGCTGATAGGTTATCCGAGACTTTATCTGCCAGATATCACTATCCGAAACGTTTGAAATCAAAAGTTGAAGTTTATCTGACACATAAGTTCCGGATAGGCTATGTGATAGTCTTGAAACTGGCCTAAAAAGTTATTATTTCTACCGCGTATTCGATTTTAGAAAAGCATTTCGCACTCGTGTATCCACCAAAAACCCGATCACTCTAGAAATTCCTCACGTGCTCGCTTATCGATTACATATCTATTCGCATATCGCTGAGATTTAATTGGGTTGTATCTACATACTAAACACAGTGGTCTCTGATGAAATTATGACAACGATTAGTTGAAAAACTATACCCAACATTTGGACGGTTTTTAATCCGCATCGATCCCGTATTAGTATTCGCAGCATTTTTAAATTATGTAAACCGAAAGCCAACATTTACAAAATCCAATTTTCATCAATGTAAAAACAATGTTTATCCCTCCTGTCCCCTCCCCCGGGGGTTGCTGGGAAAAAAACAATTATGTAGCATTTACATTTATTGCACAATAATTACCCATTCCACATCGCACTGATTAGCGCCTTATTAAATCGATAGCATTGCCGACTGTACGGCAAATCCGTTTTCGACAACATAACAATGGCAAACAAAGGGGACCCTATGAATGGCCCAACTACCCCCCAGGAGCAAATCCCAAATGGGCTTTCAGAAACACTTCGTCTCGTGGGGATGACTATACATTTCACTCACCCACTCTGTGTGTATGTGTGTGTGTGTGCCAATACCCGAGAATATTTTATTGTGTGATAGAATGTGCTTCAAACGCAACACGTGATCAAAATTCCTTATACGAAAACTAACCAGGTCGTTCAGTGTTCTTAATTTCGAGCACAAGCACGCGGGCATACCAACCATGCCGCCACCAATCTACGGATATATAGGATAGCAGGACGACTTTTGACGTGTCGCCTATAAGCTTCGTTTGTTGTGAACACACAACAATAAGCAAAAAAAAAAGGACAAACGGTTTAAGGGTGTTAGCTTTATTGGATTGACATTAAGACATTTTAGCGCAGAATGTAGGTTGGTCCTTTTGATCGGTGGGCGATGACGAGCCGGGCGGTTTGTCGTGCGAATTCCGGCAGCAAATTTGATTGACCTCCCTTGTGTTTTTCTTTTACAATTTTGCAGATCACAAGGACACGATTCTCATTTGAAATTGAATTTATTTTATTGTCCTACGACCTACACGTATGTGCGTTACAAAAAAAAAAAAACAGTAAATAAATTTCTCATTCGAATTAAAGTTGTGCGCGCGTAAAACAATTGTCAGTGCCACTGGTCGAGGGCATTTTGATTACAACCGTTAAATAAACGTAAAAAAAAGAAGAAGAAATAAAATACAACTTTTTACAGTCGCAATAGAGGCAAGTGGCTGCTACAACACAACAATGCGAACTTCAAAGGGACTTTTATTGACTGCAGCTTGCATCATCGGTGAGTACAAGTACAAAGTTTATTTTATGTTTTCATTTCTCTTGATTTTTGTATTGGGACTTTAATTTTTGGCGTCGAATTGTGTGTGACGTTTCTACATCGAAAAATAGACAGCACGTACGAATTGCAGTTTCGTCAGCGGCACACGCTAATTGTTGCAACGCAACTGTACGAATGTGTTTTAAAATTACTTGGCTCCAATGTTCGTGTTAGTTATTAACACTTTATAGATATCTAGGATAAGAGTAGAAAACAAATTTGTATATCACGACTTTAGTACCTAATACAGCGTTAGCCAAAGGTCTGCGATCATAATCAGGGTCACTACCCCTGTATTAACTAACCGACCTAAACTCCAGGTTAAGTAGGCATCTAAGAAGTAAAGCCCTCCCTCTCAGAACCAAGGCAATATTGTATAAGACCTTAATCATCCCGGTCCTGATGTATGGTCCAGAAGCATGGACCTTATCGAAAGCTGATGAAAACCTCTTGCCACGCTTTGAGAGAAAGATTCTTCGATTGTTTTTCGGTCCAGTTTGTATCGACGTAGTGTGATTGAACGACGAACTTTACGGGCTATATAGCGAAGTTGACCTAGTCAAAAAGGTCAAAATACAGCGACTGAGATGGCTGGGTCATGTGGAGCGTATGGACAATAACGTACCAGCCCGACGAGTCTTTGAGTCCACCCCTGAGGGACAACGAAGCAGAGGAAGACTCCAACTCAGGTAGCGCGCACAATTGGAGAGCGACCTCAACTAACCTGGTGTGCGTAATTGGAGATAGCTAGCTACGGACCGAGCTGTCCCTAATATTGCCATATATTCTTGTCCTTTGTCCATCTGGGCGATGCATGTCAATTCTCCAAATTTTAAAAACTTTGGCTTCCACGACTTTTGAAGAATAGCGTTTTTCTTTTGGCTTGAGACGTCACGCCCCTTTGTCCAATATTGACCAATCTTCACCGCAACTTTCCTGCACCAACACAGAAGATTGCCTGAAAATTTGAACTCAATCCATTCGGTGGTTTTCGAGATATAAGATTTTCAATATTTTTTTTTATCGTTTGGGAGGTGCCACGCCCTTTTATACCATTAGCCGGACAACCTTTTTAAGGTCTCGCTTGATAAAACCCTTTCTTAAACTATTGCCAATATTTGACAATAGTCAAATCCGTTCAGCCATTTTCAATTGGCGTCATTAACCAAATATCCATTAATTTGTATATATCGTTCCCTTTCTGCGTTAAGCACGTATCTACAAAACATTCATTCGTCAGGAATTAAAAAAAAGAATAGCTTCCCTTAATCGAACACAATACACATGTCAAAAATCATGTCAATTTTTGACAGGCTGACATCATATTGACCTCCAGGTTAGTCAAACTGTCAAATTATAAATAATAGAAAGATTTTACTGATACATGCGTTTAATTATTCCTGAAGAAGAGATGTTTTGTAGATACGTGCTTAACGCAGAAAGGGGACGATATGAAGCTTAGGTCCAATGCACTGGAAAAAAACTGATCAGTGATGCGAATTGGCAACTAGTTTGCTTTGAGTCATACCCTGTGTAATCAAATGGGATGACGCACACGTCGCTACTGGTTGAAAACGCGTTTGTGATTCACAGAAACCAGTTTTTAACCAGTCGTCTGTTGATTTGCCTTTTGGGTTGCCTATTGATTTCAGTTTCTAGTTTGTCGAAAATGAGCGAACAACAGACCAACATGTTGCTGGGGGAGGAGGTTGAAAAACATGACGACACTGAACGAACTAGAGATTTTGATTGGTGATGAGTTTCCTCGTGTGTGGACTCAAGTCACCGCTGAGTCTGCAACTGGTCTGTAACCCGAGTTGCCAACCGGCTTAGTTTAGTTTTTTTTTTGCTCCGGGTGCATTGGGTCTTAGCTGATAAATGTTGGCATCAATCATGAGGAGGTTTCGAAATATCGTAGTGACTTTTATGACTTTCTCCTGATAAAACAATGAGAGGCACTCACCAAATAATCGCAAACTACTATAGGTTGGGGAACTACGATCCATCAGTGTTTTTAGAGTAGAAATTGTCCTCCACTCCCTAAAATTTCGAGAAAAATGATGTCTGAAACTGGGAGGGCTTCAACTTGGAATTCCTCGCTCTACCACTCTTCAACTGTCTTTGATTTAAAAACTTACCACAAAAGCAAAAGGGATCACAATGGACCAAAACGCAGACGTGTACACTGTACATGTACATCCCTCATCGCCTAACCTAACCTAATCGCTAAATAAATCGGTGTAAAATAAATAAAACAGATGGCGCTGCAGGTCCCTATAGCAACTTACGGGCGAAAGGAGTACACCACACGGTTTTGTACACCTAAAACGAAAACGACGAGGCGTAAAGAGGATAAAAAGAAACCGGGTAATGGGCACGCAGTGTCTCAGTGTTAGACTAGTGAGCAAGGGGTTTAAGGCTCAAACCTTCCACTTCTTACTTCGCTAACTTTTGATCAACATGCCGAGAAAGTTTGTCAATTCAACTGGTCGACATGAATTTCTAGATCCGTTCTATTCTTCCCAAAAATAAAAACTCACAAAAATGAATAATTCTGAAAAGCTGGGCCTAGGGTTAAACAAAGTGCCATCGATTTTACAAATGGCGTCGAGTGTCAATTCGGTTTTGACGAAAAGCAAACAGAATTAGAATTTTTGTGTATAAGAAGCAATGGAACGCTATTCATTCCTTCATTTTCAATGGTCCGCATGTCCATTAAATGAGTCACGGGTGTGGTTGCTCAAGTGGACCCTCCATATAGCTCTCGATTCTCCGCCATCCCATACGGGTAGAGGAGAAATTATAGCCTTGATCTAACCACCTCATCCTGGGTCTACCTAGAAAACGCCTGCCTGGTGGTACGGATTCCATAGCACGTCATGGAATCCTGGTCGGGGACATGCGTTTAACATTACCAAATCACCGGCGCATGGACCGCTCCGGAGAAGTAGCTGCTCGACATTGAGTTCCTCACTCAAGAGTGCATTGAACAGGCGTTCTGGAAAGCTATACTTCTGAAAAACTTGAAATAATCGTCAAAATGTTTTTGAACAATTTCCATTTCGTTTCTTTTTTCCTATCCGCCCGGCTTTCATTGGACGGGGGAACAACAGGGGACCAAGCAATCAGCGGAAGGCCTTGTATGTATACATACCTCGTACCGAGAATATCGCTGCCATGGCTGATATTCAGCCCTATCGAGGTATCCGATCGGAACGGAATTTTTTCCGCAACGAATACTCCGTCGGAGACTGAAATTACATTCGATTTATCAATACTTCACTGCAAATCGTAGTAAACAAATTCCGCAACTAATTTTTGTCGGAGCATATCGGAAAAAAATTCGCATAAAGCTGTCAAAAATATCGGTAAAAACGCACTTTATCGCACTGAAACGCCAGTGTGCGTTGCATATTTGTCGGAAAGAAGTTCCGAAAAGCTGTTCGGAAGAATACCTCGAAACAAAAATCCTCCGATTCGTATTCGTATGAAATCGGAGAATTTTCCGTTCCGACGGATACCTCGATAGGGCAGATTGTCTTTTAGTTTCCGTCAATATCGACCAGACTATGTGCCACGCAATTGGCCTTTGCGTTTGCACTCACGTCTTGGTGACAGACTTGAAGATGTTTCTTTAGGATGTCAAGAGAGTCCATCGGCTAATGGGTGTTTACGCGTGAATAGCACCTAACCTACGATCAATAACGAAGTGGACGAAAAATAATGATGAATGACGAGGCCCGTTTTCACTTATGTCGATGGAGGATACATGCAAAATTTGGGGTTCTGGGGCAGTGTGCTGAGGAAGTTCTTTTCATGGAACCGAGCGGCCTTGGCACTGTAGACAGAGCCATGATCAACGAGTTTTTCATTCCTATCCATTGAATAAATATCGCATTTTGGCAATCTGCACTGGTCCGCAAGATGAGCCGATTTGAACGCCTTCGACTTCTTCTTATGGGGTTTTTTAAAGTCACGAGTTAATGTTAACAAGCTATACAAACTCTGGTAGCCCTCAAGAAGAACATCCGTTAAGATGTCAAGAAATGATGTCAAATCATAAAAAATGTCATAAAAGAGCCCAATTCGCAATAAATAATGGCGGTGCGCGGCCACTTAAAGGATATCATTTTCAAAACATGTCCTATTACCCACCTACAATGGCAGTTCTAAAGTGACAGGTCGGATAGGGTGTCTTTCGTTTTCGGCAACTAAAAAATAAATTTTCCGCGTAATCGCCCTCTTCAATGTATCTCTCCTTTGGGTTACAGCAGCTTAAGAGGAACAAAAAGGTCGACGAGTAAGCCAGACTTGGCTGCGCACTTTGTTTATTTTGCGGAAAATGTTGACACTTCACTAGGACTCGTTAGGAGCAAAATCTTTCAGCACTTTCTCACAAAAACTAGCACTCAGTGCAAGCACTTAAAGATCTTTGTTATCTCTAGAAAAACCTGACCCCCTTATTAAACACAAATAGAACCTACGACCTAATCAGTAGCATCTGAGCACTTCAGTTGAACAATCCTATAGGCATATACATCGACATGAGTTGTGATGTGATATTAAAACGCAGCGAAAGTGATAATTAAATCTAGCATAGCCTTCCAACCTACCCCAATCTACACAAAGTTGTCGACATCTCGTGATGTTTGTCAAATATGTCATGACACAATCGGCCCATACACAGACATTTTTAGATGACATTTACTAGCTGTAAAGCTGACAGAATTTATGCTGTGTGAAGATGGCGTGTGGAGATGGCGTGTTAGCATAACGTTGGAAATCAGGAAGACTTGTAGACTAGAATAATGGATAAGAGCAGAGTGTTGACTATTACGGGCATATACATTCTACGAACGTTGCTATTTAGCCCCAGCAGTATTTCTTGACAAAGAAGACTCTACGGCCATTCGATGAGTGGTTCTCGAGTTATAAGCCGTCTAACAAACAGATAGAGACGTTTAATTTTATGGTATGTTTATGGATTAATTTGTTTGATCGCTGTAAGTGCGGCCATGTTTACTGAAACCGTCGAATTTAAAAGATTGCGATAAAATGTGTGCTTCCTGGCAGCCTCTAGAGGCTCAACGTCCACAATCAGATTGTAAGACCATATCTTGAAATAATTGGGAGCAGAAGGGAGAAGGGATTGTGGGCACAAAAAAAATATCGACTACCAATAGTCATTTGCTAAAATTTCGACAACTTTTTTATCGACACACAAATATTTTCAAACTTGAAAATCTCGACATCCAAAGTGTCAACGTCCATTTCGTTTCTGTTTTCCTGGCCGCCCGGCTTCCACTGGACGGCCGGCGGAACAAGAGGGTAAGCAAGCCCCGGAAGGCCTCGTATAGTCGTATACCTCGTTCCGAGAATATCGCTTCCGTGGCTGATGTTGTAGTACAGTTTCCATCAATATCCACCAGACTATGTGCAACGCAATCGACCACCATTCCTCGCACGTCTCGGTGAAAGACTTGAAGATGTTTCCTTACGAAGTCAAGGCAGTCCATAGGCTAATATGTATTATAGCGTAAGCTACGATCAATAACGAAGTGGACGATTTTCCGTCAAAAATAATCATGAGTGACGACTGACGAGGCCCGTTCTCACTTATGTGAATTATAGATACATACAAAATTTGCGGTTCTGAGCAGTGTGCTTTTTAAGGTTCCGTTTCCATATGGAGGATCCTTATTGCTTTCGCTACGATGTCTGTCCGAATCAACTAAGCCAATTTTGTACCTAGGTCTATCTCAAGAACTAATTGACGTAGAAGGCTGAAATTTGCACACAGCATCAGGCATATCCTCTAGTTAAACGACAAATACCAATATTAACCATACATCGGCTAGTTTTGGAGTTATTCTTAATTTCGTGGAAAAAATATTTTCATTCGCTCAAAAAACTGTTTATTTTTAGATTTACAAAAAATACATATAATCCTTTTTTGTAGATCATCTTCGTAGCTATATATGTGCTGAAGACTGTTATGTCCAAAAGTTAATATTTTAGAAGATATTTATAAAAAAAAACTCAATCACCACATAAAATACGCCACAATTAGAACTTACAATTGTATACCATATTGGTGATTGGTTGTGCTCTGGCTTCTCTCCCCACGATCATCTCATTCTTTCATATTCGTTTTATCGTGTTCGTGTATGCATTTTTGTTGCACGTGTGCTCTCTCTGTTCATTTGTATTATTACGAGTTGGGTGGGAATTTTGCAATGAAATATTTTGCTCGCAATTTTAGGGGGTAAGTCAGTAAATGTACGCATATAATAAATAGTTATTTATCGAAGATCCAAGTAGGCATACCTAGGTCGAAACTGACGAGCGACGACGACCGACGTTAGGGCACAATACCTTAACTATGCAGGCATATTATTATGAACTAACCAAGAGGTGTCGATTTGATTTAGAAAAATGTCAGTAAAATGTTCATTTTTCTGTGTATACTGGTGACGTGAAACAATCCCCTATGAAATATTTTGCATGGATTTAAAGAAACGTTGTAAATACCCAAACCTCGCCCCTAGTCCAAATCCAACAGTGACCCTAAAAAGCGGGGGCAACATTCCCTCCACACATATTTCAACTGCGTTTCAGTTACAGTATTTTCTTTTTATAATTTTACTACTTCAAAGCGTTGTACGGATATGACACTTCGACTTCATGACATGCTACCCTTTTAATGGATGACATTATTTTAGTCTGATCCTTTTTCCAACACTCAAAAAAATGTTTAATCAAAATCAATAACTGTGTTTTTTTTTCTGCCACGTCCCACAATAAGTCAGCACATAAATACAGACTATAGCTACAAAGAACTCTCATTTTACGGTCTGACAACACATTCCCAAAAAAAAAAATAAAATTAATTTCTCTTTAATCTTTATGAACAGGTGGATGGTAGTATTACCTCCTCCACATATCCTTTTATCTGAGTTAAAAAAAAATCCCTAAAAGGCCCCGACACAGCAATAAAAAACCAAGTACCCCGGATAAGTACGGACACATTCCCCGAGTAAAATTATCTCATGGTCTGCCAGAATTCATATAAAAAAAACAGATTTATATTTAGAAAAGTATGTAATAATTACCCACGACACTGTAATGGCCATTGCCAGCCCCGGTGGTGGTCAGTGGTAATCGGTTATGGGCAATCTACGAATGCGGCCTTCATCCACCACACAATGGCTGCGATGCGAATGCGAATGCTATACGCAGCAGTATCTCCATGAATTCTGTGATGAATGCTTGTCCTGTGCTCGCATTCCACTTCCACCTCTCAAAGGCCAAACATGGTCGCCATTCTTTGGTTGCTGTTGTTGTTGTAATATTCGGTGACCAACATTTTGCCGGAGGAAAGCAATTTTAACAATTTTTTGTTTAATTTTAATTTCGTCCGAGGAGTACAATTTTTTTTGCGTTAGCTTCACCCCGTCCAAAGATTTATCCTTGCCAGCTTTTTTAATAAGCGATAAAAAATTATGCGCAAGGGAACAAGATGATGGGTTATCCTTTTTTTGTGTGTTCTACATCCCTCTGCTCTCCGCGGTAAAATTAAGTTATTTCTTTAACAATTTAAATTTAACTTTTTTTTGCCGCATGGGAGCGTCGATCTTTTAATCATTCCTATAGCCAATGCCTCAGTCTTGGCCTCGGCCCGGCCTCAGACCAGTTCATTCTTCTTTTTACTAAGAGAAGCGTTTGTGTTAATATTATGAAAATAAATCCTTTTATCATTAATACGTCTTTTTTTTGGGGGGAAATTCCTTTCTTATACACACACACACACAGACACAGCGAGAGAGGTTGGAAAAGTTTTCATGGGTCCTTCGAGCCGAAGCATGTCCCAAAATAGATGGTTGCGCTCCTTAAGACTCATGGTGAAAGGTTAATTTTAGGGGTAATCTGCCCCGTCAAAGATGAATGGTGTAGATTTGTCGATGAATTGTTTATGAAAGAAAAATTCCTAATTAGTTAATTTATATTAAAAATTATGACTTGCGTTGCCGAAGAACGTGGGGGAATAACCCTCAGTTGATTCCACAGACTCTCTATCTATACCATGAGTTGAGACATTGTTGTCATGTATCCTTGTTTTAGTGCGCGCCCCAAACACCATACACTAGAAATCTGCACCAGAAATGTGGTAATTAATGGAAAATTGCTTCATTATTTATGCAAAGATATTGTGGATATTGTGGATCCTTGCAATGAATTAATTTGCTTGAAAAGTGCCATGGCAATGCCTCTTGATGGCCAAAGTTCCATCCAACTGTGAGTCGAACACAGGTGGTATACTTAGTCATCTTTAGTCATCCAACAGCAACAGACGACGATGACGACGACTCACCCACCTAGGTGACGATAAAGGACGACAAATAACCAGGACATTCTTATAGTATTTGCAACCGATATATAGGTATGCCAAGAATGTGAGTGAGAAGACGGCAACTGTGGTTTTTCTTCGAGAACAAAGTATTCCAAGTCGAGTTGGGGTAGTGTGGCAAATTAAGGAGAGAGAGAGAGAAGAAAAAGTTCAAAACTGGGGAACTGCATGTTGCTCAAGTTTTCGTTGGGATGGTGTTTTCTTCTGTTGCGGTCTCGTCCTAGAACTGCGGAGGAAATACCTTAAAGAGCTCTCCATGAATGACTTATTTAGGGCATGGCTGAGCAGTATCAAGCTTATGAGCTGTTAATATTCAAATGTTTTTTGACTCTGTAATCGTGTTTGTGTGTCCAGTGGATTAAAGAGTTAATAAAGAGCTATGCGTCTGACTTTTCGTCTGTCAGGTTTTAAAAGATGCCAAATTGATTTACATTTTTAAGGCTTTAAATTTGGTTTGACGGAAAATGTAGTAGAAAAAAAAGTAAAAAGCGACTTACCTACTAAGCCAGATAAATAGACAACTTGGTCATTCGATGGATAGTCGGCTGCAAAAGAAAGAAAATATTTCGTCAGTACATATTGTCAACAAATGTGAAAGCTTCCTAAAATTACAATTTACAATCGAAATTATCGCAATTTACAGTCGAAAAATATCAGACATAGTACTCTAGCCAACACTAGGCGGACACTTAGCATCGTGGGCTCAAACCATTATAGCAAATTCTATGTTTTTCTCCACATCGACACTAATCCAATCCACTCTATTCTTATCCTTACTAATATTATGCGAAGGTAACTCTGTCTGTCTGTCTATCTGTCTGTATGTCTGCCTATCTGGTTCCTTAGTAAGCCCTAAAGGAAAACGAGGACATCTATCCCCTGACTCAGACCCTTGCCAGCTTCTGAAAGCAAACCTAACTACCAACAATTTAGAACACTGACCGAGGTCAACTGCTATACGGGAGCCTTATCTTATCTATCTGGTACACTTAGATTGGTACGATCAACACGTAGACAAGTCTCCCCGAATGACACTTTCACTCATATACTCATGAAATTTCGTCCACTTAATCAGTGTGACTTATAAGTGACGAATGGAAATTTCTTATATCACATAAAAGTATGACGAATGGGGACGTTTCGTTACACTTACAACCTCTGATCCAATCGTGTTAAAATTTGATTAAAGAGATAGACCGGGACCTGAAGAAGGACATAGGCAGATTTTTAAACTAAATATTTATGAGGAAAGACAGTGGAGAAAGGTTTTTGTCGAAAATACGTTGTTTCGATTTCTTGACACTTATAAGAGCTAAAGTTGTTAAATTTGGAAGATTGATTTGCATTATCCGAACAAGCACTTTCCGCAATGTGGGTGGGATTGAAAAAGGGGGTGTGGAATCTCCCATACGAAAAAAAAACTGCAAACGCTATTTACCGTCACTCATGAGAGCTAAAAAAAGTTGTAAAATCTTAAAAATTGATGATGACTAATATACAAAGTGGCGCAAAAGTCATCAGCATCACCCTATAGGGAGATGCTATAATTTTTACAAATGGCGGCAAATGTCAATTCTACTTTGACATTTGTGAAATAAACAGATGTAAAATACACGTCAAAAAGAAATGAATCGCTATACCTACTCCTAAAGAAAGCGGAATATTTTTTTTTCAATTTTTTACGGAATAATTCGTCGGTGGTGTTGGCGAAGCGTGACTTTCGGCGCTGACTTACCGGCCGTCCGAAACTAGTAAACACTACGACGTTTAGCCGTTCGCCTATAAGAGTATGGGAAAACACGAGATGCTGCCGTCTGGCCGTACCTGGAATCCTGTATCAGCGGTTCTGCTGAGAATATCGCATCAGCTATGCGGCTATGCCCGAAAAATGACGTAAATGACCTCGGAGTACCTACACGCAATTGGGCGTCAATTGACAGTCTTCACCGAGAATTTTGATGAAAGACATTCAGATGTTCCCTTACAAAAGTGCAGGCAGTGCATCAGCTCTTAGCATTATTTAGGTCGCCTATTCTCTCGTATTAGTGATTTACACTGGCCGCCAAGATCGTCAGATTTAACCGTTGTGAGATTTTTTAAAGTCACGACCACGAGTGATTGTCAACGAGAATATACGCCAAGAATGCGAAGACCTATCGCCGGAAGTTCTGGCAAAAGTGATAGAAAGTGTATCTGTATCTGTATCTGTGAAATTTAGCTCATCTTGTGTCATGATATAAGGCATCACAGGCGAGTGGAAATCTATTAATATCCAAAATAAATGTCAGGAATATAATAGGCATCCATCTGGAACAGTTTTTGAGTCTGAGTGCTTTTACAGATATACATAATTTCCGGCAAATAAAAAAGGCATTCAACGCATTCTTTTACTGCAGACTAAAGCTTGAAACACACATGCGATTTCAATCGCGCGACTACTTAGTCGCAAAAAATCCACGCATTTCAATGTGAATGCGCGCACATATTTTTGGATTTTATGTGCGCGCATTCATATTGAAATGTGTGTGTTTCATTTTTTGCGATTAAACAGTCGCGCGATTGAAATCGCATGTGTGTTTCGAGCCTAAGGCCATATAAATATTTGAACCACCACCTAGCGCTACCCCTAAAAAAAATAAATAACGACATCTATCCCCAGTAGAGTGGCCAATTCCTGATGTCAGATCTAACAGCAAAAAAAAATATTTTTTAGCTGAAAAAAATAAATAAATAAAAATCTGCCAGCATAATTTCTAGCATAATTTTCCGATCTGGCAGGAAATCTAGTTGAATTCTTAATATTTTTTTTTTAAATTCGCATGCAATCAATAGCACTTTCAGAGCGAACATACACAACCTAAATTAGTTTTAAAATAGAGCTGAACTTATACACTAAGCACTAAGGACTAAGCACACGAGGCTGGAGAAAACTCGCAAGGAACAATAACAGAAAAATAAACAAAATTCCTTTCCCTCGAATGTGCCAAGTATATTGGTCATTACTGCATGCTAAAGATTCTATTTGACTTTACTTTGCTGAGATAGACGTTGAATAAAACACGCCTATTGTAAGACAAGTGGGATAAGAACAGATTTATAACGACAGCAATTGTGAAAATAATCGTAAAAGTGATACCTAGTCTTGAAGAAGTTCTTAATGATCTCGAATTTAATTAAGGTGAACTGTGAACACACGTAATGTGATAAAAATTTCTGTTTTACAGAATTGATTATGAGTTTTTTGTAGTGAAGTACATAAATCTACCTACAATCCTACATGTATTTGTTTTTCTTAATTTTTTTATAAAATAAAAAAAATAAAATAAATTATTTATTTAATTTTACGTTTTTTTTTTAATTTAGCAGGCATTATAGCAGAATCCAAAAGCCAAAAAATGTTAAGCACTTTTTCTAGCAGGATTTGGTTTGAAAAAAAATCTGCTAAATGCTAGATTTTACCAGATTTAAGAAAATAATTATGGTCACTCTGATCCCCAGACTGAGTCCCTTACCGAAATCAATTCCGAACTTGAATTGAAGTTACATCTCATAGGTACCAAGTATCATCAGGTGACATCCCGATATGAGAGAGATGCCACATGAACATTTTTTAATCGACAAACAGCCTACAGAGTATATAAATTTCAAGAGGGAGACCATTTCAGACCATTTACAGCGGAAACGCCTTACTAAAGAATGTTGGTTTTTGGTTTTTCAACCAAATCATACCGCTCTTTAGAGGAGGATTGGCCGGTTGGCCTATCTGCAAACATCACATCACGTTACAGATTCGCCTTTCCGCAAATAGTGTTTACAAATCAAAAATCGTTTCAATTGAGCCCTGTTTACTCTGCCAGAAATCTGTCCTTTATGAGTCTTTGTCTCATTGCAATGTAGATAACCATAAAAGGCGTTTCTTATACAGACACTAGTCTTTGTTAAAATCCCATTTACCCTGCCAGAAAATTCAAAGCGCCTTAGTTTTCTTCTTCTCAACATGTTCGGTCCATCAAAGATGGTCCAGGATGACTCTATTGCATTTAGATTCTTTTAAAATCCGTAATGACGCACCATTTAGTAGGTATTATAGTTGAGACAGATCAGTAAGAACACTGCTTCTCATCAGTATACGACAGCGACTGCCCGTCGATATCAGAAAACGATCAAAATTCACCATAACAATGAAGACAAAACGCCGCCTTGTGGGCAACCCCTGTTTACACCTGTTACTGTCACTATGGTCATTACATCAGATTCAAATCACTATGAAGTGTGACATTCTCTCCATCCCGTGCGTCACACCCCATAGAGTTGTTGATTGTCCGATGCTTGGTTTACTGAACAAGACTCAACTCATGAATCAAATTTTTGCACCAGTTGGCGAACTTTAGGAGCAGATTTATTTGCGAAAATCACACAAGTTCATACATAATAGGTATAAAGGGTCATTTAACAATTCGATGAGTTGATCAACTAGTTGCGCAAAGTTATACAACAGTTTGATGAGTTGATCAACTATTTCCACAAAGTTTGATGAGTTGATCAACTATTTCCACAAAGTTATACAATAGTTTGATGAGTTGATCAACTATTTGCACGAGCTTATTAACAGTTGATCACCTAGAACTACACTACGATTGATTGATCAATTTGATGTACGATGCTGTTCAATAATTCAATGCGAGTTGATCAACTATGTGTACGAAGCTATTTACGAATTGAATGACTTGATCAACAACATAAATGAGTTGATCAACTAAATAAACGATTTTGTTCAATATAATTGAATGAATTGATGTTTTAGTAATTTTTCAACATTGATCAATTGATCTTTATTTAAGACTTGAACAGAAAATTAGACTCAGTTATTTAAACCAAGTGCGAGTATCACTCGCGCACCGAAGGTTCCGTACTTGGACAGAGTTGGTATCTTGAAAACGTTATGTTCCGTTTTATCCCTATGGGAACCAGCACATTGTGGAAAGTACCGAGAATCTATATGTAATAAAAAAATATCAACCATTTCCGCAGAATTTTTAAAACAATCACAGATAGATTTCAGTGAATACCCAAATATTTCAAAAATAGTTTACGCAACAAGTCCATATAGACGGAACCTAATCCCAGCTCACCACCATTTGTTGTGACATTTTATTACGTCAGATAGTTTTTGCCTACTTGCAAAACTGTTATAAAAATTACTGTAATCGAATTGAAACACTTTCCTACATCATTATACGAAACAGTGGATAATTAAATTTGTGATTAAAATTTATCCATTTAAAATCTTAAAAGCATCGCATATCAAAATCATGAAATCTCTAGCGGCCTATCTGGGAGTTTAATTTTTTTTCTAACAACTATCTCATAATCCCCAAAGTATAGTGGCGTCCCTAGAAATGAAACATTAACAAACTTTGATTTGCTTTTTCATTTAAAAAGAAATGAAACTAAATTCTCACGACACTCGTTCCACAGTCATCCATCAACACTTTTGCGTCTTCCTACGGCTACACGCCACAACTGGTGTGCCTTCGAGAAGGAGATAGACTGTAGCTGTGCATCAGCGGAGTAATTATCAAATCCACAGAAATCAAAGAAGCCACTAGAGAGAGGGAGGCTATACCCACCTATCTACCTACCTAGATTGCGCATAAGAATCACTCAAAAGTTTCCATTCCATGTCTTGCACCCCCACCGGATATTCCCTCAAAGACCGGAAGTCCAAGGAAGATAAGAAAATCTCTATATAATGTATATGACAATTTTTAATTATTATTTCTTGGTGGGACAAGTTTCTTGTCCCTTTCGCTGCTGTCACTTTAAAAAAAAAACTATTTTTTGAAATTAAGCAATTGAATTACATTAAATCAAAAAAGGATTAAATTAGCTTAGCCGAGGGATATAATGGCATTATGCTTTCACTCGACATATTTTGAATGATCCGTCCTCTTAACCCGAATGCTGCAACTAATTGGACACACGGTAAAAATGTGTAAACAAAAAAAAAAAAAAATTAATTACTCCCAAATCCCTGCAATACATCCATTATATGATCCATGCACTTGAGTTGAATGCAGAGCACAAGGGGATATCGTAGGCATTCAGGTAGTGAATGCGATGTGACATCCTCAATCAAGCCAGTACACATTTGCCTTTGTTTCGCTGAACCATAGACCTCTGGCAGCGAACTCCGAATCCCTTCTGATGAAATTCGGATGCAAATTCAGATTCAATTTAATCCACGGATCGCTTTGAATAGCGCGCGCTGCAGGTTCATGTATTCTCGAGCGCGAAATAGTCTTTCATTCGTTGCGCAAAATAAAGACGAAACAAACAAAAAACGAGAACTCTTTTTCTCCCTCCTTCGTTGGTTGACGGAAAGATTTTGCACTTTGACGATGGTCTTCACCAGTCACCGCACACCAACATACCACAGCTAGCTGTCAATGAATGGATTCGGGATTTGGTTCTTTCCCATTTTACCCAACCCAGATACATGTGCCCCGCGTATCACTCTCCGGAGTGAAAGAAGTAGTTTTAGCGTGAACAACTTACGGATTCTGGCGAAGATAATGAAAAGCCATGTTGTGAGCCAAATCCCTGTACAAGGCTGTTTGCTGTTGCTGCTGTAGTTTCTGCTACTGCTGCTCTGCAAAGTCATTTAAATGGAAAACGTGTTTGGTATAGCGAGAGATATCTAGCGAAGTTTTCATGGCACTTGTTTTGGCTCCGTGAGCATACATCAGAAATCCGCTTCGCTTAGGTTACACGGTTTTTATGATGTGTGAATTTTTAATATGAAATTCACTTTCACAAACAAAGCACTGATGACAAAATAAAAATAAAGGGGAAAAAATTGTGTGCGGGTACTGCAAAACCGAAAAGCCAAGAGACAATTTGAGTCATTTTTTTTTTTTTTTTGTCTTTGGGTTTCCATTAGTTGAACATTTCAGCTCCAAGGATTAAACACAGAAGGCTTTTGCATCGACACCAGCATGTGCCGTGTATGGAACTACACACACTTAATAGGTTTACGAAAAAGCAAAATCCTGGAATTTTCAATGATTGACTTTGGACTTAGTGCAGAAGGCTTTAGATGGGTTCTTCAATCAACGTTAATTAATTTATTCACCCGAAGCTCGAATGAGTTGGGTTGGGTCGACCATCAGGTTGAGTCTTTTCACGAGAAATGTTTCTATTTTCTATTTCAGATATATAGATACGAATTTTATATACAGACTAGTTATGCATGCGGCTCCTCCCGCCGGTTTATTTTCTTTTAAATAAAATTAAAATTTATTTGAGTTATCACATATGCAGTTTGTCAAGGAATTGTTTTTACAAAGGAAAACAACTGGTAATTTAGACAGTTTCTTTATAAAACAAAAGAGCATATTTGATGTTTTACTTCATTTTTTTAATAAATTTATTTTTATTAATATATCGACTAACGAACAGTAACAAAAAATACTACATTATGAAAGTAATAAAAAATACGCAAAAATGAGCTTGTCAAGAAATTTGTAAAAACAATTTCGTGACAGACTGTATGTAGATGTCTATGTGAAAAACATGGTTTTCGGAGGTCAAGAGAGCCCCTATACCCCCAACCCCTCTCTAAGTAACCTATACTGATCCGGAGGATGTAGCCAGTACAATGTTGAAATAATTTCTAAAAACGGCCGAATGGTTCCAGAGTTAGTCCATTTCACCCCTTTTCTCAAGATTTATAGGACGAATTTTGAAAAACGATTTATGAGGTATTTAATAATTTTGACTTATCTATCAACATACAAACTTTCAAGTTAATACGGCTAACGGTTTGTGAGACCCCCCCTTACCCTTTACTCCTCAACAATTCGCACCCACTCTATACGGCCTAATTTGGCCACACATCTATAAGTCAGAAAAAAATCATGAAATCATGACGAATGGTTCTCGAGATATGGAGGGACGAACAGACGGACGTTGCATTTTATATAGTAGTATGGATACGAATTAGTAGTCCTCAAAGTAATTCCTTAACACTTGTAAATGTAAACTTAAAAAAAAAATTCCAGACAATATATGATAGTGTAATGCTAATGCCCAAGCCACAATGGCGCTTTGCGGCGTGCGCGCGTTGACAGATAAAGTAGAACCAATGCTTTCATATGGTGCAAGCCAGAATGCGGCTTCAGGCTTCGGGTCGCGTTGTGATCGTAAATATCGTAAAGTTCAACGCGGCGCCCAAGTAGAGCAACTTTCTACTTTCAGTGGCGTTGGGCGGCTTTGACGTTTTCTTTCGGTTTGGTTTGTTCGATTTGATAATATTTAAAGTGTTAGAGCATATGCCGTTCATTGTTGGAGTTGCATGGATTCACTTAGGTATATACGTACCTACTCGTTTTTAGTAGCCTATGAGGTTTTTTCAATACAAATTATTTATTTTACTGTGTGGAAATGACGAATATTATTTTTGTTGTAATGCTACTAGTGATTTCTTTAGATTGTTGATAAAAAAAATATGTGCTCAGATGTAATGTACACGCATGTTGTAGCCGGTAATTTAGTTTAAGAATACTTTTATTAAATAATGTAATACACAAATGGTTAGGTTTATTAAAAAGCAAATTAACACAAGATAAATTCAGACTTCAAAGACTCCATTTCAATATTCGAATAATAATAAAAAAAAAAAAATAGATTACAGTGTTGCCAGTGCAACATCGACAACATGACTTAAGGTCATAACAACGCTTTTGATATTTCAATTTTGTCTGAAACTACTCTATTCTTCATACAATTTATTAACGAGATAAACATTTTTGTTTAGAATATTTATAGTTTCTTTTTCTAGTTGAGGGTAAATCTAATTTCCTGCGATGTGCAAATGATAGGTATTATTTTATTACTTGGTTTACCCGCCCAGGTTTGCTCGTGCCAATGAATTGCATTGCTTAGATATATTTTTTATTGTCCATCGGGACAATGCACATGAATATGCGCACCTTTGTCCGACTTTGACCCAACTTCACGGGAATTCTCTGGCCAATAGATATCGAAGATTCCCTGTAAATTTGAACTCAATCGGCTGGTAGGGTTTGAAGTCCGTACATAGGAACATAAAAAATGGACAAGACAGCGAAGATCTTCGCGGAAATATAGCGAAAAAATTACCCCTATTAGGTCATAAAATCCTTTCAATATGCATTGTCCGATGGCTGACCGGATGTGGTAAAAACCCAGCGAGCGACGAGAAGCAGTACCTGCGATCGCAATCGTCCGAATGTCCAGCATACCACCAGATGTATACATTATAATTGAAATAAAATATAAATATAAATTGAAAAATCAGGTAAATCGTCGGAATCCATATTTGAGAATTTACTAATAGGGGGTTTTTTTAAATAGCCAAACCAAGTTTTTAACAAAATTGCACTTCTCTATTTAAGTGACTGAACTTCTTTCCACAGCTCAGATAAATGCTGTCCATTTGGTAATATTGCTCACTTAAACCGTTTTACAAGAAGTATTCCACAAAGTAATCAATTCACAATTTTAAGGGAAGGGATTTTCGATGTAATTTACGCATATTTTCTCAACTAAACTAAAAATCTACCTGTCTCGCCTGAAACGCCTTTCATGTGAAGGCATGCACCTGTGTACATTGAATGCACAGGCAATTCTTCCACAAAAATATTGCACGACAATAAAAGTGAAAATACATTTTATTGATATTTATTTATGCATTTTTTTTTACTATTTTGAACAAATTTCCTCTTAATTCGTGCATTAAAATAACAATTATAAGCAAAAAGGAGTAGTTGCATTCTGCTCTGAATTCGTACATAACTTACGTACGCAACATAAACCAAACAGAACTTTCAATCTCTCCTACTCTAATCTCTCAACGCCCCAACGCTCTGAAGCGCCATTTAGTTTTGGAAAAGTGCGGCTTGCGCGCGTTGACATAAAGTACGGTAAAGTTTCTAAAACGCCTGTCAACGCACGCAAGCGGCAAAGCGCCGTTGTGAATTGGGTATAATGCATAACTTTTCCTAATGAAACTTTAAGTATCCGTAGCATCCCAATAGTATCTAGGTTAAACTGGTTAAACACTATACGCACCATTATGGTAGTATGGTAAGTAACCTATACTGATCCGGAGGATGTAGCCAGTACAATGTTGAAAGAATTTCTAAAAACGGCCGAATGGTTCGTTAGTCCATTTCAGTTAGTCCATTTCACCCCTTTTCTCAAGATTTATAGGACGAATTTTGAAAAACGATTTATGAGGTATTTAATAATTTTGACTTATCTATCAACATACAAACTTTCAAGTTCATACGGCTAACGGTTCGTGAGACCCACCTTACCCTTTACTCCTCAAAAATTCTCACCCACCCTACGGCCTAATTTGGGCACACATCTATAAGTCAGAAAAAAATCATGAAATCATGACGAATGGTTCTCGAGTTATGGAGGGACGAACAGGCGGATGTTGCATTTTATATAGTAGTATGGATGCATTACTTTTCCTAATGAAAATAAAAAGCAAATAAATTGTTTAAAACTTAGCACGACAAACTAATAATGCTTAATTTTTTTTTACAATTTAAAGTTAAAACAAACAATTTTATTTTATGACTTTTATATTAGTTAAATCGTATCTGTTTAGGACTTTTTGAATAATTTTAATGGACTTTGAGTTTAGTTAAAACAAAATAATTTAGCTGTTGATTCTCGATCTATAGGTAAATGGTTCCTTGCAGTATTCATACAGTATAAGCCAATCTAGTCCATCTTCCTCAAAATTGGGCAAACGCCAATGGAATGCATTACTTCTTCCCTCTCTCGAAGATTACAAAGCATACAAACATCGGATCCCTCACTTCGATGTGGCATTCGCATGTACAGTCAGTCAAAAAAGTCTCCGTACTGAGTGCTTTTTTTTTATAAATACTTCTTCCGGGAAAGGCGAACCTATAACGCTTCAGCAGCGCCCCGAGATGCTTGCAGATCTATGTTAGTTCTGCACTTAAATTGCTCCAAATTGTATACTTCTGGAAATATATCCCCAGGAAGTGAGTTCCAAAGTTTGCTTGTCCTGTAACAAAAGGAGTTTTGGAAAGTTGATGTCCTCGCGGTTGTCAAGTGTACTGTATGGTCATGAGCATTAGCAGCCTGTCTTGTGGGGCGCCCAAAAGTTGCATTTCGAGGGATAATGTCTTTGAGTTCATCGGAACATCTACCATGGAAGTACCTATAGAACAAGCATAGGTCAGCGACTTGTCTTTTTTGCACCAACGGTTGTAGACTCGATGTGAGTGTAGGCGTAGGGTCTCCAATAAGTCGAACTGCTCGTCTCTGTATGCTGTCAAGTAGGTTAAGTGAATGCCGAGCTCCATATATGGGAACAATATTCCAGGCCTGGTCCAACCTGTGCTTTGTAGAGAAGGAGAAGTTGCTTGGGGCTAAATTACCTCTTTGCTCTAAATGTGAGTGCTGAATTGACTGTGACTCCGCGAAGGTGCATTGAGTCCTTGGGTTGGATTGGATGGTCATCCATTTGGATCTGAGGAACTGTTGATGCATTTTTCCTATAGAAAATGTTGTGAGCTGTGTCTTGTTTGCATTAAATACAACCAAGTTGTCTTTTCCCCACTGCAAGATTTTGTCCAGATCATCATTTAGAGAACTAATTTGTTCACATCTCTGACTGTGTGATGTATCCGCACTCACAGGCCCACTGTTCGAGATGGTGGATATAAGAGTGCTGTCATCAGCAAAGCTGTGGGTATTATTATTTGTCGATCCAAGCAAATCGTTGAGAAGAAATAGAGTTGGAGAAAGAATAGATCCTTGGGGCACTCCTGCATTTATAGCAAACGAATTAGATGATACACCATCTACAACAACTTGGATCGATCTTCCCAGAAGAAAATTTTGCATCCATCCGCAGAGTTGTTGTGGTAATCCATAAGACGCTAACTTGCCTAATAGGGCTCTATGCCAGACTCGGTCAAATGCCTTTGATATGTCCAAGGCTACGGCTCTTGATTCGCCGTGTTGTTCAATTGCTTGCGTCCATAAGTGCGTTACGTAGCTTAACAGGTCTCCAGTGGAACGACGGCTCCGAAATCCGTATTGCCTGTCGCTTATTAACCGGTGGCTTTCTAGATATTTGATTATTTCGACATTTATTGCCTTTTCCATTACTTTTAAGAGCATTGAAAGTAACGCTATTGGACGATAGTTTTGTGTCAGTCATTTCCTCCCTTTCTTTGGAATAGGTTGAATGCGAGCGGTCTTCCAGCAAGAAAGAAACGTCTTCTGGGAGTACGACATGCTAAACAGCTTACAAAGTACAGGTTCAAGTTCTAGTGCACAGCTCTTGAGTACTATAGCCGAGGATGCGTTGAATTATTCGAGGCCGAAATTTCACTTCTGCCATCGATGTTTGCACCCTCGGGATATTTGGTGGCTCTAGTTGTGCAGATTATAGGGTGGAATTCATACAGAAATAGTTCAAATCAGTTTACATTTGAACTATTCAATCATTTTTTATTGTGGATGTGTGTTGTGGATCCGCAAGACAACTATTTACAACAGTCTTACTTCTATTTAGGCTCCTTGCAATTTCTCCTAACTCCTTGAAAGCATCTCTTTTTCCTCTTTCTGTTGATGTCAACGTCTACCGAACCCAATTTTGTTTAACTAAATAAAAACAGTTCTTTTCAACGCTTTTTTTAAATATTCTTAACAAAACTTTGAAAAAAATTGCCGTTGTGAACTGTGAATTCCTGCAAGGAATTATTCGCAATTAACTCATCCTAGTGGCGCATCTTTTTATACGCTTTTCAAGTAGTTCATTGCTTGATCTTGGGAAATTCCAACCATCGCATCGTTTTTTATTTACGCTTTAATTTTATGGGAAAATATGTACCTGTTCAGAGGTAGTAAAAGTTTACGGGTACAAAATTTCCAACAGGTATGGCTTCAACCTAGTGTATATTCTGAATCAGGATCCATCCGTCCGTGTGTCTGATTCATTATGATTAATATGTCCTTTATGGCGGTTTTTGAAGTAGCGCATCTTGTCGGTCCCATTTTGGACCATTCATTTGAGAATTTAGGGCTCTATTTCACCAACTAATCGCTTACCTCTAACCCTGTTTGCTGTCAAATTCACTGGACCATTTCGCGACATAATGTTGGCATGTAATTGAGTCCTAGGCAAGTCAACGGCACACAGCGTCGTACACCAGAAGAACGCATCCGTATCTTGATTTGAAAATCGTATTCAGTGACGATACTCATTTGGATCTAGAGTGAAGCAAATTCACAAGAGACTCATAAGACTTATACCCGAAAAAATGCACTATTTGGTGTTGTATACTTAGTATGTATAAATAAATCAGATATATTTATTTTAAACAATGGTTAAAACATTTTCGTCTGAAAAGAAATTATTCTCATCTTCTAATTTGTTCATATTCATCTGCTAGTTTTTGTCAGCTTTTTTTTTAAATATTCGTCTGGAAAACTTGAAATTTCGTCTGAAAATCTGAATAAATCGTCAGCATTATTTTTGTCTCTATGAATATTCCCTTTTACTCAATTGTTTTGTTTTTCTATATTTTCAGAAGGGTTTTTAATTTTTCAAACGATTTTTAAATTTTTCAGACGATTTTTATATTTTTCACACGATTACTATTTGTTTTCAGACGTTTTAATAATTGTTTCAGACTTCAATTGATTTCTTTTTATTTTCAGACGATTTCTATGAAATTTCAGACGTTTTTTCGATTTTTGCCGACGTTTCCAATTTTTTTTTTCTGAAAAATACTATTTATTTGTAGACGAACAGATTTTAAACAATTGCAAAACAAAACAAGGAGAATTTGTCTTAAGACTAACAGAGAGCTTAACAGAGCTTAACAGAGTATAGGCAATTGCAGAAATTAAAAGAACACTTTGGGAACAATAGAACAGTTTGAGAGGTATAAAGAATATAAACGACGCAACTTTTGTGGTACATATTAACCCCACTTAATGTAAACCAATTCGATTTTTCTTTTTACCAAATTGAAGCTTACCACTTATAGATGTGTCGAAAAGAAAAATATTTTTTTCAAATTGTGCAAATTTTGCTTATCTCCTACAAAATTTAAAGTTCCTTAAAGAAGTCTTCATTAAATAGTATAGGACCCGTCAAACCGTATACAATGAACAACCTTCTAATAGCTACTTGCAGCGTTTTTCATTAAAAATGGCACGTCATTTGCATTTCGCGCCGCATTAACTTCAGTATACGAGTGGCAAATGTTGGTTAAAGCTGAACATATCCAATTATTCACTTAATTGTAAATTCTTCAAGGCCAGCGCCCAGTTTCAAGTTTAATTTCCAATTCAAACGGTTGCCAATCCCAACCCCACTGGCCTAATTTTATGCACATCAAACATCACTAGCACAGAGAGTAGGACTTTTTTCAAATTTGAATTAAATTTAATGAACAGCAAGCACACCCTTTGAGTTGTGTCCATGATGCAGTAATGCGTTTCATACTCCTATTTAACGTTACTACACGGTGTACCTATGTTTTCGCCCGACCGACAGAAAAAAAAATGCAGCACTGACTGCATTCTGCAGAGCAATGGCCCACCACCGGAATGCATGACATGGGTTAAACACTACGAAATCCATGTAGACCCAGTGCAGCAACTGGCCAGAGTTATACGCTCGGATGGGTTTCACTACACATTCTACCCCGTCAACGATTTGTTCTTTAATTTTAATTGAATTAATTGAATCCCAGTCGTTGTAGCAAAAGGACAACCACTTGGCCAGTTTATGCCTGACCGAACGCTCAGGCCCATTTACAGGTATGCCTGTCAGTCCCGTCCCCGTGTGCAAGGAGTTGGCCAGTGAATCGACTTTTTTGGGTCGCAAATAATCAAATACACACTCTACATATTGTAGTACCGATTTCGAGATCGAAATTTAATTAATTCGCATTAAGTTTCGTTAATTAGGAGCATGGGTGCATTGGCGGGCGCCGCGCGAGTTACGATCCCACACCTCATAGAATAATGTAATCCAATAAAAGAATAATGTAATCCAATATATTCATTAAGTTATATTTTACCTCTCTAAATTGTATCATATTATAATTCTAAATTCTGTAACATAATATTATATTCATTCGTAGTCACATTCCATCCACCTTTCGTTCTCACGATTTGTATATTGTAGTATCAGCACAATAGATCACATTCCAATTACCTTCCGTTCTCATAATTTGTATCTTGTAGCATAAGCACAATAGAATTACTATATAAGCCATTAAAAAACTAAAACGATGTTCAGTTCTGTCAATAAAATTTCCTAGGGCGAAGCTCTGCCCAAATAAATCGTGTTTTTTTTATCATCCGTTGGCGTGATATAGTTCATTGGCGCAGTCGGTAGGATTGCAACAAATCCAAACGCATTTACGTCGTGAATGTTTAGTTGTCGGTAAAATAAAATACCAGCGGTATACTGGTAATGTGACATTTTCCGTTTCGAATAAACAATTCAATATCAGCTGCATACTGATAGTAGTGGCGTGAATCTGTATCTGAATCTAAATAGTGAATAGTGCATGGGACACAATTTGGCTGAAGTACAACACTCTAGTGCAGGAAACACCAATTGGCTGAGTTACAACTCTTAAGTTCCAGAACCTTCAACCCACGGAAACACGGAAACAGGAAAAACAGGACCAACCAGGCCAGAGAATATGGCTACCCTTATTATACTGTAAGTTTGATTCATGTTATAGTTAAGATAGTTTTAGCAACCTTTTTAAGTTCCACAACCTAATCACAAGTTCAATGCCCAATACAATTAAGTATAGATTAAGATCCAAACCGTATCAAAGAAATAGTGAAATAAATAGTGAATTGAGCAATAGCGACGAAGAGCGTAATATCCAAATTAATCGTGAAACATATCTACCAATTACAATAAGCAATAGAGAAAGTGATATTGAAATTAATAGTGAAACGTATTCACCTATTACAATAAATAATACTAATATGGCGACGAGTGGTACATCAAACCCCTCTACTAGTTTCGTAAATAATACAAATATGGCAACGAGTGGTACATCAAACCCCTCTAATAATTTCGGTCCAAATGACCTTTTCAATTCTCTACGAGTTCCGGACGCAATTAAAGATTTGCCGAAATTCGATGGCAATCCGCGTCTTCTCTATGATTTTTTAACAAATGTAGAAGAGATTTTACTACTGGTGACAACAGTGAATAATAATACCTATGGCAAACTTCTGTTACGAACTATTTTCGCCCCTACCTATTCGGTAATAAATTTAAGATCGTCACTGATCATAAACCCCTGCAGTGGCTCATGAGTTTGAAGGAGCCGCACTCCAAACTTGTCCGTTGGAGATTAAAACTCGAAGAATACGATTACGAAATCGTTTATAAAAAAGGAATTAAAAACGCTAACGCTGATGCGCTTAGTCGCATTAAACTACCCGACAAAACAGAATTAAACTTGAATGATACAACAGCTGCTACCATACATTCTGCAGAAGAAGACCTAGGTGATGGAATCCCTATTTCAGAGAAATCACTTAATGAGTTTAATCTGCAAGTAATATTACAAATATCAAATAATCCACCTCGAAACGTATTAAAAATAGTTTTTAGGAACAAACAAAGACGTACTATTACCAGACAATCATTTTCTGAAAACGATATCATTAATATATTTAAAGAATACCTTCCTCCAAACAGATTAATTGCAATAATGACGGACGACGAAACATTTAAATTAATACAACAAGTTTACTCAACATACTTCGCTAGGAATAAAACCTTCCGCTTACTAAGGTGTACAAAACTTTTGACAGACATAACGGAAAACGACGAACAAGACCAAATAATTAACGACTATCATTCAAAATCTAACCACAGAGGCATTACCGAAACACACCAACACTTACAACGAGACTATTTTTTCCCTTATATGAAGAGCAAAATAACTCAAATAATTAATAATTGCAATACTTGCCAGACTCAAAAATACGATAGGCAACCTCCCAAAATAGCTTTTGCATCAACAGAAACACCTATAAAACCACTTGACATTATACATATAGACGTATATAGTATTAACAACAAAAGCATTCTCACTATTATCGATCAATTTTCAAAATTTGGTGCTGCATATACTTTGGCAACCCGAAATAGCTTAAACATCGTTAAGCAAATCAAACATTTTATAAGCCTACACGGCATACCTCGCAAGATTGTTTGTGACCAAGGGTCAGAATTCACTTCAAACATCTTCCAAGACTTCTGTAAACAGTTCAATATCGATCTCCATGTCACATCCTTTCAGCAAACAACCAGTAATTCTCCTGTAGAAAGGATGCATTCGACATTAACAGAAGTATATAGAATCATTCATGATAAATATAAAGAGAAGGATCACGACGATATACTCAATGAAACTATCATTACATACAATAACGTGATCCATTCTGCTACAAATCATACACCATATGAACTCTTTTACGGACGCACATACGACTTTGACAAAACCTTGACATATGATAACCAACATGACTACTTACAAAAACTAAACGCTTTTCAGACCGAACTTTTTCAATCTATCAAAAACCTCCTAGATAAAAAAAGAGATAAATATTTAGAAAAAAGAAATAAAAATAGGCAAGACCCTCATGATCTCAAAGAAGGAGAGATAATCTACCGGAAAGAATGTAGGCGTAACAAAATGACCCCAAGATTCAAGAAACAGAAAGTCAAAACTAACAATAGATTCACAGTTATAACTAACGATACAAGAAAACTTCATAAAGCTAGAATTAAAAAGAAAAGGAAATTTCAGGTTACTGACGACAATAGTGACAACAGTACAAGGACAAGAAATGGAAATACACAACCTGACTGACAATTACGGATTACTACCTCTTCGACTAGGACCCACTAAGGTAATAGAAACTTATAAAAAATTCATCCACATCGTAAATTTAAATAACTACGTAGAAAGTATTGAAAAAATTCGTAAATCAGTACAAGCTCTGGGAAATGAACAAACAAATATTGACACAATAAATATAGCTCATATTAAATTCAAAGAACTTGAACACAAACTCCAGACACTCTTACCTAAACAAAGGAAAAAAAGAGGCATAATAAATGGATTAGGTACTGTTATAAAAGCTATAACAGGAAACATGGACACGAATGACGCAATAGCCATTAATGAAGAACTAAAAAATTTAAACTTGAATCATAACATTTTAAAAAATCAAGCTAACCAGCAAATCAGTATTAATAAAAATATGATAGAGAGATTTGATAATATTACTCGTCACATAAACGAACAACAAAGTACAATAGAAACATTTTTGAAGCTTTACAATGATAATATAAGTAACGCACTAAAAACAGATCAGGAAACTCTAAAACACCTTCAATATATTCACAGAATTAATTTCAATATAGACTTACTTTACAACCATTTAGTAAATATTGCCGAAGCAGTTACTCTTGCTCAATTACACATAATTTCTAAACAGATATTAAGCAAAACCGAACTAGACGAAATAAGAGCCATTTTACAAAAACAATCCATTGATTTCTCTTCAGATGAGCAAATATATGAAATTTTACGGTTACAAGCTTATTATAATAATTCGAATATTGTATTTAGCATTGAAATTCCCATTACATCTCAAAAAACGTATTCCCTCTTCTATCTTATACCTCTCCCGATCAATAAAACTATTTCCATATCAACCTACCCCTACCTTGCTATACATGAATCCGACGAACTTTATTTTGAGGAAGTATGCGATCTCATAGAAGGCATCTATCTATGTAAAAAGAAACAAAGAAGACAAACAAAATTTCCTGAATGCGTACGAAATATTATTAACAACCAGCCTGCAGTATGTAACCTTACAGCTGGTTTCGAACCTAATCCAATATCGCAACCCGAACCGAACTACATCCTCCTCACCGATGTTCGCAACATGACCGTCGAAACAACCTGTGGTATCAACAGATACAATATTTATGGCACCGCACTATTACATTTTCAAAATTGCACTATCTTCATTAATAATATCACTTATGATTCTAGAACAGATATCTTCTGGGATAGTGTAGTAATACACCCACCGACTCGCAGCTTAATAAATTCTACAATAATCAACCAACATCTTTCACTAACAAGACTCCATCTGGACCAGCTAAAAAACAACGAGAAGATCCAGTTACTCACCATACATTCAAAAACACATCTCATATCTATTTGGACCATATTGACCCCAGTAATCATTATCATAATAGCAGCTTTTATCAGAACAAGTATCAAAAGCAAACAAACCCTTGAAGACCATAAAACGGAAACCAACACTAGCACGAGAGAAATGCCAGATGCTCCTTCGAGGAAAAACATCCTCTGGCAGTCGCTCCGCTAAGGGGGGAGAAGTTACGATCCCACACCTCATAGAATAATGTAATCCAATAAAAGAATAATGTAATCCAATATATTCATTAAGTTATATTTTACCTCTCTAAATTGTATCATATTATAATTCTAAATTCTGTAACATAATATTATATTCATTCGTAGTCACATTCCATCCACCTTTCGTTCTCACGATTTGTATATTGTAGTATCAGCACAATAGATCACATTCCAATTACCTTCCGTTCTCATAATTTGTATCTTGTAGCATAAGCACAATAGAATTACTATATAAGCCATTAAAAAACTAAAACGATGTTCAGTTCTGTCAATAAAATTTCCTAGGGCGAAGCTCTGCCCAAATAAATCGTGTTTTTTTTATCATCCGTTGGCGTGATATAGTTCATTCGCGCCGTGGCCCCAGGGAATCATTCACAACCGCACCCACAAACGGTAGCGCATATGTAAGCCGCCGATTGGGCCGTGGCGTGTGGCTGGCCAAAGACGGTGCACCAACAATTAGCCAATGCATGAGTGCTCTCTCGGCAAATGCCAGCGTGTCCATTATCACCGTGGGCGCGCATTGTATGTGTGCAGATACAGATACAGCCAATATAGCTTTTTGTCACTTTTGATGTGCTCGTACAGTGTCGCCCGTTCCGGTCCTCCTTGTGCTCGTCCTCTCTGCGTGCAAACGATTTAAGTTAATTATTTTTGTTCTGTTAAACATGCCAAAGAGCTGGCGATTGCACGAGTCCTGCCCGCATCAATTGATAATGCGGCCCATCGCACATGCAAATGCTGTCAATGGACGATACGCTGCACTATACTATATGGACCGATGATGGACGCCGAAATTGAGTTTTCAACTTTTCCAATTCGACGGTTAATTAGCATATGTTTGGCTGTGCATAATTCATTATATGATTATTTTACGCGCTACCATCTAGCACTCACACAAATAAAGTCGAATCGTCCACCCGATCGGTTTTCCTGAACTCTTTTGTGATGCGGTTGATGTTTTTCGACAAAAATAATGAAGTGCGATCGAGCTGTGTATCCTGTAATTTTATCAACCAAAAAAAAAATCCTGGAAGCGAAACACCATTATAGCAACTCAAACATTTATACCCAAACATATGCTGTGTGATGATGTGTATATGGGAGGTGGTTTCGTTTTCAATTTCCGCCAATAAATTCATTTAATTTAATTAGCTAGTGAACAGTATTAATGTGAATTATTGGCCGAATGCACATACAGCATCATTGGACAGGAGTGCGGAAAAATTGTATTTAAAATAGCTCAGCTTGGGTTGAGTTTCGCATAACTTTTAATTAAAATTAAATTCGCAGATCGTTATTTTATTTATTGAAGAGTGCTTAAAACAAAACTGAAAATCGAGTGCTAAAGTTAAGTAAACAAAAACAAAACGATAAGCGCAATCAAATTGGCATTACTCTACTGACAAGTGAATGTATGTTTCGTCATTATTTTCATTAAAAATAATTGACTAGTGATACATTTTAAGTTCGCCAGAATATCATGTATATGACAGGGATGAACAAAAATTTACAACCAGCAAACAATACTTTATAATATCAGGGGTTCCCAATCTTTTCATATACTGCGACCCCCTAGAGAGGTTGAAACATTTTTACACCCTTCTAAAAGCACAGATATGTGAATAGAAGCTGATATCTTACTGAAGATTCACTAAATTGTTTTTCAATAAGGACGACTCGACGTTGAAATATCGTTGTCTCATATTTATGGTAATTTTGCTTGTTAACAAAAATAAAATTCATCTAAAAATACGCGTCGTTCTTAAAGATGATTTTTCGGCCAAAATTGGGGTCCTCTTCCAAACGCTCCGAAGCCAAGTCAGCGAACAAACGTTTGTCTATATAGACTAAGTGCTAGCAACGTTTTTTCTCAACTCATTTTAGCAAGGCTGAGACTTTGTGAGCTTACTTCGTGGTGACTACTGAACACGAAAATATATTTCTGGCAGCGCTTCGTTGGTTTATATAGGAATGCTATAACCTCAAAAGTGCAAAAAATTAAAGAAATTTAACTCATTTTAGCAAACTTAAGTTTTTGGTATATGTTAATTCATGACCGATATAGACAGAAAATGCAATTGTCAGAAAAGTTTGCCGGTTTCAAAGTTGCGCCAGAAGTCCTTAAAAATGCAATAAAAAGGCAAAATTTATGTCATAATAGGAAAGTCATATTTTTGATATTATGTTATGGACATTATCACAATACTATTTCCTGAAAGCCAAACTCCAAACTCCGGTTTCATCCCCCCGCCAGAAGCCCTAGAAGTTCTAACTTAACAATTTTGTATCTTGCATTTGTTTCTTGTTTTCACATAAATATTTGAGAAAAACAATCCCATGAAGGTATTATCAAATGCCAACAAGTATAATTCTTGGATATGTTACAGTTGGCTATATCAAGAATCAAAAAAATAAACTGCCTGTTAAAACTGTTAAAAACCAGAGCCAGACGTCTTTGAGAATAACTAAAGAACGAATGATGGATTTCCATTAAATTTTAAATATTAAGTGCGACAAATGAATTAATAAATTTATTTAAATTAACAATAAGTTTAACTAAAAACAAACAATAATCCAGCTCGTTAAAATCTCCATCGATATAGTCCACATTTGTTGTGCGTTGTCTGTTGAAATATATGAAAAGGATAATGCAATTTAAATAGGCAATAACAGAAAGTAGTTGTGGATTGGCACCTGAAAGAGTGTCAAAATCGTTGCTATGATAACAATTTTCCACAGTATCGCTAACAAGCTAAGGCAATTGGTCTCCTTCAAACCAAACGTATTGGTATGTGTTTTCGATCAGTTTCCAACCATTTTCTCCGGGAATGAAATGATTCGGAATTTTCGAATGAGCATTCTTCCATACATTCGCGATATAGTTTGCACGCAATAAGTGCTGAAGCAATTCATTTCGGAATGGAGGTAGATTTGTTGCATCGAAATTTTTGAACTTTTTGTGAAATTTTTCAGTTATACATTTGGCATTGTATGTTTTACTAAACAGGACAAATCTTGCTTCGTCAACACTATTCACATATTTTATGTCAATCGAATGAAAAATAAATATGTTCCCATACAAACTTTGACCCCCTTTGACCCCTTTAGGGGTTGAATTTCGAAAAATCCTTCCTCAGTGCTTGTAAACATCATAAAGGAAACCTCTGTGCAAAATTTCAGCTTTCTAGAGCAAAGGGTTTAGGCTAGGCGTTGATGATCAGTCAGTCGGTATCTTCATTTTTATATATAAGATATATTGTAATTTGTTGACAAAGTTGAATAATATTTGTTTTCTTTAAATTCGTAAATTGAAAAAAAAAACTGAATTAGCAGAATTTATTTTTTTAAAATATTGCCTGTCAGAATTTTAAAAAGCAGAATTTTGTAAGACAGAACAGAAAAAGACAGATTTTTGAAAAGCAAAATTTTTGTTTTAAATTTCAGAATTTTGCAAAGCAGAATTTCGACCCGCGCCCTTTACTCACATTGGTATGAATAAAACATGGAAGACAAAGCAATTGCTACGAAAATTCCAAGTCTGCCATTTTGCTGACTTAGAGCATTTGCTAACTATTTTGCGAGCACATTTTTTTACAAAATCAGTCTAGTCTTGGCAGTTGTCGGTGTTTTTTTTTATAAATAGTTAATTTAATTATTAATTATTTGTGAAAGAAATAGCACATTATACCTGTTTTACGTAATGTTGTTGACGTTCGTGAAAAAAGAACAGTATAAGTAAAGAAGAATTGGTTACGATAACAACTTTAAGCAAGTGTATCATTTCACGCGTCGAAATTTGGACTATTTGGCTAATACTTTTTTAAAAGAAAATCTGGAGACACGGGTTGGTGCTCTTTCAAATATCCAAAAAATTATATCTTTCCTAAGGTAGAAGATATATTATAGGAGATCCGGGCTTCCAGGTAAACAATTCAAAAACCTCTCCATAATTCATAGTTTAACTAGTGAAAAATAACCAAATATATTTAGGTTGGTGTCAGAGAGGATCTTGGCATTCATCAATAAACAGTTTCTTTGAATAATTGTTCAAAATACTCTTCTTCATCATTCACCTCCCAGGCCATAGTTTTTATACCCGGTACCACACTGTGGTGAGGGTATATTCACTTTGTCATTCCATTTGTAACGCCCATAAGGAGGCGTTGTAGGTATGACAAACTATATATATTATTGATCAGCATCACTTTCTTAGTCGATCTAACGTTGTCCGTCTGTCTGTCCGTCTGTCTGTCTGTCCGCACGATTACGGCCGTAATTTAAAAGTTATCGACTTGAAATTTGGTACGTAAGCTTTTATCCACCAAACTGAGGCTAAGTTCGAAGATGAGCAAGATCGGATGAAAACTACTACTAGCTCCCATACAAAAATATCAGATTTATATAGTTTTTTATGTTAAAAATTAAATTTAAATAGCTACAGTAAAGATAGCAAGTTTAAACTTTGCACATATTGCTTTAATAATATTTAAAAATTTTTGGCAAAAAATGAGCTTGGTCGAATAAAAAGTACCCATACCTCCCATACAAATATATAATTTTTTAATACTAAAATATTTTTTTATTTTACAATAATATAGTACCGGGTATTTGAGCTTCGGCATAGTCGAAGATAATTGTCTTACTGGTTTTTTATTAAATTACTTTAGCTTTTGTTCACTTTTCCCCACTTGAAATGAAATCGGAAATGAATTTTTGTGGTCTACATTTCACTGTATTCGATTTCGATTTCAAAATCAAATTGAGTCAAAGTGAAATTTTGATTTCAAAAAAAATTTCAGAGATTCCGAATCGCTCGAAATGCAGTAGGGTAGAGCGGGGCTAGTTGGGCCACTTTTCGTTTGAAGTCCTGTTATAACCAGATTATCTATACTATACCTTCAAGAGTGGTATCAAAAGATAGAATAGAGTTCGTACTTCTTAATGATTTTGAAAAGATCTGAAAATATTCATCCACAAGGGAATAACATTGTCCTAAATGCACTAAGTCCAAGTGGCCCAACTTACCCCACCAACGGGGCAAGTTGGGCCAGTGAGTGGGGTAAGTTGGACCACGGCTTGAAAAGTGGAAGAATGAGCTTCATAAAGGGCAAAAAATCCCGAATTTATAATAGTATCTTATTCAAAATATAACAAATAAATAGAATTCAAAACAAAAAAATTCTTCATGACGTAAAACAGGTGGACACTGGTATAAGCCCACTTTCGACAAGTAAGGCACTGTATCCCTCAACGGGCAGCTTTCTCAGTTTTTCGCTTGCACGTACGCATTCTAGAACAAATAATAACGGTCATACAGATAACACATGTATTTATTTATTTAACGGAGCAAGTTTTTCCCTAGGCCCAACATGCCCCACACCTAGTTTGATGAACATATTGGGTCACAAAACCAAAAATATTCAAAACTATCCAATTTCGTACAGTGAATACTAAAATATATTAACGTATCTCATAACAAAACCTTACCTTAATGTATATCTTGCACCTTATCACCATTAAAATAATAAAAGAAAGACCGGCATTTTTTTTAGTTTTTCATGCTAAAACTGAAAATTTGATGTGCTTCGCCTCCTGCTGATATGATGCAGCTGAGACCGGTTCTGCACGTGTTGGGTATTGTGCAAGCATCATTTGTGTATGATCCTGTTCGTTTAGAACTTACTGGTTCTGAGTAATTCGCGTGGTCCAACTTGCCCCGTGGCCCAACTAGCCCCGCCCTACCCTACACTGAAATCGAATTCATTCGATCTGTAATTTCGATTTCACTCGATTTCTTTAACCTAGCTGCATAGGTACACTTTTGCCATGCAGATTTTGTCCTAAAATTGTGTTTAGACTAAATCTGACTTCATTTTAATGTCAGCATGTCAAAAATTGATTTTTTACGTGTTTAATATTAGCTTCAAAAATCATCAGCTGACCTTCATATATAGTCTCTTCTAGACGAGTGGGTAAATGGCTTATAGTATTTGACTAGTTGGCATAGGATAGGACTGCTGGGAAATCTGCGCCGAAATTTACTGGGCGTCAAAATCATTGACGAATTATTTCGTAAAGAAATATTCACGACCAATTTTTAATGTGTATTCGGCATCTGTTTATTTCACAAATATGAAAACAAAACTGACTTTGCAAAAATTATAACATCTTTCTATAGGGTGATGCATTTTTGGCCAACTTTTAACTATATAACATGTGTCTTTGTTTCTGTCAGGTTTTATTTGGACGGCAGATAGATTTGTGACATAGATTTCAGCCTGAAATATGATGGCCCATTTGCCCATTCCCTGCGGCAATTTTTATATTTCTTACGAATTTTGTTCATTGATATACGAATAGATACGTACTCATGTTTCTCGAGTTGTTTTTCCCCCTCACATATGCGCGTGAAAACTCCCAATTTCATCACAAAAACATTGCAAACAATTTCTATTAAAAAAAAGTGAACGAGATGCAAAAGAAACCTTAGAAACCCTATTTTCCAAGAAGTGTAAACTCAGACAAAAAATCTGTCTTACCCGTATTAGATGTGAAAAGTTTAACACATCGTGAGATATTTCCAGTTTCTCCATCAAATTTTGTGGATAGAACGAGAATTATAGTGAGATTTTTAATAATTAAGTTCGGACTCATAAATTAATATTCATCAAACAGTCAGATAGTTTCGGAATTTTTCGGTCGTCATGCAACCAATCTGTAAAGGCACGGTAGGCATCTGTAAAGGCAGTATACACGGCATGTAGCAAGCCACATACCTACGTATGTAGCTCTGACAGTCTGACGTCAACAGAGAGTGCATAAAAAGAGCTTGTACACGGCATGTAGTGATCTGGCTGGACCATGCGCTGACGTAAAAATGACGTCAGTGCTACATACGTATGTGGGTTGCTACATGCCGTGTACTAGCACCTTAAGAGAGTCATCATCCACACTTTTGTTGGCACTTTCATCCAAATCTAGTTACAATCTAGTTTTTGGGCAGCCCAAGGTAATACTGCGAGTTTTTTTTCTCCTTCGATAAGCAGTATCTAAACGGATTCAGGGAACTTCTCCTTATATTAGAACTGAACTTGAAAGAAAAAACATTAAAAAAAAATCACTTAAGAACTGAAGTGTGTTAACACTAAAGGAAATGAAGAGGGGGGGGGGGGGGGAGAGAGAGAAAAATCACCCACCATCACCATCACCTGCCATTTGGATTCCATTATCCAACGAGATACCTCCGAAAACAATTCCAAGTGTTTGCAGTATTCTACCGCATACTACCTAATCGCTCCCAGCTATTCCTGCTATTTCCTGAGTGGGAAATGAAATCCTTCCTCCGGCTTCTACGAATGTAAAATACAGTACCACCCCGACTTCAGAGAAACTTCAAAGCAACGTGCAACATTTCCCCAACACTAAGTGTCTTTCGATTCGAGCGAGTCCTGGAAGACCTACCCCAGGTGAAATCATTCTTCATCTCATGCGGACCTCTCGGGAATGTACTTTCTGTTCGTATAGCACGATTGCATGCAAAAATATACCGCGGCTTGTTCGGAAATTAATCAGGTCATGGTTTTGGCAGACTTAGATATAAATAATGTGAGTCAACCGGGTATCGCATCCATATTCATAACTTTCGACTTCGAGAGTTGCATTGTGAGCAAAGTGAGGGGTGCAGCACGAAATGCCTATTGTGTTCACCTGTCATTGAGTTTTCGTCTCTTCAGTCGAAAAAGAACAAACAGAGAGAAAACAAAAAAAAAATAAAAAATTTCTTTAGACATTCCTCTCCTCGCTGGGTTGGGTGGTTTTTCTTTTTGTACTGTATGCTACTATTCGACTTGCCCATGAATAAGTTAACACATCTCGTGCAGTAGTTGTGTTCTCGTTATGATGTTTTATTTACTCTCGCTACCCCCACCCCTATTGACAAATTTTATTTTAAACAATTGATTGTCAACATCGGCACAGGACTGACTGTATGAAGGATATGTACTCGTATAGTCTATAAATTTTTTGCATAAAAAAAAAATAGCCGAATCAATATTCGTTTGAGGCGGGTGCACACTCTGTGAGAATGAGGAGGAGGTCCTTTGTTTGTTGTTAACAAATGGCATGATGAATTATTTTAACAAAGCAAAAGCAAATCGAGCTGAATAAATCAAACAGTTTGCATGGAATTACGTATACGATTGAGTGTGTACATGCACGGTGTGAGCCAGAGCCTGTGAGGCTTGAGTTGTGTCAATTTAATATTCACCAATTAATTTTGCGCGTTCAGAAAAACACAAATGGAGATTTTTTTTGTTGGGATGATTTTTTCCGGCATTCCGTTCTGCCCAAACAATTTGTTTTGTTTATTTTGGGGGGGGGGGGGCGATGTCGGGTGGATGTGTGTGCGCTTTATTTGAAATTGACATTCAAAGTACTTATTTTGACACAGAGAGAGAGAGAGAGGAAAAGGAATTTTGTGGTAAAGAGCTCTGTTCATCAGGACTTATGTAAGCAGGCTGATACACTGCGTGTTCGCGGAATGTATTACATTTAATATATACCACTGCTTTGTGGGGATTACAATTGGTTGTTTACAAGGTATGCATATATTACCGTATAGCTTTACAAATTTTCTGGTGACTTTTGTGTGGGTTTTTCAAAAAAACAAGGGCTCAAAAATACTGTTTGTCCAATCACTTATCAGTGTTGGGCATAATTTGAAGCTCATTAAGAAGGACATATAGAACTTTGTCAGCAAACAAAATTTCACGGGGCATTTACAAAGCTACGATTACACGGCCATTTTTTCGAGTCATTTAAATGACGCTCTGACGTAAAAATCTCGTCACAATGCAGTCATTTAAATATTATAAAAAACATTTAAGTGGCCTCAACTCCAAATGCGTTTCGCCCCGATGTAGTGGGTGGGCTCATCAGTAGACGAACCACTACATCTGCCTAGACGCACTATTTACTAGATGTGGTGGTTCGTCTACTGATGAGCCCACCCACCACATCGGGGCGAAACGCATTTGGAGTTGAGGCCACTTAAATGTTTTTTATAATATTTAGTGCTTACTCCACAAACTTTATTCATTTCTTGAATTATTAATTCTTGACTTGAAACATTTTTGGCGGTCATTTAAATGTCGTTCTGTGTGATCGCCATTTTTGGGATAACATTTTCGGCATCATTTAAATGACATGAATTTTGTGCCATTTAAATGGCGGAAAAAAAATGGCCGTGTGATCGCTCTTCAATGACGCCTAGGACAAATGACTAAACTTTTTGGCTGTTGCGCCATTTAAATGGCAGCCTCCAAAAAAATGACAATGCACGAAATTCATGCTATGCCATTTTTCTACACAAATGACAAATGATGAAGCATTTAATACGATATCTGTGCTATCATTTGGATTTTTGTCTCGTGGCGAAAGGACGTGTTAGATTAGATTAAATTAGAGATTAAGTCAGGAGAGCTAGGTCGGATTGGTAGGATCCTAGAGCAATCTTTTTACTCCGGAGGCAGTCAGGAAGACAAGTATCTTCTCTGGGGGTATTTCAGCAAAATTTGCTGAGTTATAAGGACATTCTTTCTAAGGCGAAAGAGAGCCGGACATTCCGTGAGAATGTGAAGAGAGGTTTCGTCGTTCTCCAGACATAGTCTATCTACATGTGGGGTCCGGAGAGACTCCAATTCGGTGAAGATGTTTTTTCATAAGGATTTTTTTTTCCAGGATTTTTAGGTTATTTTGTTCCAGGTTGGTAAGAGAATAGAATTTTACTGACACCGCAGAAGGGTTCAGGTCCGACCAGGGCTGGAATCCAGTGTAGTATGACTAGGTTTTTCTTTGCAAGTTCGTAGATGGCCTTGTACGATTCCAAGACCAGCTTCGATTTTATGACAGATGAGCCCAGAGCTTTAAGAGCAGCTTGGCTATCTGAGAAGATGAATATATGATTACCACGTGTATTAGTTTATTCTAGCCCAATGGTTAATGACAAGGACCTCAGCTTTGAATATGGACGAGTATTTGCCTGTTAGGCTGACTGAAAACTTCGCTTGAGGCCATTCTCCATAAATGCCAGATCCAATCCCTGAATCCATCTTGGAACCGTCTGTGTACCAGACCAGGTCAAGTCGCGATGGATTAGATTTGTATTTTTCTCAGTCTTCCCTTGGAGGGATGATGACACAGAAGTTTTTATGGAACCTCCATGGTAGGAATGGGGGTCGATGATTTTCGAATGGAATAGAGGATGTTGCTTCCATTTGAATGTGTACTTGAATAGGTAATAGGCCTAGGATGACATTTAGTGCAGTGGTCGGGGTGGACCGTAGACGATATTTTTTTTTGACAGTTCGTCAAATTGTATTGAAACAAACTAGTAGTACTCAAGGTTAATGTAAATCCTATGTTTGTAATAACTGCCATCCATTTTCATCATTTCTTGGAGTTGAGGTGGACCGTGGACGTTATACATTCATGATGATAATATGGACGCAGATTAAAATATGTTCCAAAGGACGTGGCTATAGCCTAAAACCACCTCACATGCTTAATGAACATTTAAACAAACGTTTCATTGAAATGTGTCCAGTAGTTTTCCAGATTTGAGGTTACAGAGAAAATTTCCACAGTTTTATATATATAAGATATTCTGTCAGCGCCATTTTAGATAACTTCAATGATTCAAAAATAAATTCCAGTACCATGCTACCTTATTTTTGAAAACTAAATACGACTTGTTGTCTCTGCCGGAATCGTTAAATTAACATCGTCTATTACCCAACCACAAATGCATACGTGTCCTCGAGCGCTCATATAATTTTCTGTCATTTCTTATAAAATCATATTCCAAGTCATTTGAATAGACCTTGAGAATAGAAAATATGGCGACAACTTTAAGTTTCAAGTTCCCAACTTACTCACTCGCTCACTTACTTTATCCTGGTCCATTAGACTAATTGCCCTTTAATTACTCTACCACTACACTACTCAGTATCATTACAATGAAGAATGAAAGTGCATATCCTTGAGAAACGTTAACACACACTACTCGCTACACTACTACTCATACACACTCTATATAACTATAGCTACTGGGTATAGTCGTCGCACAGTGTTGCTAAATACGCTTGGAAATGATGATAATTGCTCGTCACAAGTCGTCGGATTTTCAAGGTTGTCAAATCGCTCACTCATTCGGTAAGGCATTCATTTTTTTTTTCCATACACAAAAAAAACAGTCCTCACTATAATATAGGGATGGCGAGAAAAAAAAAACAGCAACCAGGGGCAGACACTGGCAGAGAAAACACATTCCCGCCTTGATGTTGAAAAATTGAGTGTCAAGTGGCTCATTCAGTTATCTGCCCGCTGCCATACCCGGCCTCCGCGTTTCTCCGCTCCGCCTCAAAAGAATACTTCCTGCTGGCAAATATTTAACGTTTTTGCCTTTCTTTATTTATGCCATTTTGTTTACATGCTTGTGACCTAAACATCAAACATTTATCCTCGTGCTGACCCGGCCCGTCCCGTCCCGGCCCAGCCCACAGCCATATAGAAGAAGATCTCAAATCCTCTTGACATAATTTTCTACAGCGCGCTCTCTGACAATGGATGATGCGAATTTTCGTTGCTGAATGACACTGCTAACAAAAAGGTGCTGAAAGCAAACACGTTCTTTGTTTTGTTTTTGTTTTAGTGTTGTTTTTTTTTTTCGCGTTTTTATCTTGTTTCATTCATCCTTCGTATGTTGAGCGCCCGCTGCTGCTGCCATGGTCTTTCTATTTTAGTCCTTTTAAAATGGCTTTCTGTTTTAGTTTAGCACATCAGACGCGGATGAATGGATCGATGAGTGAATGTGCAAGGATTCTTTACCCACTCGCCATTGAATCAACGAAAAATTCCAAGTTTACGGGCATTTATTTCAAAAGTCCTTGTTTTTCTAGAAACACTTTAGTTGAATAACTGTACTTGTTTTCTCATTCGTTATTATACTATATACTCTATGCATGCGCTTAGGTATGAATTGAATGTGCATGTGAGTGTACAACACAATGAAAAGTGGAGTGGAGCTTATAGTTTTGTCATTAGAATGTTAGTGAAAGTGAGCAGTGTATCTAGGTATAGGTAGTGCGGATGGAATGTTTTGACGCTGAAAGGACATTTCAAGAAGAGCTTGTTGTTGATGTGCGAAATGTTATTTAGCAGTTTTTCTGCAACTATTTGCTGGAAACCAAATTATATAATTACTCCGCAAAAGAGAGAGAGGGAGAAGGAGAGGCTTTCTTTTAAGGCTCTAGCTGTTGCAAACTGGAGAATGACGTATAAACAATTACGGAATCTGGGCTATGATCGTCATTATATTGTACATATTATAGTGCACATTATTGAAGCTTTACTGAGTCAATGAATTGAGCGATGTATTGTGCAATAGATGTCGCTGCTCCTGATGCTCTTGTGTTTCTTTTTTTTCTTGGGCATAGTTTTAGGGACTCGTTAAGCATTTGTAAATAAATTGCTATAAATGTGTACCTACAGCACTTTACCATTTCTTCATTTTCAGTGTATCTTTAGTTGTTTGATTTTACTTTTTTATGACTTCGGACGTATATGCATTAGCTACGTCGTGCCTCTCCAGCCAGCTCGATCCATAGCTAGACGCCTTCAGTTGCACTATCTCATTGCTTGAGATCTCTTTTCCAACTGACTGCGCTATCTATATAAGGTCTTCCTATGTGATAGTGTTTTTTTAACCTTATTAGAATAAAAACCTCCGTGAGCACATATAAACTAACTAACTACATAGATACTCTTCTTAAGACAAAGTCTTAGAGGAAAGATTTTGACGAGGGCTTTGGAGCTCTTTATCTTCTTTGCGATCCCTTTTGGCTTTTAAAACTGACATATCTAGTTTCATATCTTTGAACATATGAATTTTTTATGCAATATCCTCCAAAGAAGTAGGCAAGCCAAAGATGAAGCTAATCTTTATATAGTACACTAGCGGACCCGGCAAACGTTGTTTTGCCTGCTCGTAGTTACATTTTCATTGTCCGTCAAATGTTCTGCGGCCGTTTTATTTAACCGTTGTGTCTTGACTGATTCTGTACTCCGTGTGCTTCGACCGTTATTTCCTTAGACGTGTGCCCAGGAATCCCGCTCACACTTCGCGCGGTTGTTTGTTTGGACAATGCACATCAATGTCTACAATTTTACAACTTCAGCTCCCACGGGTGTGGAGAAATTTATGAGCTTCTGGCTTTTTAATTTTTTTTTTGTTGATTGTTTATTATTTGAAATTTTATTCATGATTTTTTTTTTGTTGAGTGTTTATTATTTCAAATTTTATTCATGAACTTTTTGCTTTTTAATCTTTTTATTTATTGTTGAGTGGTTATTATTTGAACTTTTGTGGAATCGCATCGCAGCGCCACCTACCGGGTCCAAATGTGAATATAAACCATCCCAAGACCCATTCAAACACGGACAAAAAGTTTCATTAAAATCGGTCCAGCTGTTTAGGAGGAGTACGGTAACAAACACGGACAGAAGAATTATATATATAAAGATATATCTAAAAATTCAGCCTACTTATGTTTGTGCTCGCAAAACTCAAAAACTACCGAACCGATTGAGCTCACATTTTTACGCAGGCTCAAAAATGTTTTTGTTAAGTTCGGTAAAAATTGGACAAAGGGGCGTAGCACCTCCCATACAAAAAAAAAACCAACCGATACTCCAGTATCTATAGATAGTTTGGTCTACTGTGAGTCCAGAAAATATCGAAGTTCCCATGGCCAAAGGGTTCTGTAATCAATACCTGATTTTAGATGTCGTAAATTCCAAGAGAGTCCGAAGGTATAGCACTTTAAAGCACTCCACTTAGAGCTGTGTCTTCCTTACTTACTTGGGTGGCGCTACAGTCCGATATGGACCTGGGCTGGGCCTCAATCAACAAGTCTCACCAGTTAGACCAATCTTTGTTTAACCGAATTCAGTTGAAACATCGGTTGGCAAGTGTAACTCTTCGTGACTGAGAGAAGACGTAGGCCACTTTCTGCAATCCAGAACGGAACTTAATAGTAGGCCGTTAGAGAACCACGTATGTATATCGTTGGGCAGCTGTATAAAAACGGATAATGTGCGAAAATTGTATACTACTATAGTTTCCAAAGCATATAGCGCGAGCGAAGCCACTTTAAAAATGATGCTGTTGATGAAATGTCCAATAGATAATTTGACCTTAGGTTCAGTTGTCTCATATATGAGTTGTGCTTATATGAGATGACCATATGAATGAGTTCTATGAAGGTGAGTTCTACCTGGGTTATTATCAGCTCACAGGTATTTAGAATTTCGTATCGAGGGCGAGGGGTTCACTTCGCAGGATCGGGAAATCAGAAAACGCTTCGGGAATGATTGGTAGATCTGTCGAAACTCAGAAACACGATAGAACCTGGCGGTGGCTGGTGTAGACCTAAACAAGACTTTCTGCAGATGTTTCGAATTGGCATTTCTAATATGCAAGCATAGAAAATCAGTTCTCTGGTATGATAAAACCCTGATCTGTGCTGACCTTGTGTGGGCGCAGTGGATCAGTGGTTAGTGTGTTGGGACCACTGAGCGAGGGGTTCCAGGCTCGATGCGCGGAAAAAAAACAAATTACGTCTTAATGCTTTTCCATAGTGTATAGTAAAGGGTTTTTCAACAGGGACGCTACAAAATTAGAGCGACAGGGACAGCAAACGACGCCGAATTTCTTGCCGCTCTTTTGATATTTCTCTTCAGTAAGGTTTGCCATTTCATGATGGAAAGATATACAAGCCAACAACGAGTCGAAATTATTAAAATTTACTACCGAAATTCGGAGTCAGTCATAATCGTCAACAATTGAGCGTCTAGTGGAAAAATTTGAATCCACAGGCACAGTACAAAATGTTCCCGTGCCAGTGAGACAAAGAAGTGCCCGTAGTGTCGAGAATATTGTTGCCGCTGAGGCTTCAGTTGAAGAAAGCCCAAATGTGTCTCTCACACGTCGTTCTCAAGCGTTGGGCATCTCTGTGACGTCGTTGTGGCGAATTTTGCGAAAAGATCTTGGCCCACATCCTTACAAGATTAAATTAGACTATTTCCTGTGGGGCTACGTCGAGTCTATGGTCTATGCCAACAAGCGAGCGACGATTGATGAACTTCGTACGAATATCGAACGTGAAATTGCAGCAGTATCGGCCGATTTATGCTTGAAAACCGTCGAAAATTGGGTTCAGCGTCTGGACTTCTGCAAGCGTGCCCGTGGTGGCCATGCAAAAGAAATCGAGTTCCATACATAATGGAACGTACTTTCACAGGAATAAAGAATTTCATTGATATCCAAAACCGTTTTAGTTTTATTTAAAAAAAACTTTTGTAGCGCTCTTATTGAAAAACCCTGTATATCTGTTTTGAAAATGCTTCTCAATTCAACTGTTTAGAAGTCACATAAAAGCGTAGGTCCCTCCATTCGTCCCAAAAAAAAACTCATACAAACGAATGGGACCTGATTTTTGATCTTTTTTAATGCTGCTTTTGTAAAAAAAAAAACTTTTAAATATGCCTCCCAAACAATTAAAAAAGCAGACTGCAGCAAATGGACTGTAAGATACTAAACCGGAAGTCAAGAAGTGCATCCTATAGGAAGATTTGTATAAAGATGAAATCATTAAGTAATGCCAAAGGTTGGTCAGCATCTTGAAAGAGTGGCCCACTCGTAATTTACCGAGTGGAATCGAGGTTCCTGTCCACCGGCGAATCACGACAGTAACGAGGCGTAATTAGTCTATTGCGCCCCCCGCCGTGGCAACTGATAAAACTATTTAAGGTAGAATTGCAACTTTTTATAGCTTTAACGCGTTTAGTAACACTATGGAGTGTGACTCCCTCTCTCTCTCTCAATCATTACATTTCACACCCTATCTCTTTCAATCACGTGTGTCAGACTCCAAAGTGATTTAAAACGCCCTCTGGCGATGAAGTGATGTTCATACTAAAGATGAATTTGTTCGATCCATCAGTCTCATAGGTTCGCATGTTCACTCTTTCACTTCACCCTCATTATGTGCGAGCCTCCGAGACTGCGCTTCAAAACCAGCTTGGTAGAATTTTGTGTTCAGCTTGACAGCAAAATGTTGCTATAGGTCCAAACTTCATCTACATAGAGGGCGCTTGCGTCAATCCAAGTTTTGACATCAAATGAACGTTTAGAATTGGGAGATCTAAGGATAATAGTCATAAATGCTCTTTGCTGATGACTCGGTCAATAATCTTTGGGTCCTCTCAGACTGAACTTCAACGCGCCCTCGATCGGTTTTTAGTTGAAGCTGAGATGAAAATAATCGTGCACAAATTGGAAGTAAACAGTCGTTCTGGAGATTGAAACAGTTGGATAAGTTTAAGTATCTCGGAGTCTTATTCACGAGTGATAGAAGGAGCAATGTTGAGTTTTCCTGTCAATTTTGAGACAGCTTGGTCATTTTGTTGTTAGAAAGACTGAACTTAGTGTGAAAGCTAGGTTAGGTTAGAGTGGCACGCCGCAATAAGTGCAGCCTCACATAGGCCAGAGGAGGCCCATTGTGCTATCACAGGGTCTAATGATCTCACAACTACCCGTTGAACCAGCAGGAGCTGAGAATGAAGCGTTGAAGGCAACTTATGCTTGCTTTAGCGAGTTCGCCAAGATTGTCGAAGAAGTATTCTCCGATATATAGTTTTCTACGAGCTGAAAGGGATAGAGTCGATGACGGAGAATCCAGAGTTATGGAGGCGGGTCCACTTGAGCAACCTACACCCGCGACCAACTTAATGGATAAGCGGGCCATTGAAAATGAATGAATGAATGAATGCAACTCTACTAGACAAAGTGGCGTTTCTCTCTGAATCACGACTATGCTCGAAAAAAGGGTATACTTACTAACAGATGTACAGTGAGCTTCAAAAATAAGTGAACGCCAACGCGCTTTAAAATTTTCTTTAGGGTCTTGAAACAGGTCTAAAAATCCAACAATCTGTAAAAAATAAAAATATCAAAATGTGGTTCATTTCGATAGCATAAAATACTTTATAGATATTTAAAAAAAAATATTGTTTCCAAACTCTGTGTTCACTTAATTTTGACGCTCACTGTAATCCGCAGGGCGATTTTTGGCTCTTTTTGTTATGGTAAAAGTTAACTCTCTGCTTATTACTACACCTTATTCTATATAGATATTGAATGCGGACGTCTAGTCCAGATACAAGCGGGAATTAGGATTTATTGTAACTGAACCCTCACGGACGGTTCTAGAATACACTAGCGGACTGGTGCGCGAGTCTTTCTGGGAAAGAAAAACAACGGATTTCTTTTTTTCTTGGTAGGCCTATGTGAAAAATAAATTTAGAGGAAGTAGCAGCATTTCACTTACCACACTTCTTAAACCCTTCTTGATGTACTAGTTTAAGATCATCCTAAAGTTAGTCGCTTAATAAATCGATTTAAAAAATTTATTAAAAACTTTTGACAAAAACCAACAAAAAAAAACAACTGATCTATACCAGTACCATTTGTGACCACTCCAAGGCACACTTAAATGTCAATCAAAAACTATCCACTCGAATATAGTCAACCGAAAAGCTTTTACAACTTTTCTCAGAGCAAAAGCGCCGTCCATCGTCATCTCCACCAAAATCAAATCATGAAACTTAACAATGGATAACTGCAACAATAGCCTTGGAAGTGTCACAGGATAATAAAAAAAAAAAAAAAACTCCAAACTAATATTTCAAAGAGAGTGAGCAAAATAATCTCACAACACACAACACAAAAGTTTATCTTTTCTACTGAAAACGACAAATTTCCAAGTAAAAACTAAAATGTCATTTCTATTGCGCATCCTTTTTGCCTCCCAAATTGACAGTGAAAGGAATTATGTTTTCTGGAAAAGAATTTAACGACAAAAAAACAGATGAAGACAAAATAGCGCTAATATTTCACTGGTTGTTTTTGGGTTTTTTTTTCTATTTTTTTCAATTCACCCATCTCCGTATTAATATGTGTGCATGTAACGGGCTAACAAGGCTGAAGGCAGTCTAGTTGGGGGGGCGATAAAAAGCGAAATATTTTCATTTGATTTCCTTTTACGAGGACTAAGTGAAATACTGGATGACAGTTTCTTCGTCGTTTTAATTTTTTTTTTTTAATTTTTTTTTCTGTCAGAGTTTTTTGTTTCAATGGCCATTTAATTTTTTTTTTCTTTCTTTCTTTACAGTTGCATCGTGCATGGCGGTGGTAACGAGTGCCGAGGAATGTGGCCAAGAGGAATTCACCAAGTGCTCAGAGCCCCTAGATATGCTTCATCTAACGTCGGAGTTTTCAATTGGTGCCTCCAAAAAGGAAGAACTAGACAAACTTTGCCAGTAAGTCGAACGGGACCTCATTGCTAAAAATGGGGACAAGTATAGGGATGGCTGGCTTCAGTCCGAGCACAGGGGGTATAGGGGGTGGGTGTGAAGTGAAGAATCTCTAATGGAATTAATTGTGACCAATTGATGTGGCCCCGTGGACTTTTTCTTTTTCGTTTTGTTTTGGCTCTGCTCTTCCAAGTAACATAAGCTTTTAATTGGGAAGGTCCTTTTTCTCCTTGTAGCTAATTCGCACATGCACAAGCATTCACCTCCTTAAAAATTGCACACAGCAAGGAGAGGAAAACAAAATGATGATTTTTTTGTTTCTCTAGCTCAAATTGGGTTTCGCCCAGCATTCCTTTCCTTGTCCTTGTTTCCGTTCAAATTGATCAAAAGGAAACCAGAGGGCAATTTAACACACAACCAAGGAGGACGGAAAAACTCTCCTCTATAGTATACCGCTGCACTATTTTCAATTCAAAACATGTTTATAGATTTCGGCAGGAGTGAAAGGGAGTAAGGCAAAAAAAAATAAAATAAAACCAAACGGGTCTCCTGCAAACAGCTACTCAAAAAAACAACAACAGGACGACGACAACGAGTGGTTGGTAAGGGATGCTGCTGAGAAGATCCTCTCGATACATTTTTCGTGGGACTTAAATTGAATTTATAACTTTTTTCGTAAAACAAACGACCGTTAGCCACCACACAAAAAAAAAACATACACATCCAGGATCCAGCGCATGGGTTTTTGGGTGGATATAAGGGACACATTTCATGTGATTCGCCTTTTGCTGCCGGTGTGTGTCTGTTTTTTTGTTGTCTTTGCAGTGCGTATTTGTTTATCTATTTTGCAAGGATATTAGTGAATCCTTATTAATGCTCCGGAATTCATGACTTATTGAACTGTGTTAAAAGGAAATGTCATCAGACTTCAGCGACAAGGGTATTCAGCATCGGTATAACAAGGACGAGGTAGTTAGGGGAGGCTGCTCATTAAAAATTCTAATCGGATTTTTCTTGATACCCACTGGGGTCACGAGTTTCTTCAATTTTTCTAGCCGAACTATATATGGGTCGGACATAATCTAATTATTTGTGAAATTTAAATTCTAGGACGTCTTTATATAGCACACAGGTAGAATGTACGAGTGGATATTCGCCAAAGATGAATTGCAGAGTTTTTCTATTGTTTTTATTTTAGATTAGGGTCATTGCTATTTAGCATTCAATGATGGTAGATATAGACACAGGAAATTTGTTAATACACACGAATTGTAAACTTGAGCAATGCACTATCACATAATATATTTTGATAATAATATAAATGAGGGCATGTAAGACGCAGCGCACATGTTCACCTGCTTATCGCACGCGTTCGAATGCATAGCACACACGTGTTTGTCGATTCAAAAGAATTCCTAAAATGCATTGTTCAGCGCACATGTTCACCTGCTTATCGCACGCGTTCCCATGCATAGCGCACACGTGTTTGTCGATTCAAAAGAATTCCTAAAATTCATTGTTTGTTGCTAAATTATTTTTTTCACTCAGAAAACACATGAACATTGAATAATGTGCGCTAGGACAAAAATTGGCTAAATAAAAATCAATCATGTGCGCTATGACTTTAAATTGGCTAAATAAAAATCAATCGTGTGCGCTATGCATAAAACATGACTATTAACCATTTTCACGTCCGCATAGTGCAACCAAAACGCCTCTCAAGCTACTTGGCTTTCAATCCTTGAGCTTTTTAATACTTTCCACTTATCTTTGTCCTCTTTCATCTTGAAATAGGATAAGGAGGCTAATAGTGATACACCATTAGCCTTCTTATCTTCTCACCACCGACAACAATAGTTTGGGTGGATGGCATCACCCACACCCGCCACTTATTCAGCCATAACATCCTTTTCAGGATACGCTGTTGGTTGGTGTGGTGTCTAAAATTAAAATGCAGTCACCCAGAAGCGAATATAAAAATGAAACTTACTCCCGTCATGCAACAACTATTACAACGCCAAACGCCGACAGGTTGTTGAATTGAATCATTTGAAGTGGTGGTCCGACACGACGACGCAACAGACGCGACGCGACGTCGAGGACGACAACGACATTCCCCGAGTGGCAGCGTTATATCTGTCTGCTCGGGAATATATCCGTGTCACTCACTTCACTGTGTGGCAGTGTCCTTTTTTGCAAAATGCAAATTTCAAATGCCAACAGAGCCTGATAGTGTCGCATAGGATGCATGCATATACACGAAGAGAAGGAGAAGGGCTTCGCACTTGACACAACGAATGAGCGAACGAGTGCATGCATGATGAATTGCAGTGTCATGCATCGTTATAGGGCAAATAATGTAATTAGGGTAGTAAATTCCTGTCGATCTGTCATTTCGACAGGAGGGTGAAGGACTAAACTATTTACCACCCACCCGCACTGCCAACATTAATTTTTTATTTTTTTTATTTTTTGTCTTGCAGTGAATTGCGTAAAGGTGTCCGGTGCATACAAAGCTATACGAGACGGTGCATGGACCTGCAGCAGAGAAATCAATTTAATAAATTATACCATGGCACTAATCAATTCATTCGGGATTTATGCAACAAGGGTGAATTCCAGGATGGTAAGCATTTTCACTACTGCTTTATGCTAGGAAAACGAGAAAGACCAATTAATTTCACATTTCTCTCTACTGGGTCGATTTTTCTTCACTATGGATTTATTGTTCATTTTGTTTCCATTATTTTCTCGAATATAGAGTATCTGAAGCATGCACCCTGCTCCGAAATGGCCAAGAAGGAGTTTGAGGTATGCTCGACCAAATACAAGGAGACAATGGTCTTTATGAAGCCAAACAAGAATCAGGAGAACCATGAGAATATGACTTTCAATGAGAATATTAAAACGATATGTTGGTAAGTTGGGATGAGGAGACAAATTGCTTTGTGCGGTTGATCCACAGCTGGCCTATTATTGTCTATTTTTTTTTTTTTTTTTTTTTGCAGTTCCATAAACGAACTTGTAGATTGCTCAGAGGATGCGGCACGCAAAGTGTGCGGCAAGGAGGCGGCAAAATTCACTAGGGAACTGGTGGATAAATATGCGAATAGTTTAACTAAGGTAAATGTTTTTTTTTTTTTTTTTTAATTTAACAGGAAACATATGAATTTGCAAAATTCGAGCGAGACAGTCCTGGATAGATTAAAAAAATTATACATTTTGAAGTATTTTAGCATTTGAATGCTAAGCGCACACGATTTGTGGTTAACCAGTGACAATGTGCGCTTTGAATGAAATATCTGGTCTGACAGTGACTGTATGACTTTGTATCTCAAGTCGGGTTTATACTTCCATCAGGATGAAGAAAAGAGCTGGGGTTCAGAGAAAAACATTGAGCATTGCACAAGGCTATACAGTTTCACCTGATAGTTTGAATCAGGCTTATTGGATACATAGCTAATGTTTTGTATGAGAATTTCACTCCCCTTGGAACTACAAACCTTACTTAAAAGATCCAGCGCAGGTGCGCTTTGTCAATTGATACAATTCGCACTGCCTTTAGTCATTAAGGGGCACCGACGGTCTATTTTGACATATTTTTCTAAAATAAACAATTATACATAGCTGTGCGCAATCTATTGACCGTGTGCGTTACAGTTAAATGCAAAAAACTTCATGCCAAAATCCTAACCATTTTGACATATTTCTCGAAAAATAAACAAATGTGCAAAGATGTGCGCAATCTATTGACCGTGTGCGCTACCCCTTAAATACAAAAAAAAATGCATGCTAAAATCAGAGTAACCATTTTGACATATTTCTCGAAAAATAAACAAATGTGCAAAGATGTGCGCAATCTATTGACACCGTAAATGCAAAAAAATGCAAGCTAAAATCAGTGTAAGTCACATTCAAACTGGTTTGAGTCATCAAGAAGCAGCGACGATATATTATGTTTACCAATTTTTTCGAAAATAAAGTGCATCATATAGATGTGCGCAATCTATTGACCGTGTGCGCTACCCCTTAAATACAAAAAAAAACTTCATACCAAAATCAGAGTAACCATATTGACATATTTCTCGAAAAATAAACAAATGTGCAAAGATGTGTGCAATCTATTGACTCCGTAAATGCAAAAAAACTTCATGCCAAAATCAGTGCAAATCATACTCAAACTGGTTTGAGTCATCAAGAAGCAGCGACGATACATGTTGGCAATTTCTTTCGAAAATAACCTTCATCATATAGATGTGCGCAATCTACTGACCTTGTGCGTTACCCCTTAAACTCAAAATTCCCCTACTAAAATCATTAAATTTCCACCCTAAAAAATATGACTAATGATTTTCTCTATCCCCCAGATATACTGTGAAGAATACACAAGACATCCGGGCACATGTAGAGACGGAGATGGTGGCTCTGGTCCACGACTGCAAAACCAATCTTTAATCGGTGTTCTAGTGGCTGCTTTAGTGGCGATCAAATATCATCAAACGAGATAGATTTTACAAGGATTAGCAAATCAATGTTGCCATTGCAGAGTCAACTCAAACACTCAATGCACCCCTCAATAAACTCACAAGAAATGCAAAAAAAAAAAATGCAAACACAAAACACTCGGTAAAGCAATTTCGAAACTTTAGTCAATTTTTTAGATAAGAATTAAAAACAAAAAAGCGAAAAAAAACCACATAGATTAACAGCAACCAAAGGTAGCATCATATCAAGTGCAAGCATCAACGATTTTATGTTTGTGTCTATTAAAAAAAAAAAAGCAAATCTTAATTACGCTTTTCTTAGCAACACTTTTTTGACTTTATCATAACAGAAAATTCTTCAAATTAATCAATAGAAAGAGATTTTATTAAACTTACTTCTTAAATAGAGATTAAACCGGAATGAGACAAAACAAAATGTAAATGCAACCAGAGTTGCCTGTTAATATTAGAAAAAAAAATCGAAACGAAAAAAAATATTGAGGGTGAAGCGTATCGTTACTATTGTAACGCAATGTGAATTACGAATAAGTGAATAAAATAAAAATCAAGCACAAACCCCCAAACAGGTGACAAATTGTGGCAGTGAGACAAACATTCTCTTTTGGAGTCCCACAAGGTTCTACTTTCGGGGCGCATATCTTTGTTGATCACCAAAAAAAAAAAAATCACTTCCACCACACTGCCACACGAACTGCCACCTGTTAAGACCGTTAAGTAGTTCTAGAGAATTTAGTTTTATGATAATATTCAATTAAAAAATAAAAAAAATTAACATTTAAAAGTCAGACGTACATCTAAATATGTAATTATATTATACATATTATTAATTATTTAAACCAGTACCTTAAGATATTATTATCGTGTAATACCGCTAGTTTTAAGTTTTAATCGAAACGGTTTCCTTGAACTTATGATTTAGTTAAGATCCATTTACGATTTAGTTACCTAGTTATTTTTTTATTTTTTTTTAGCAAGTATACATCTTGTAAACACATCAAAAAAGACCAAAAATTACTTTAAACATATATAAAAAAAACACAAATTATATATTATATACAAGAGAAAACACATATTATAGACAATGTAGAAAAATTAAATATTTTAAGATTATACGAGTATTTTTTGAGAGGATTAACAAGAGTGGCAATTTTTTTCTAAATAAAAATAAAATTATCCTAGTTTTAGTTGAAGATGAATTTGTGTTATGAAAGAGTTTATTAAAATTTTTTGTTATTGTATTATGAATATTTATTATATTATTATGTAACATTTTTATACCTTCTCCAAGAATATGATATATATTTAGTTTTTTTATTTTTTTTTTATTGAATGTAGGTACCCAAATTGTTTTATTAAAAATTGAAAGGAACAAAACCATGTTGATGAAGATTTTCAAATGAAAAAAAGGAAAATATAAAATAAAAGTAATTAATGAAAATGATGTTGTCTGGAGTTTTTTTTTTAATTAGTACCATTTATACGCAGAGAGAGGCAGAGATACGTCATCCAACGTTGGCTTTGTATGATTCTTTATTTTTTTTACACAGAGACAGAACTTCGACTGAGGGGAAATATTATTTTTCTTTGTATGCGTATTTTACCTATTTCGGAAATACCTTTTTGAAATTATTATTCTTTTCGACACATCTATGACTGGTAAGCTTCAATTTGGTAAATAAAAAATTTGAATTGGTTTACATTAAGTAGGGTTAATATGTACCACAAGAAATTGTTTCGGCAATTAATATACATATAGATATGGGATGAGATAAATTATTATGCGGCTTTACATTTGAAATATGTAGTGACAATTTTAGATAAAGGGACATTTTCAGATACATGATGGAGCGTAATGATGAAACCAGTCCTTTATAAGCTCACAAAATGGTAAGATGTGTTTGGACTTCATGTAAAACTGAAAACAATAGAACTGCTACTCTTTAGAAATAAAGGGTTTCTGGAGGAAAACTTTGGAGTTTAAATTGTAATTGCAAACTAATAGGGTGAGATTAGTGAGAGGTTATTGGATGAGTCAGTGGTCGGAGCAATGAATAAGTGCTTGACCGATCACGCATCTTATCTGATCATAGGTTCAAACATTTAGGCCCTTATTGTGGTTGTCGATCAGCGATCGTCACAACAATTGTCGATTGCGTCGATTGATTTTAGCTATTCCAAGAGAAAGCATAGACCAGACATTTGTAATCGACTACTATTTGTCAAATCGACAAATATCAATCGCAATCGTCAATCAAAGTTGTCGATCGATCGACAGTTGTCACTCAACGATCAACTATCGACACTCACAATAGGGGCCTTAGACAAGAAGGGACAACGGTTAACCAATATTCTTCGGGACCATCAGCGATGCCAGAACATATGGGTCAAATTCGACCCGATATTTTTTTACTCATATTCTGCACAATCCGCCTAAAGGAAGGTTGCGGCATGTACTGGAATAAAAAATCAACAGTGCACGTCACTTTGAAAAAGATACTAAAATTTCACTCTTACGTTTGTTTAAAAGTTTAAAATGGTTCAGTGAGTAGGGAGAGACAAACGTTCTCCATCATCCAATCTCCAATGTAGCTTTAAGCTTTCGGGCGATAAAGACGTGTTTTTAATTTGGTCTGCGGAAATATATTTAAATAAAAGTGAAATTAAATACCTAATTCGATTAAAATATGGAAACTGAGTGTAAAAAGTGTAGAAAACGGTTTAAAGGTGAAATAAATATAAAGTGTAGTGGCCTTTGTGGCAAAATATTTCACGAAAAGTGCACTGGATTAGCCGACTATGATGTCCGTTCGATTCGCGAGAAGAAAAACCTCACCTTCATCTGCGACGATTGTGTAGATGGAAGGGAGGCAATTTTCACAACATTGAGTGATATGCTTAAGTCGATAAATGAAAATAAAGAATATATTTTAAAACAAGAAGAAATTGTGCGTGACATTCTGAAAAAGTGTAACTCCCTTGGGCGCTCTGAAGCTCAAAGTGCAAGTAGTGCCAATACAAAGCAAAGGGAAACATACGCTAGTCAATTACACAAAGAGCCTGCAGTGATAATTAAACCGAAACTGAAACAAACGGGTGAAAAAACGAAAGAAGATCTGAAAAAGAACATTGATCCATCAAATATAAAAATCAGTGAAGTAGCAACAAGGCAAAATGGAACTGTACAAATATCTTGTGTTAGTGAGGGAGAAAGAAACAAAGTTGTTAAAGCGGTAGAAGAAAAGCTTGGTGCGGAATATGATGTTAAAATACCGGTGCTTAGAAAGCCAAAAGTGATCGTTACTGGTTTGAGTGAAGAGATTAAAGAAGAAGAGATCGAAAAACGCTTAAGAGCACAAAATGATATGCTTGCAGCGAGTGAAATCAAATGTATTAAAGTGAATAAAAAAAACGGAGAGAAAGGAAGACAAAAGTTTGTTTACTATAACGCAGTGGTGGAATTAGATAGTGAGAGCTTTGCAAAAGTCATTGGCGTAGGAAGAATAAATATAGGGTGGGATAGGTGTAAAGTATATGAATCAATTGCTGTGAAAAGGTGTTATAAATGTTTGGGTTTTAACCATATATCAGCTGAATGCAACAATAAATACTGCTGTCGGAAATGCAGTGGTGAACATGATACAAGAGACTGTGATAGCGCCGAAATTTTGAGATGTATTAACTGTGTAAAAATGAACGATAGACTTGGTTTAAATCTAGACATTAAACACAAAACGATGGATTATATGTGTCCAGTTTACCTCAAGAGGCTGGATGGGGAGCGAAAACGGGTGATGTACTAGCAATTAAATGAAAACCTATTAAATATAAAACCTTTGCCTTATTTAAACGGAATCCTTCTTAATGTACAGGGGATTACCGGAAATTTTGAGCTAATTGAAGAATTGGCAAATACAAAATTATTTGACTTTTTGTTACTCACTGAAACGCATTTTACAACGAAAATAAAAAATTGTGAAGTATATTTAAACGGATATAAGCCATACAAGTGTTTAAGTAGCTCGTGACATACAATTTACGTAAAAAACGGAATTAAATCTGTGGAGAAGACGCAATTTGTAATTGACAAAAAATTATGGATTCTGTCAGTTAAAATGACAGTTAAAAACGAAGCTTGGAACATAATTCTATTATATAGGTCAGAAAAAATGAATGTTCGCGAGTTTTTTGAGGTTCTTAATGAGTGGACTTTAAATAACATAAATGAAAATGAATATACACTAATCTCGGGTGACTTCAATATTGACTTTCTTGCGCAGAGTAATTATGAACTGAACTCTTTAAATGATTTTATAAATAACATTGGACTTGTACAATTAGTAAAACAACCAACTAGGATAACAAGAACATCATCTACTCTTATAGACTTTGTGCTAGCTGAACACACAATGAAAGCTGATGCCACTGTTCTAAACGAGTGGGTGATCTCAGATCATGAAACATTAAATATTAAATTATACACGAAATCAAGAAAAGTAAATAAAAATAAACAAATTAAGTACATAAAGTACAACTACGGAACCTTCGCGAGTGCTTTAAATTGTGAACATTTTAATAACATAACTGAAACAGAAGAGTTAAATAGTTGTGCCGATAAGTTTAAAGAGGGAATTGAAGCAGCGTTGCTAACTGTCTCAAAGTCGGTTAAAATAAATGAAAAATGCGCTGAATGGTATAACAACGATCTATATAACTTAAAGCAAAGAAAAATAATATTATATGACCGGGCAAGGCTTGAAAACTCTATAGAAAGTTGGAGAAATTATAAAATGACTAGAAATTTATATAAGTGTGAATGTGTAAGGGCTAAAAGCTCATTTATTGAATATAAAATAAGTGCAAGTGCTGGAGATCAAAGGGGACTATGGAAAACGTTAAAAAGACAAATTCTTAAAGTAGAAAAAAATGAAATAACAGAGCTAAAATTTCAAAACAGGTGCCTTAAGACTGAAAGAGAAATTGCTAATGCGTTAAACGCATTTTTTGTAAACAGTGTTGAAGACATTCATGGTAGTGTTAACCCAAGTCCTTACTCAGATAGTATCCCTTTCTATAATAGTGTTTTTAAATTTAACCAAGTAAACCTAGAAGAACTTGAAGATACAATCAAAGCAATGAACAAAAAAAACGACTGTTCTGGGCTAAATTGCAGTATCATTCTGGATTGCAAACGTGAAATATTTCCAAATTTATTGAAAATAGTAAACTTGTCTTTTTTAAGTGGTATCTTCCCGGAAAGCTGGAAAGAATCCGTTGTAATTCCTATTGAAAAAATTCCAAATCCCAAAAATCCTGAGGACTGGAGGCCAATAAACATGCTCCCCACGTATGAGAAGATCCTAGAGGAAATAGTCTGTAAAAAGCTTACCAGCTATATGGAAAAACAAAATATTTTGTGTGTGCAACAATCAGGTTTTAGGAAGGGGCACTCCTGCGAAACCTCTTTATGTTGGTTGATTAATGAGTGGAAGAAGGAAGTGGATGAGGGCAAGACTGTTCTTGCGCTTTTCCTGGACTTGAAACGAGCGTTTGAAACGATAGACAGAGCAATCTTGCTACATAAACTTGAAAAATACGGTATTCGTGAAATAGAGCTTAAATGGTTTGAGAGCTATCTGTCGGAAAGATCGCAAAGAGTAAAAGTAAACGAAACTTTTTCGGATAAAAAAAACGTAGACCTTGGTGTACCTCAAGGATCGAAATTAGGAGTGTTACTTTTTCTTATATATATTAACGATATAGTAAATGCAATATCAGAATCATATATTTCAATATTTGCGGACGATACGTTGATTTATATTGTTGGCGAAAATATTAGTGTCTGTGAACATTTAATGCAAAGAGAACTTAATAAAATAAATGTCTGGCTTTGCAAAAATAAACTAAAACTTAACGTGAAAAAGACTAAATGTATGTGCATAAATAGCAGCGACATAAATGCTAATATTAATATAAATGGTGAACTAGTGGAATGTGTGCGCGAAATCAAGTATCTGGGGGTATATATTGATTATAAACTTAAATTCAATGAACATGTAACTAAACTAGGAGCTAAGATCTCGAAAAAGATAGGATTCTTCAAACGAATACGTAGACATATATCACTAACTTGTGCGCTTACGGTTTATAACACATTAATTCTTCCTCATTTTGATTATTGCTCATCAATTATATACATGTCAAATAGTGAAAATATAAGAAAATTGCAAATTTTGCAAAATAGAGCAATGAGAACAGTGTTGAAATGTGAATACAGAACTCCAATACAAGAAATGTTAACAAACCTCGGATGGTTAAATGTAGAACAGCGATTAAAGTTTAATGCACTATTAATGATTTTTAAAATTAAGAATAATTTATACCCTGTGTATCTTCAGCGTAATGTTAGTTTCATAACAAATTCTTTTTATAATTTAAGGAATACGGGAGATTTTAGATTACCACTTTATAGAAGAGCTGGCACACAAAACAACTTGCTTTACAAAGGATTGCAAATTTTTAATAATCTACCAAGAAACCTCAAGACTGAAACAAACCTGAATGTATTTAAATCTTTACTAAAACCTTTAATAAAAAATAATATTGTATAATACACTTTTAGTTATAAGTATATCGACTGAAGTTAAGAGTTTTTTAAACTAATAAAATATTAAATAAAAAAATAAAATCCGTTCTTTATGGTACCTATCATACTAAACGGATTTTATTACGGGGATATGGCAAACCGTGGTAGTCTACTAGATTTTTGAACTTTTTTTCATCGTTTTTGAAAGGCTGAATAGCTACTTTTTTGGCCAGTCTTAGACCTAGGATTTTATCCCAATAAGAAATAGGCCCAAATCTCACGGAACAAAAACTGATCAGAGATGCTAGTTCGGAACTAGTTTGCTTTGAGTCATACACTGTGGAATCAAATGGGACGCTGCACACTTGTTGAAAACTCGTTTGCCATCCCCAAAAACCAGTTTGTAACCAGTCGTCTGTTGATTTGCATGTCGGGTTGCCTATTGATTTCAGTTTCTAGTTTGTCGAAGATGAGCGAACAACAGACTAACCTGTTGCTGGTGGGGGAGGTTAAAAAGCATGACGACACTGGAGTCAAGTCACCGCTTAGTCCATAACTGGTCTGTAACCCGAGTTGCCATGCCAACCCGTTTAGTTTTTTTCCACCATAAACTGGTTTTGTTCCTGGTACTAAGTGTTTAGAGGGAATTAAAGCAGTGTAGTATTTATTTAGAGTCAATAGTGGGTGAGCTAAGGGCTGATTGACTGTCCGTGAATATATGGATGTTAGCGGCTTTAATACCTGAGTTGTACGGTTTGTGCATTCTTTGATGGCATGGAGCTCTGCCTGAAATACACTGGTGCTTTTTCCAATAGGTATTGAGACATTTCGATTCGGTCCATGAATACCAGCTCCCACCCTCGAGTCCATTGTGGAACCATCCGCATACCACTTTAGGCCGTTTTGGCAGTTTGACAATCGACCTATGCTGGTCTAAGTGTGTTGGCGTTTCCTATCTGCACAAATTGCAAATTATGCAGTTTCTCAATGAAAATAACTAGAAGAAACCTTCAGGTATCGTGATGGAGTCACTAAGGGCCGTTTTATTCACTATTGTTCAACTTGCCGAAAACTCCAAAGTTAGCCAACTTCGAAGTTGATCTTAAATCGAGAGTTGAACGGCAAGTTGAAAATTGCTTTTATTCACTACATTAATTTGCAACTCCGAAGTTGAAATCCTAAAGTTGGCCTACCTGCAGTTTGTAAAATATCCCTGGGATATTTGTGACAGATGACACACAATATGTCAGTTCAACCTTAGATTTGCATTTCGCGCGTAATTTCAATTGTGTTTTAACGTTATTTTCCATTGGGCAGATCAGATTTGAATTTCAGATCTCAGATTTTTCGTGCTTTTGTAAATGTATAAGTTATTATTAGTGCGTTATTAGACAGTACATCAGCTGGGCAAATTGTTTTCGTTTGTCGATGAAATCATATGAACTTAATATGGATAATTACATACATATCGACGAAGAATCGAAATCCATAGATAAAGATGAAGAAGAAGAAGATGATATAATTGCTCCTTATTAGTTGGAGCATCATAATTGTCGTCCGCTTTGAGATACGAAAACGATAGATGAAATCACGGTCATCCCATTTTTCCAGTCCAACACGTGGTAGCATCTTGTATTGGCGCCCTTCACGTCCCAAATTAGTATCTAGTCTGCCTCCTCACCATATTCCCTGCTCGAAGACGATGGCCAATTCTCCCAAAAATAGTTTGCACGCTACATTATTTCAATTTTAAAAATAAATTATTAATTATTTTCGTTACTTCAGAACTGAACTGCCAAACACAGAAATAAAAAATAAAAAAAATCGGAAGTTTGACATAAAACCCCAAGTTTGCTTCATAACTTCTACTTTTTCGGGGAGTTGAGCGAATCCAAAGTTAATTAACTCTTGGTTTTCTCAACTTCGGAATATCCAAAGTTGAGTGAGTCAACTTCGAGTGAATAAAAGCAATTTCTCAAGTTGAGAATAAAATTCCCTAAGTTGTGTTCAACTTGAAGTGAATAAAATGGCCCTAAGGTGCCTAGTGTCTTGTGTCAAAACTTTTTCCCGATACTTATGGAAGCTAGAGTTGTAAAACTTGCAACATTGACGTGCATTGTTATTCCTGAGCACGGGCAAGGCCGGCGGGTACAGCTATATAAAGAGGAAACAAACCGACGCGACTGTGTGGGAATCTCTGTCTACCAAATCCTGAGGACTGCGTGAGCGAAGCCGTGGACAAATGCTAGGTTTGTATAAATAAAATACGAGAATAAAAGTGTAGTTTTTCTATTTGAAAAATAGTCTTGGGACACCCCTTACAATCATATACAACCTCCAAATTTTGTCTCCCTGTTAGCACAAGATTTTTTTTTGGGGACGGTATACTAAATAAAAAGTTTAAATGGAAACTTAACATTCAAGAAAAAGTCCGTACGGTGGCTCCCGGAAATTACGCCAGATTTTTTTTTTTGAAAATTTTCTACACAAAGTCTGGCCGTTTCTTCCTAGGAAAAAAAGCCAGAATTTTCTATCTATCTTTCCGAAATCCCAGGTATTTTTTCCAAAAAGTTTTCTGGCATTTTTTCCATTTGCAGAGAACATGTTTGGAAAAAATTCCAAAAACAATAATTTCTGAAAGAAAGAACAAGGGTGCTGTTCCGAACTTTACACAAAAAACACCTCGCAGTCAATTCAAGTACTACAGTGACCCCAAGCAGGGGTACATTTTCTGGCATTTTTTCAAAAAAAAAAAATTCTGGCGTACTTTCCGGGAGTCCCGTAAGGCTCACAATGATCTCATTGGGAGAGGATAGTGGGAACAAAGTGGGACTAGAAACCAACAATGATCCACTGGCCAAGTGACGAGACCTATATGGTAAGTCCACGTGTTCTCATGGCGAAAGATAATGTCAGTAAGTTTTGGAACCGATGCGCCTTTCTTGGCCAGATCATCTGCTCTTTCATTGCATTGGATAGGTGTAAGGTCAATGTTACAGAGATACACCTTGATGAACATGACGTACAAATGCAAATGCCTTTTCACGACCAGAAGGACATAAAATGGATTAAAACGGGCGATTTCATTACTAAAGGAAAAAATCCTAATCGACGCACAGTGGGGCAAGATACCCCGAAAACTGGAATCAAATCATGTGTGGGATTAGGTGTGCTGGAATTCTTTTTTTCTGTTTAAGAAACGGTTATTCAAAAATAAAAAAACACATTTTTTCTTTTTTAGTAGATACTTATTTTTTTAAGTCATGTTTTCTTAAATTTTCAACAAAAATTAAATACATTGTTTCGTATGTTTTTTTCTTATACTTTTTAAAGTTAGATACTATTATTAAAATAAAAAAAAATCATACATTTTGTCATTTCGTAATAAAACTAAACCGCATTTTTGAAATAAAACTAAAAGTTTGATTCATCTGATGAGCAATCATCATCACTTTCTAAACTCATGTTAGTAGTCCCAGAATTACATTGAATTTGACAAGTAATCAAATCGAAAACTGATTTTGGAAAAGTTTTCAGTTGTTTTTGCGGAAGTTGTCTGAAGCTTGTGATTAATGGATCAGATGTTATAAGCAGTAAATTAAAAATATCTTCATTACTCTTCTCGCGGGAACATTTCCTAGAATAGTTTTCGCGATATTTCTTAAAATCCTTATTTCTAGCTTCCTGCGCTTCTTCGGATAATTGTCCTATAGGAAGAAGCGCAGCTGATATAACATCTGGTCCATGGATCAAAAGCTTGTGAACAGTTGGAGGCATATAAAACCAGGGATAGGTATCGACAAAGTATTTCGCAGTATCGATTGTGTATACTCGGAATTTATCGATATCTATTTCATATCCACTCGAAATGGCTACCAGAATTACATGTAGTTTTTCAATTAATAGTTTGTCGATACCCAAAATTTCGGACACTAGATCTGCATTGCTAAAAAACCTCCTAGCGGTGTTGCCATCATTCGAATTGCCAAAACCAGGTTTCGGTTGATCAACAATAAGCCCCATTCGATCCTTAAACTCCTTTTGTATACGAGCTTTGTTTGATGTCACTACTTCCTTATCTTCTTTTCTAGTCTGCCACTTTTTGATTGGAAGCTTATAGCCCACATGCAAAAGACATTCGAAAACTCGAATCCAACAGTGTAGCGTTGATAGACCAAACTCCAATGCATTGGGATTATTCGGCTTTGATAACATTTTCTGGATATCATTAAATTCTTTCGAGCTTGCTCCGCAGATAAAGCAGCGCTGAGAAGAGGTAGTATTTGTTAATGCGTTGCACACCTTCCCATCAACCATTGTAAAAAGAAGTTTGTGTGAAACTCGAGCAATTTTTTCTTCAATATTAACTTCCGATATGCTTAAATTTTGAATTTGGGAATCAATTTTCAGCTTTTCAGAAACGGTAAGTTCTGTTGATTCTTTGGCAAAGTAGATTTTTATGGGACGGCAATACCTAGTAGATGAAGGTCGTGGATTTTGCCATACAATCTGTTTTTCGTTCAAGTTCTCGCAAAACAACTGCAAAGGTACCACTGAAGTAATGAAAACACTCGAATCATCGGCATTCATTCCTACAAACTTTTGCTTATAAGAAGTATGGCCTGAACTGCCATCGAAACCCCACTTTGATATCAAATGCAAATTGTTTAATTGTTCATTTTTTAATCGCAAAATCACTTCTTTTTGCGATTGAATCAAACGTTCAATTGTGTGATTCATTAGAGCCTGAACAGTTACTTCAGCAGAAGAAGCCGTAACTTGTATATATTCTTTTTTTGGATAGCAGTCTTTTTTTACAGCCTGAACTACCTTATAGGAAGGAAACCTTTCAGGGTCTTTATTTCTTATTATATTATATTGATGCCTTGTGAGTTTCGCTTCCACAACAGTTGAAAGGGCTTCTTCTCCTGACATCTTAATATTTTTTTTTTCTTCGTATGTCTCATAGGCTTTTCTATAACTACCTGCACGGTAAGGTGAACGCAATACGTCCTCCATTAATTTTGATGCAGACGAATGACCCTCAGCTCTTAGTTTTACTTTTGTAGCAAATCCTAACTCCGTAGCAGAAAACGTATTTCTTATATTCTCGGTTTTTATAAGTTTAGCTCGATTGCAACTTTCTTCGAAGGGTCTCTCCGGACGCCCTCGTTTTTTTAAGGGATTAACGTTATATTGTTTGAAACCAATGGATGTCTGAAGCCATTCATGATTTTTGTGTCTAAATCGGGTTTCATTGCGATCAGATTGTGC